>CM076574.1:377997464-378597464 GCA_034641835.2 Pinus albicaulis
ATACATATAACTTTTAGATACATTTAGACATATATTAATATAAAAAAAAATCGTTATATATTTTTCAGATGTAGGACTCGGAATATCCACAACTTAGTCATTTTTTCAGTCAACCATTATATGTTTAAATTTATTAAAGTGAACAATGTGTTGAAATGATTTTCATAAACATTTATAAATATTAAAAAATACATTAATATTTTTCAAAAAATACTAATAATATAAAATATTTATATATTTTTAGAAATAATTAAAATATATGTTTTATAATTTAAAAAATCAGTTTTATAATTTAAAATTATAAAAAATAAAAATAAAAAATAAATAACTAACAATGAAACACTTTTACCATATTCCAACCCTCAACGACAGAGTGCAAGGGATAAATCAGTAATTCATTTCCCACTAAAAAGGATTGTATACGAAGGGAGTGTAGGAAATAATAAGGATCGTTGTTAACCTGTTCCTAATTAAAAGAATTGTATTTTATATATTTTAGAATAAAAAACACTATGCATTATATATAAAAAAATCTCGGATACTTTATAATAAATATGATCTGTAATATGTTTTCATAATTTTCTATTATCATTGAAAGCCATATACAGATTGCAGTAACAGAAACCAAAGGAATGTCAACTATGTGACCATTATTTAAATGTTTAGAATGTTTAGAAATTTTCCATACTTGATCACTCTCTCACACACACGACACACCATTGTTTCCCCAATCACTAGAACTTTTAAAGTATCTTTCCAGTGGTTTTGAAAACTGAACCCATTTCCCCATTTCAGGTAATCCAAAAACTCAGGTATCTTTTATATAAAGCAGAATTAGCAAGCTGGTGCATCACAAAGACCTGACATTTGTAGAAATTTGATATAATAGTACAATTGAAAACCAAGATTAGTAGGGTTTTCTGGCATGCCTAGGTTCAGCAAATGTGTATAGGATTATGAATAGAGTGGTGCTCATATGGGAGTGCATATTGCTATGATACCACCAAATTGTTAGGAAATGGGAAGACAGCATAAAGAGTTTTAGTTTATATGGTATAGATATATAAAAATAGCATGTATTTTTTATAACATAATTTATGTAAGTGTTTAGGTTTATTTATTTTATTTCTAATAATAAAATTTTCTTGACAGCTGGATCATATTACTATGGATGTAAAAGTAGGCTCACATAAATTATCGGTCTATATATAGACATATCTACTTGACATAGGAATATCAATTATGTATCCAGCTTCTGATACTTGTTCATCGTGACTTGGATCTTCCTGAGCTTGTAAATCACCGTTTTCATGTTCAAATAACTGTGGCTGACATATAGCCTCATTTTCCAGGTGATAACAATCACCAAATCTGAAGAAATTTTATGGAGGTAACTATGGAGGTACATCATTGTCTGAAAGATAATTACCATTTGTGAAGCTGTATGGGTGACCTAGCAGCGGAGGGATGGCCATGTTTTCAAGATGATCCTCTAGTCTAAAGGACTCTGCGGTAGGTAACAATGGACGTATAGAAATGTTATCAAGTGGATTTCCGTTGCAGATATGAAGAAGTCTGTTGGAGGTACACCTTGATCAGATCTTAAGAATTCTATCATAGGTAATGGTGGATGTACAACCATATTTTAGATCTGATTAACGGAAATTTCTTTTGTTTTTCCTTCTCAATCATGATACAAGTCAATACATTAAATTAATAAAACAAGCATCTTTATGTAGACTCTGAATCTATTCTTTATAATTTTTCCCTCAAACTCCTAACAAATTATGAATTTCACATTGAATGAGTGCATAAATGCACTCTCTGTAAGGGACTACTCAATGGGATACACCACAAGCTCAAAAATTCTAGTAACTAAAATAAAGAGAATAACTCCTTCAGATCTTTGTGTATATACTATACCCTTGCATTTTACCCAAACTTATTTAAAAGCACTCTCCTCAATTGGATACGCCTTCACTTGGCAGCAAGCTCATATCATTTGCTTCAGTAACTAAAGATAACATAAATAAAGAAAAGGACACAACACCTAAAATATCTTTGGGTGGCCTCTTATTTCTACGATGAGACTCTACAGTGGAGTGGAGCGAGTATCACATTCTCTCAACCATATAAAAAACGTTCTTATAATATTTGAAATCAAAGCTATATACAGATTGCAGTAACATAAATGAAAGAAATGTATATTACACTCATTCACAGAAAATGCCATAACAACAGAAACATTCCGCGAGGATGGGAGGAGCAACATACCTTCCAGTAGACGAACAACACCGACGAAAGGAGCAACAGCGAGGACTGGAGGAGCAACAGCGCGGACAAACGTGCCAAAAGACCAGCAGCAACAGTGAAGAAATTACACGCGAATAATGAGACCAGTAAAAAAATCAAATTTGCGGGTGATTCATTTATAGAAACTAGTTCAGCCGAACTATTTTAAAAGTAAAAGTTTAGCCGAACTCAAATTTCGGCCGAACTTTTGTTGGAAATTCGACCGAAATTTTGTTGCCGGTTTTCCCATCTCCAGAAAAAATTTTGTTTGCCCACGCCGTCAGTGTGTCATCAATCTAAACAGAATCATGAGTTTGACCAAAATTTATAAAATGTTCGGCCGAACTACTGCCAAAAAAAATTTTCGGCCCCCGATTCTCACAAAAGTGTAACCCAGCTTCACGTTTCCGCCCAATCCTGCAAATTCTGAAATATGATCACCATGTCTAAAAATAGACTTGCGCCAAAATAGCCTGCGGGCCCACTTAGTGAAGGTGACTCTTTTCACTAAGCTCTTCATCTTGTTGAATCTCAACATTCCCTCTTAACAAGATAGGGATTATCCTTCACCCCGATCTTGCCTTTATGTTATTCAAATTTTCTCCTGCTGAACGCCTTCGTCATAATATCTGCATCCTGATCCTCCGTAGGAATGTACTGAAGCAACATCATCTTCCGCTGAACACAATCTCTGATATGATGATACTGGATATCAATATGTTTAGATATATCATGAAACACAGGATTAACCGAGAGTTTAATGCAACTCTAATTATCACAATGTATCACTGTGGGATCTAAATGTGAATCGAACAAACCAACCAGAATATTCCTCATCCAGATAGCCTCACATGCAGCTTGACTTGCTGCCATGTATTCTGCTTTCGCTGAACTGAGTGCCATGGATCTTTGTTTCCTGTTGTACCAAGAAACTACTGTAGATCCGATACTGAAAATCCCCCCTGATGTGCTCTTTCTATCTGTTGGGCTTCCTGCCCAATTTGCATCCATGAAGCCTTGCAACTTCACCTCATCCATCTGTCTGTACCATAATCCATACTCAGATGTGCCCCTGATATATCTCAAGACATTCTTGCCTGCCTTCCAAAAGAGCTTGGTAGGATTAACCATCGCTTGTGAAAGCTGGTTCACCGCATAGCATATGTCTAGTCTTGTATTGAATAAATACATGAGAAAACCCACCAACTGTCGATAAAAAATGGCATCCACTACCTCTACCGATGTAGCATCCTCTTTCTTCCAATTTCCTGGAAGAGGAGTGTCGATAGGCTTGCAGCCTTGCATGTGAAACTTCTCTAGTATCTCCCAGGGATACTTGCCTTGAGACACAAATAGTTCACCTTCCCGCTGCCATATTTCCAATCCAAGGAAATAATGAAGGAGGCCCAAATCCTTCATCTCAAACTCCTTTGCAAGATCTTCCTTGCATGAGTGTATCAACTACTCATCACCTGTTAGTATTAAAGCATCCACATAAAGTAGAATGATTAAAAGCTTACCCTCCACCAAAATCTAGTACAGGTTTGCATCCGCCTCACTCTTGGTGAAACCAAGTCCAGTGAAATAGCTGTTGATACGAGTGTACCAAGCACGAGGTGCTTGTTTCAGCCCATACAACGTTGTTTTTAGCCTGCACACATGCGACTCACTGCTGAAGATCTCAAATCCTTCAGGCTGCTCAATGTACACTTCTTCCTCAATGATCCCATTAAGGAAAGTAATCTTCACATCCATCTGATGAATGTGCCAACCCATTTGTGCTGAGAGAGCAAGGATGGTCCGTATGGAAGAATACCGTGCGGCAGGTGCAAAGGTTTCTTCATAGTCAATCCCCTCGATATGTGAGAAGCCCCGGGCAAAAAATATTTCCTTATAATTCTCGACACTCCCATAAGCAACTTGCTTTACCTTGTAGATCCATCTTGATCCTATAATTGATTTTCCCACCGGCCTTGGAACAATCTCCCAAGCATTGTTTCTGACAATGGAGTCATACTCCTCCACCATGGCATCTACCCATGTGGGCTCCTGCACTGCTTCTTCGAAAGAAGATGGCTCTATCACAATACACTTTCTCATAAGAGCCATGTATCCAGTAAATCGGTTAGGTGATTGTCTCTGTCTGCGCTGTGATGTAGGGACTCCTACATTCTGTGTCGCATCAAGCTTTAGTCTCTCAACTTCTGTGGTACGCTTTCTGCCTTGTCTGATGTTTGGTTCTGCATGAGTGGACTCCTCCACTCCATGAATCTCCTCCTGTGGCTTATCCACATCCAAAGGCTCATCTTTGGGAACAAGAAGTTCCTCCTCCGCATGCAAGTGTAGCTCCCTCTTAAGCAACAACTTCATGGCTTTCACCTCATTGAATTTTATATCCCGTAGCACAACAATCATCCGATTGTCTGGAAAATACACATGATAATTATGGGGTGTTGATGTGTACCCCACAAATATCTCAACTTTTGCAGTCAACTCCAGCTTCTTCCTGGCATCCTTCGTCACATGAATGTAAATAGGTGAGCCAAAAATCTTCAAATGAGAAATATCAGGCTTCTTACTAGTAAAATCTTCTTCAGGTGTACTCATGCCAAGTACTCTATGAGGACAATGGTTTTGCACATAAACCGCAGTGTTGCATGCTTCTGCCCGCAAGTGCATCGGTAGGCCCTGGTCATGCAGCATTGCTCGTGCAGTGCCCACGATCATTCTGTTCTTCCTCTCCGTGACCCCATTCTGCTGTGGGTTATGAGGCGCTATGATTTCTCTTTGAATTCCTTCTTTGCTACATAAGCCTTTGAATTCTCTTGAGATGTATTCACCACCATTATCGCTCCGTAGAGCTTTCACTTGCTTCCCCGACTCCTTCTCCACCAATGCCTTGAACTCACAGAACTTTGAGAACGTTTCACTCTTCTTTGGCATGAAGAAGATCCAGCATCTACGAGAATAGTCATCAACAAATATAACATAATACTTGTGTTTTGTTGTTGAAGCAACCGAGAAAGGTCCACACACGTCTGTGTGAATTCTTTCCAGGATCACCGAAGCACGGTTCTCCTTCTCATGAAAGGTGGTATTCACAAACTTTCCCATAGTACATCCCTTGCACTGATATGACTACGCAAGAGTACCCTTGGGAAGTCCAGTAGAAATCTACTACAAAATCTTCAAAGTGCCATGGTGAAGATGGCCCAATCTCCTGTGCCATAATTCGCCCTCATCCCGGCTCACCACTTCTTCTGCTTTGCCCACCATTGCACCGTAGCCATCTACCTCCAACTTGTAGAGATTCTTCATTTGAAACCCTATCTTCTTGGTTTGACTCATTTTTTTATGTCAAAGGAAGGCTTTTCCCTCACTGAAAACAACATCATAACCTTTGTCTTCCAGCGTTGTGACTGAGACCAAGTTCTTCTCCAGACCTGGAACATGCATAACATTCTTCAACAAGAATGGATTACCGGACTCCCTCTCAAAGGTAATGGTCCTAATGCCTGTCTCACTGTACCGACCATCGTCGCCCATCTCTATATGCATCTGGAGATCCTTCTCCTCCAAGTCACTAAACAACTCTTTGTCTCTCGTCATATGGAAAGACGCACCACTATCAAGATACCACACCAATCCCATACAGCTTGAAACCAAGCATGCGATCAAGGAGAAATCAAGTTCAAATTGCGAGGCTAAGGCCTTTCCAGCTGTAGATCCAGCAACCTTCTTGCTCTTCTTCTTCTGTGGACAGTTAGTGGTGAAATTTCCATGTTCGTGACAGTGAAAACACTTCACTTTGGACAAATTCTTCTTCTTTCCTTTAGCATCAGATTTTGAAGGATGTTTCTTCCCCTTCCCTTTCCTTTCTTTGGCAGCCAAAGCGCAATTCTCTTCATCTTAATTCTTCGATGAAGATCCATCCCTGGTACCCCGCCTTATCTCCTCCTGCACAAGATCTGACCAAAGTCGCTCCCATCCCCGCAGTTTCTCCCATCCATTGATAAAGTCTTCGTAGCTATGCCAACTCTTCGAAATCCCAAGGAGAGCCAAGCTCACCAAGTCTTCATCATCAACAGTAACCCCACACTTCCTAGTTCATCCTTGCAGTGGACAAACTTCGTGAGGTTTTTTAGAATACTGTCGCCCTTCTCCATTTTTATTTTTCTGAGCTTGTCTTTAAGCGCCAACTTCCTTTGGTCACTTTTGCTTTGGAATAAGTCTGTCAAAGCCTTCCACATTAATAATGGAGTGGATTTCCCGTGAAGGCTAGACATAGTATGGTCCTTCACACCTTCCAAAAAAATTCTCCACTAAGCATGCATATGTCCTAGATCCACCTGATCTCACACTATTTAACTTTATGAAAGATACTGAATCTATTCCACTTGTTAATATTTTGCGGAAAATTTAATTGCAACACATGTAAAGCATAAATAAAAACAATCGCACATAACACAATTTTTTTTAACCGGGAAAGCCTGAAGCTGAAAACCCCAAATATATGTTATGTATCATGGAATCATATGAAAATCCTCATACAAAGCTTATCAAGCTCTCAGTACAGTACAATCATCACACACTAATAAGGAACAATCTTGCAAATCCATGCACCGATCTTTGCCCTCCTGCTAGCCTGCCTCCACTGTGCAATCCCTGTTAAAGAATAGATCTGAATGAATTTGAATTACTCTTGCCTTGACTGTGCAATCCTCATTGGAAACTTCAATGTGTGTGTGATGTAATTAATGCATCACTATAGTCACAACAGATAGTCTATCTTGCCCTTTCACCTACCTCTCCACTGGGTCTCCACTGAAACTGCCATGCACTGTAGTTAACTACTGTATTGTTCAGTTGATTAATGAGTTATTATTTGTGAATTAATTAACTAATTAATTCACTCCACTTTCACTAGTGTATCAATCAATTAGACTAGATACAACTAGCTCAACTGAGTCTAACTGAGTTAAACTGAATACAACTCCATAACTACTTCTTCCAACTGTGTCATAACTCCGCCACTTGAGTTCTAACTGAGTCCTCCATGCATTAGCTCCAGTAAACCCTTGGGAATTGCATAATTCCCTCAGTCCACTGATGTGCCACATCTGTGCACTGAAACAAAGTGCTCCAAGAGAATAATTTGTTGTTTAGTGTCTGATTATTATTAAGAGCTAATAATAATCGACATGCATCTATTTTTAGATCAACGATCTATAAATAGACTTCGCCCAATATTCTAAAAATAGAATTTCATCTATTTTTCCAACTTGATCAACCATCCACAAATAGCATCCCGCAACTTCTGAAATATGATCACCATGTCTAAAAATAGACATAGTCCAAAAATAGACTTGTGCCAAAAATAGCCCACGGGCACACTTAGTGAAGTCGACTCCTTTCACTAGGCTCATCATCTTGTTGAATCTCAACATGAATATCTCTTTGTTTCAGTTATGAAAAAATACTTAGAAAAGAGACAGTTTGAGAAAATATCTCACAAATGATTCATTTGAAAATCCTAATTCCAACAAAGCCTCATCTGAAAATATTTCAAACATTAACGCATCTTTGATTGGAAATAGGTCATCCTATCGTACTCCTCCTTTCCTGTTAACTTTTGAAATATACAACATAAATGTAAATAATCGCTTTGTTTATTCATGTGCTTCATCTAATGTAATGCCCTTATTTTTTGCTCAAAAATTTAATATGTCTCCTACAAAATCATATACCAAGTTTGTTCAACTAGATAGATCAAGTGTAGAAGGTTGAGGAGAAATAAAAAACGTTTTAATTAGAATTGCCTCAAATCCAATTTTTTTTTCAGATCATTGACATTATCGTCACACATATTCCAAAATATTATGGGTTAATTTTTAGTTGAGATTGGTTAGAAGGTTATTTTTCTATGGATTGGTCTCAGTTATGGTTACCTTTAAATGGAAAACCAAATAAATACAAGGTTGAGCATGAACAACACATGAAATATACACTTACTGACCTTGAAAATTCTAATGATCCAATAAATTCTACTGAATCATCATTAGGAAATTACACATTTGGTACATATCTCGATAATTTTTCCTCTGTAGAATCATCTCTATCAGAAACTCAAATTGAATGTCTGAAATTTCTCCAAGTACCATCCACAAATTCAAGGAAAAATTATTATACAAAGGCTCCAACTATCTTTAACACTGAACAAACAGATAGTTGGACATTATTTTTTGATGGGTCTAAATCAAATTAAGGAGATAGTATTGGATGTGTCTTAATTGATCCACAAGGGAATAAGTTTCTTATTTCTTACAGATTAAATTTCTATTTTACAAATAATTTAGCTAAATACAAAGCTTTATTACAAGGTCTTTGTAAATAAATTGAAATGGGTATCAAAAATATCATATTTTTAGGAGATTCAGAAATTATGGTAAAACAATGCAATTAAACCATTCATTGCATATCCAACATTTTAAGGAATACATATAAGAAGTATGGAAATTATCTCGATAATTTGATAACATTGAGTTAGATTCAATACCCCATTCTCAAAATTCTGATGCTAATATACTTGCTAATGTTGCATCAAAGCTACTTCCTAATGAAAAATTTTCTTCAGATATTTTTTCCATTGAAATTCTATTCATACCTTCAGTTCCTCACAATATTAAAAATTTGAGAGTGTTTGATGATGATGATCAAATCAAATATTCTTAACGTCAGAAGATACTTTAAAATTATCCATTATTGATGAAGATCAACATACTGCTCAATTACAATCTGACTCTCCAGATGATAAAAAGAATCATAATTTCATTCCAAAATCCATCACCTGATTAGAAAATTTATTTTATTTTCAAAATAAACTCAAAGGGAGTAAAAATTTCAAAACCAACAATTCTTAGATGCAATTTTAAGATGTTAATCTGGGAACATAAAAATAACCTCAAAATGTTAATTTGGAAATAAATTGTACACATACAGAAAGATCCAAATTTATCAAATTATTCATGTAATACAAGGATGTTTTTGCTTGGACTTATGATGATTTGAAGATTTATGATACTAAAATCATACAACATGTAATTCAAATCAAATCCGACACTCAACCATTTCAACAAAAATTAAGGAAAATTCATCCTAGATTTGAAGGAAAAATCAAAGAAGAGTTGAATAAACTTTTAAAATCTCAGATTATTTTTCCAGACAGGCATTCACAATGGGTATCAAATTTAGTCCCAGTTCGAAAGAAAAATGGAAATATTAGAATCTGCATTAATTTTCGAAATCTCAATAAATCATATGAAAAATAAAATTATGATGTCCCTCCAATGGAGCAGATTCTTCAATCAATTGTAGGATCTGAAATGTTCTCTCTTATTGATGGATTCTTGAGTTATAATCATATTTTGGTTGCACCAAAAGATAAAATTAAAACCACTTTTCGAACCAAATGTGGCACATATATTTATAAGAATATACCCTTAATATTACTCAACATTGGGGCTTCTTTTCAATGAGCCACAAATATTTCTTTTAATGGACTTATAAATAAATTCATGGTGGTATACCTAGATGATATCATAGTTTATTCAAAAAAAATAATTCAACATGTTGATCATTTGAGAAAAATATTTGAAAGATGTTGAAAATATGGAATATTGTTATTAGGCTTTGTATTTTCTAAAGAAATTATTATTGATCCAAACATAATGAAATAAATCTTGTAAAATTCTCTTCCTCATAATAACAAATCTATGCAATATTTTCTAGGGAAGATCAATTTTGTTTCAAGATTTATTCCAAGTTTTGTTGAAATAATTATACCACTACAAGATATGATTAAGAAATGTCATGATTTTAAATTGGGATATCCAGAAAAATACGATTTTTAGAAAATTAAAGAAGCCATTGTTGCTCCGCCATCCTTAACTAGTCCAAATTTTGATAGATAATTTTTCTTGTATACATTTACTTATGGTATTTTTTATGCAACAACCCTTACTCAAAATAATTATGAAAATATACAAATTCCTATTCCATTCATGAGTTCTAGATTTCAAGGTGATAAACTAAAATATCCAAAAACAGATAAGAAATTTTATCCTATCTATAAAGAATTCAAACACTTTAGACCTTTTTTATTGGAATCCCATACTAAAGTGATAGTTCCCCATCCTACAATTATAAATTTGTTGATTCAAAAGGATTTAGGATAAAAAAGAGAAAATTGGATGACCATGTTACAAGAATCTTATTTAGAAATTAAACCATCTAAATTCATAAGAGGACATGGTCTATGTAAATTATTGGCTAAAGTAGAAGGTTACCACCCAGAAGAAGATCAAAGTGCCAAGTCTTAAGTAGGATGGTATAATGCATTTGAAATGAATCAAGAAAAAATTTTGAACGTACCTATACCAACAAATATGTGTTATGATAATATAAAAATTTTCTTAATTCATGGTACTACTCCAAACCATCTATCAGTCAAACAAAAAAGAGTTTTACGGTTTAAATGTTCTAAATATTAATTAATCGATGGCATTACTTTTAGAAAAAAATCTGATGATGTTTTACTAAGATGCCTTGAGAAATTTGATGCAAAAAAGGTGTTTAGGAGTTACATGATGGGCATTCTGGTGGTCATTTTTGTGGAGAAACCACTGCACATAAAGTCTTATGAGTAAGCTATTATTGGACCAATCTATTTAAGGATTAGTTTTCATACGCAAGGAAGTGTAAATAATGTCAAACAATAGTAGGAAAAGAAAAAAATACCAGCTCTTCCTCTTCAACCTGTTTAGGTGAAAGGACCATTCAAAAATGGGGATTAGATATCATTGATGAGATTAATCCAAACTCTTCAAATTTACATAAATACATTCTCACAACTATTGATTATTTCACAAGATGGAAGGAAGAAATTCCTTGAGAAAAGTCAACGATGAATAGGTGTGTTCATTCCTAGAAACCCATATTATCACAAGCTTTAGAGTTCCATTATCATTTTTATTTGATAATGATTCATATTTCTCTTCTCTTAAGACGACTAAATTCTTCCTAGACAAAGGTATTAAAATTAAATTCTCTACTAATTATTACCCTGAAGGTAATGGTTTAGCATAATCTACAAACAAAAACCTGATTCAAATCCTTAAAAAGGCTGTCCAAAATCACCAAAGGAATTGGCATAATCAGTTACCTAACACCCTATAGGAATATAGAGTCACTCCTAAACAAGCATTAGGAAAATTTCCATATTTTCTGGTATATGGTAAGAAAGCCATTTTTCCACCAAATTCTTTCTTACCACCTATTCAGTTAGCTTAATCTATAAGGCATAATTCAATTAAAGATTTGTATGTTAGATTGTATACATTGCTGAAATTGGAAGAGGAACGACAAAAAACAGAAGGTAAGTTTCATGAACAACAACAAATTATCAAAAGATGGTTTGATAAAAATTTAGCAACTGATCCATAATTTGATGGTGGTGACATAGTTCTCAAATGGAATAAAATCCATGAAGAGAAAGTTAAACATTCTAAGTTTCAACATATTTGGACTGGACCTTTTCGAATATTTTAAAAACTTGGTCTAAAAACTTATATTCTT
Source organism: Pinus albicaulis (assembly GCA_034641835.2). Classification (NCBI taxonomy): domain Eukaryota; kingdom Viridiplantae; phylum Streptophyta; class Pinopsida; order Pinales; family Pinaceae; genus Pinus; species Pinus albicaulis. The sequence continues at coordinate 378,009,390 of CM076574.1, forward strand.
CAAACATTAGAAGGCCAAGCAAAAAAATTGCTAGTAAATGGGGAAATTTTGAAAATATATTTTTCATAAATGAAAATCTTCCAAGATTATATGTAAATATTTCGTTTTACTAAGGATGTTGGTATCCTTAAAAAATCAAATTTTATCTATTTTAATTTTATTTTATATTTGTTTTAATATTTTTATACATATTATTTCTTTAAATTTATTTCTTTATTTGTAGAATTACAATTGTGATTGTTAGATCCCTATATTACTAGTATAGTCCCTTATTGTTATTAGTGTAACCCCCTTATTGTTATTATTGTACCCTTGTAACCCTCATTTTGTTATTATTGTGCCCTTAAATTATTATTGTTAGGTCGGCTAGGATTACATTGTGGCCCACTATGATTACATTATGGCCACATGGACTCCTATATATAAAAAGGAGGTTTTGTAAATTGTATCATCGAAGAATTTTTAATTTATGTAATGTATTGGAGGTTGCCCCCTCGAAGTGGCTTATTTATAAGGCGTTGATATCTCTTTTATTCTATTTTTGGAGTTGGTTACACAACATTTGGTATCAAAGCTTTGGATTCTAGGGTTTCGCTGCTCCAAACAGGTCATCGTGGAAATTTCGCTATAAATTTCTTTCTACAAAGTTTCAGAAGCTGAAATTTTTAGGGTGTGAAATTAAAATCCTGAGGAAGATTTCCTAAAAATTTCAGAGCTTGGTTCGAAATATTTTCGGAGATATGATCTGTGGAATTTAGGTCTTTTTTTCAGGCTCCTAAACAGTTCATCGTGGAATTTGCGCTATAACGTTTTTTCTACGAAGGTTCAGAATCTGAAATTTTTAGGGTGAGAAGTGTAAATCCTGAGGAAACTCGTCAAAATATTACAGAGCTTGTTTCACAATATTTTTAGAGATATGATATATGGAAGGTAGTGCTTTTTCAGGCTCCCGAATTTCATCACAAAGAGGTGATCGTAGGAAAAGTTCAATAACTCTCTCTCTGAGCATCGGATTGGAGGGCCGTAAAAAGTGGTTGCAATTAAACGGACTGTAGTTTCTTGGCTATCAATTTCAGAGGTGAAGGATGAAACAGTGACACGTGGAAAGTCGTACAAGTTCGCTCTACTGAACCAGTCCATAATTAGGTCATTGTGGGAGATTGGACATAAATTTGTCTTGGAGAATCCAAATCAGGTCAGACCTATGGCATTAAAAAAAGAATTAAGAGGGCTACTTCAGTGCTAAATTTAAAATATTGAGGAGCTACAATCACAGAGATAATCTAATTTCAATATCGAGCTCCTCAAAAGCAAGAAAAAGATGTGTTTTTTTTTTCTGAATTGCATAAGTCTTGTTTGAAGAATCAATTTGAATTGATTCCAAGGGCATATTGTAGAATAGATATCAGTATTGGGTTCTAAAATATTCCTCGTAAAAATAATTCAACACCCATTAAGCTCGAAGTGTCACTATGACTCATGAAGATGAAGAATTGCAACATGATCTATCAAAATTACAAGAGCAAGTGCACCAAATTTTGCTCTCGCAAAGAGCAACAAAAAGTGAAATGGAAGTTTTGAAGAAAGGCGTGGAAGCTAAGATGGATGGCATGGAAGCTGGCATGGAAGCTAAGATGGATGACATGAAAGACAACATGGAAAACATGAAGAATGATCTAAAAGCAGACATGGAAGGTTTGACAAAGTTGATACAAGAAATGTTTTCTAATGGTGAAAAGATAGTAGAAGAAACACATGATGAGAAAAAAATAAATGTTAATTGTGATTTCATAAACTCAATACATGGAAGAACCACCATATTCCAAAATGGATATGAGGAAATGAGAAAGGATCTCAGAATATTAATACTATTGCATGGAGTAATATTTTGATCTCAATAATATGCAAAACACACAAAAGGTACACATTGAAACTTTACATTTAGAACAAAATACATTTGTATAGTATCGATGGCTTTGCTCCCCTAAAAATATTGTCACTTGGTCAATTTTTACAGAGAAAATGATAGTACATTATGAGGATACAAAAAGCAACACCTTCTTTAGCCAATTGATAAATCTCAAACAAAAGGGTTTAGTGGCGGAGCACATTGAGGACTTCCAAAAATTGAATATAAGGGTAACCGATATTTCAGAGGAACACGGAATTGATCACTTCATAGGTACTTTAAAGGATAACATCCAACATGAAGTTCGCGTTTTGTAACCTGATTCATTGGAGAAGGCATTCAGGTTGGCAAGAAAAATTGAATGTAAAATTATGGCGACAAGGAAGTTTTACCACCAATTCTATAAAGAAGGAAGTGTTGCTACACCCCAGATTTACCAACTCAAAGGTGGTCGATAATTACAACAATTGGAAGAAAAGAAAGGGTTTATTGTATTGTGATAGCAAATACAATAAAGGTCATAAGCAATGAAAAGAAATTATTTTACATAGATTGTGAAGAGGAAGAAATGAACAAGAAGAGCATATACTAATAATGACTGTACTTAGAAGAGGAAGAAATGAATCAATTACACGTGTGTAATGCACTCATGAATTACCACTCCTCAAACTCTCAAGATAGAAGCACATATCAAAAATAAAAAGGTAATAGTGTTGATTGATCCTTGTGTAGCACCCATAATTTGGTCTCATTATGGTATAGCCAAGGAATTCTATTGTTTCCCCATATGTAATTATTGTTGTATAATTTCGTGATCAACAATTTATTGATGAATTACATGGAGCAATTTATTTTACCAAGTTGGATCTTCGTTCAGGATATCATCAAATTAGAATGAAGACTGAAGATATTCCAAAAACAGCATTTCGAACTCATGAGGGTCATTATGAATTTTTGGTCATGCCTTTTGGCCTTTACCAATGCACCTTCTACATTTCAAGGGTTGATGAATTCCATTTTCAAACCCTTCCTTAGAAAATTTGTGCTAGTATTTTTTGATGATATACTAATCTACAACAGGTCTTGGAAGGATCATGTTGAACATGTTTACAAGGTGCTCAAACTATTGCAGGAGAAACAATTATATGCAAAAACATCCAAATGTTTCTTTGGAGTACAAGAGGTGGAATATCCGGGTCATATTGTATCTCACGAGGGTGTTAAGGTAGACCCTAAAAAAATTAAAGCCATTAAGGAATGGAAAGTCCCCACAACCATAAAGCAGTTGCGAGGATTTCTCGGGTTAACAGGGTATTATCGCAAGTTTGTTAAGAATTATGGGAGAATAGCAGCACCTCTAACAACAATATTGAAGAAAGATGCATTTTCATGGACTCCTGAAGCAACTAAGGCCTTTGAACGTCTTAAGGAGGCAATGTGCCATGCACCGGTCTTAGCTACGCCAGACTTCACAAAAACCTTTATCGTGGAATGTGATGCCTCAGGAAATGGAATTGGTGCAGTTTTAATGCAGGAAGGAAGACCCATTGCTTTTGAAAGTCGTCCAATCAAAGGAAAGTATTTACAGAAACCTATTTATGAGAAGGAAATGTTAGCAATACTGCATGCACTAAGGAAATGGAGAACTTACCTAATGGGAAGACACTTCAAGGTAAAAACTGATCATGATAGTCTTAAACACTTTTTGGAACAAAGACTATCTTCAGAAGAGTAGCAAAAATAGGTCACAAAGATGTTGGGTTATGACTTTGAAATAATCTACAAAAAAGGAAAGCTTAATGTTGTTGCAGATGCACTCTCAAGAAAGAATGAAGAGGTGGAAGCATTTCTTTGTGCCATTTCTATTATCCAACAATGTTGGATAACCGAAGCAAGAGAGGAATGGAAGAAGGACAAAGATGTATGGACACTCATTCAAAAGTTGCAGAAAGATCCTAGTACATCTGATACATTTAGTTGGAAAAATGATTCCTTATGGTACAAATATCTCTTATATTTTTGTAAGAGTTCCCAACTAAAACAAAATATTCTTCTGGAATTGCACACTTCTCCTTTAGGAGGACACTCAGGATTTTTAAAAACTTACCACAGGGTGAAGAAAGAATTTTTTTGGGATGGCCTTAAATATGATATTCAAAATTTTGTGGCGGAATGTTTGGTTTCCCAGCAGAATAAATTTGAGACAATTAAAACCCTAGGACTTCTACAACCTTTATCCATTCCAAGTCAACGTTGGGATGAGATTTCAATGGATTTTATCATAGGTTTGCCTAAGTCCAAAGGAAAGAGTGTCATCATGGTGGTAGTTTATAGACTTACCAAGTATGCACACTTTTGTGCATTATCTCATCCATTTAAAGCAAGTACAGTTGCTACTACATTTATGGACAGAATTCAAAAGCTACATGGAAGCCTAAGGGTTATTGTGAGTGACAGAGATCCCATTTTTACTGGAAATTTTTGGACGGAGTTATTTTCTTGTTTGGGTACTCAATTAGCTCATAGCTCATCTTATCATCCCCAATCTGATGGTCAAACTGAGATAGTAAATAAATGTTTGGAAGGATATCTTCGTTGTTTTGTATCTGATAAACAAACACAATGGGTCAAGTGGTTACCTCTTGCTGAATGGTGGTATAACACTTCCTTCCATACCGCAGCAAAAATGACCCCATTTATGGCACTTTATGGATATCATCCACCATCCATCACATCATCTTTAAGAGAAAATTTGAAGGTTCAAGCAGTGGAAGATCACATCGAGCATCAACAAGAAGTTCTCCAACTCTTAAAGGATAACCTGAATTTGGCACAAAATTGAATGAAACAACAGGCAGATCAACATCGCAACAAGAGAAGTTTTGATGTAGGAGACTAGGTATTTTTACGGCTACAACCATACAAACAAATGTCCCTCAAGGAAGCTAAGAAGGATAATAAATTATCGCCGAAGTACTATGGTCCTTACAAGGTGTTGCAAAAGATTGGTACTATGGCATACAAATTGGAGCTTCCTGCTTCTTCACGAGTGCATCCAATTTTCCATGTTCCATGCTTAAAGAAGGTTATAGGTGAAAATCTTCTAGTTCAAACAATATTGCCAGAACTTGATGAGGAAGGAAAAATCATATTGGAACCTGAAGCTGTCATGGAAACAAGAACTCGACAACTACGGAATCGATCAATTTCAGAGTATCTCATCAAGTGGAAGAACTTACCCACTGAAGATTCTACATGGGAGGATGAGAATTTTATACAGAAGCACCCAGAGCTACTCAAGTGTTGAGGATAACACTTTTTTGAAGGAGAGGGGCATGTTAGGTCCCTATATTACTAGTATAGTCCCTTATTGTTGTTAGTGTAACCCCCTTATTGTTATTATTGTAACCTTGTAACCCCCATTTTGTTATTATTGTGCCCTTAAATTATTATTGTTAGGTCGGCTAGGATTACATTGTGGCCCACTAGGATTACATTATGGCCCCATGGACTCCTATATATAGAAAGGAGGTTTTGTAAATTGTATCATCCAAGAATTGTTCATTTATGTAATGTATTGGAGGTTGCCCCCTCGAAGTGGCTTATTTCTAAGGCGTTGATATTTCTTTTCTTCTATTTTTGGAGTTGGTTACACAACAATGATTACATACTTCAAGAAGCATATTTTTACCATATATTATCTTATGTTTTAAAATAAGCTAAAGTTTAAGGACAAAGTATTCTCAAAATATGAAAAATCCAAAAATACTTGATTTTATTTTAACTTTTCCTTAAACTTTCGATAGTATGGAAAATGATTAAATTGGCTATTTTATGTTACGAGAGTTCCATCATCTTCAAATAATTTAAAGAAATAAACCAAATTCTTTCAAAAAAGATGAATAATACAATGTGGAGTTTGAGTTTATTTTAATACATCAAAGTATTTTCTATCAAAGCAACTCTCTAAAAAACCCCGCTTTTGTCACTTGGCTATATATGATAAAATTCAAAATCAATAATAAGACAAAAGTGAAAACATGAAGTTCTACATTAAAATGAGAACAAACAAATCCGTCGGGGATATGAACGCTTGCTGGAAGTTGGTCGATGTTTATAATCCAACCAAAGGGGATATGTGCATTCACAAAAAGTGAAGCGATTCAAATTTTCAAAGAGAAATGATTATAACGCAAATCAGGAAAAACTTTGATCGTATTAAAATCTTAAACTTAGTGTTCAAAATTTCAGATGATGATTGAATTATAAGGTTCTAAGAAACACAAATAAATTCATTATTTGACTCTTATTGCATAAAATTTTAGTTTTCTTCATTAGTACTTCTATTCTGATTGTTTTTACGATTGACGCTTTATCAAGTATCTTAGTGATAAATCATAATTTACAAAAAAAATATGAAAAAAAATATTTATTTTAAATTATGAATCTAAATGTAACAAAGGTAACTTCTTCTTCTAGTGTGTCACCATTTGCTGTCAGGCTTACAACACCTCTCTTTTGTTTTGTTCATAAGAAAAATGAATAATAAATAAAAACAAAAGACCCTAAACATTTTTTTTTTTCATAAAAAAAAAACAAAAACACAAAATTTGAAGTTTTAGGTCGAAGGTCGGATCTATAAAGGTATTTGTAAATAAAAATATAAATGCTTGACTATACGACTACCCGACCATCCGACCACCTGACTAGTAGGTCAGTTCGACTACAAATTATCTGTTCAAATATATTCATGATTGCCCAACTACCCGACTTCAAGACAAAAACCTAACTATGGTGTAGTTGGGTTCAAGATGAAATAAGTCAACAGTAAATAAAAAAAAAACATCCGACTACCCGACCTTGTGACTGTCTGACTATCTGAATAAAATATTTATTTTTCTTGGTTTTCACATAACTCGCTTTTTGAAATAAAAATTTAAAATTTCTTTCATTTCACGTTCAATTGATTTGTTTGTTAAATCGTCATTTAAATTATCTGATCCTTTCTTGATTCATGAAAATAAAACAATTGGATTTATCTACGGGAAATTAATGAACACATTAATTCACTCTTTTATCGTATTTCTAATCAAAATTCTTATGTTTTTAGAGTATTTCGCCTGCACGTTGTTCTTGTAAGTCTAGTTCGGAGAAAGATTAAATTAAGGAAATACGATACCATTTTCAAGAATTCTGTGTAAGCAGGATGATATTATTATACAAATTCCTAAATTCAAATTTCAAATTCTAAATAAGAAAATCTTATATATGCTCTATTTTTGTTCACAAGTCATAAAATGGGGAAAAAGGGAAAATATCCCATAGAAAAGAAACAAATGGAGAAAATAAGGGAGAAACTTAAAGAAATGGAGAATCCATTACCATAGGAAGTCAATTTCAAGTCGTTCCTCATCTCAAATTCAACTTATAAAACACAAAAAGCAAGAACAATGAGTTGGGAGGAATTTTTTGGTTCTTTCAAGAAAGAGAATGGTTAAACAACACAAGATATTCTGAAACAAAGAACAATCAATTTGAAGCAATTAGAGAAAAAGAGTTACACAAAGTAGCAGCTAGGGCTAGAATTTTTCCTTATTATGACATGGTTTCATGGATTTTCTCTCAAGGTGATATTAAAACTCAAACAATATCAAACCATCGCAAAATTTTCATAGCCTAATGGAAAGTTGAAGTCTTATTGGCTATCTGTAAACTCAGTCCCCCAGAAATACGCATTAATGTTGATTTCCTTAAGAACTTTCGAAGCAATGTCTTTAAGAGTAGAGAGAGTTATGACAAAGTTATGGAATATTGGTTAAGGGAAGCAAATGAAGGTTTTAGGCTCAAATAAAATAAGGAATATCCCATAAATATTTTTAAGAAACCATAAATTTTCTTATGAAAATTCTAACCAAATTATATGGGGAACAAGATCCCAAGCATTGCAGAATAAAATGGATTCCAATAATCCATATCATTTTAAATGAGGGGAAATGTCTAAACTGGGCTGAGATCTTGTCACAAAATATCACAGATTAATTAAATTTGTCATTATCATCTCCCCCTAGCTACAACCATATTTTCTACATGTCTACCTATTTGATATAGATTGACATTTCCTCAGTTCCATTCCTACTCATGAAATGGAACTACATGTCTTATCAACAACTGCCCATTCAAAATTATGCTCCTATCCTATGCGAGTCTAATTTTAAATAATATTTTTATGATATCTTCCATTATGTTTTGATTCCTTTCCATGAAATCCTATTTGGAAAAATACCTCCCAGAATTAGTCAAAGTTTGAGAAAAGGCCTAGAGTCAAAAACCCATTGGTTTGTGGAGAGTTATTTTCTTATGTCAGATTTTTTGGAAGTGAGGTTGGTCCTCACCTTCTGCCATGATATATCCCATAAAGGCTTTCTTTGAGAGAAGTTTCTAATCAAGTTGTTCTAAATGGCCAAGCCAATTTTTTTAGTAAACTGCAAAATAAAACTTGGCCCAGTTTTCCAATCAAGTTTGGTGACATAAGTATATGAGACCTAGGGAAAAGATTCAAAGAAGATGAATAGATTCAAGAAGTTTGTTTATTTTCTTTGCCTCATTATAACTATGATCATACTGGAATTATTAGCAGTCATTATATAATAGTCAGCTATATGAAAATATTTACTCCTTGGTAACCCCCTTTTGATTAAATATTTATAGATATTGATGACATTCAACAAGATGTTGAAAGAGGAAAACTATTAAATAGTAAAACAAGAGACCAAATGCAAAATTTTAAGGAAAATATGATGGAAAATTTCCTAAAAGAGAAGGGTGTCCATCTCAACTTTTCATTTTAAAAGTTAAATACTTATAAATATTTTAAGTTTAATTTCAACCAAATCACTTTATATTCTTCTGTTGTTTCTCAAAAGGAACAAAGGGTTGAAATTGAAAAAACAAAAGATGTTGTTGACATAGGTAAGAAATTTGAGGTCACAACAGTGGAAATTCCGAAGGAGAAGCAGGAAAGTATAGTAACAACAGAAAAAAAAGTAGAAAAGGAAAAACTAAATGAACAAGAAATTATCATAATTAATTCCCCAAAAGAGATAGAACAAAATAAACTAGAGACTACAATAGCTGAAGACAAGGAAGTTGATGTAGAAAAAAAAAGCAAGTGTCTAGTGAAACCACCACCAAGAAAAATGAGGAGAAAATGGAATCACATCAAAAAATGGATACTATATATACTACATCTCCGCATACATCAGTGGAACCTATTTCTAGCAATATTCCTTGGGAATCATTTTTGTTTAAACCAATTTCTGAGTTAGAAGCAGTTCCATATATAATTCCTTCTTTGACAGATTCTTATTTCAATACTCGAACAAAATCAGTTGTCAGGAGAAGAAATAAAATGAAACATGATGCTTTGCAGGCCGTTTCTAAATTTAGCTGACAAGCTCAGGGAGATGTGAAAGAAAAATATCAAGAATCCTCTTAGGATTTAGGAGTTTTTCTTAATTACAACCAATATAATTTTAATGAACTTGCAAACTCATATGATAAAAATCTTCAAAAAATCAAAGTCTTAGAGAAGAAATTGGAGAAAAGTTAATTGTTAAATGAAGAGAATTGGAAGAAATATTATGCAACTTTAATTCAAGGATTTATTGTAGAAAGAGAAAATATACAGAAGAATTTTTAGAATGAATTAAAAGATATGAATTCAAATCATGAACAATATGTTCAAGAGCTAAGAAAATTACATGAGGATCAAACTCGAATTTTTAAAGAAGAAGCTAAAAGAAATTATGAAGTCATGACTACAACCTTGAAAGAGAAAATCGAATCTCTTCAAAATCAATTTAATCATAATCAAGAAGAAACACAGAGTCTGAGAGATTTTAGAGAGAAATATTTACACATTTGGCTAATTTTAATGAAAAATAAATAAAATTTCTATAAAAATATGGATAAGATCTCAATATTTTTTCAAGAAATTACACACTTAAATGAAGGTATTGATTGATTAGTATAAGACGAAAAATCTATTAAAAACAAAGTTTTGTCTATTCTTGACTAGGAAAAGGAATTTCAATCTGACGAAATTCCAAAATTTTGAAAGACAGATAAAAGATGATCCATGCATATATATTTCAGAAAATATCAAAACACTTGTTTGAATAGGATGAAAACCAGAAAATATATTTACTTAATTTTTTACATAAGGCTTCAACCAAAAATTATCTGTTCAATTTTTTGGATTCAAATTCAATTTAGGATTTTAAATAACATGCTATTTCGCGTGGTATTATGCTCATTTAAATCCTTTAATTTATGTTGTTTATATTGATCATATCATACTAGAATATTGTGTTCATATTTTGTAAATTATTAGAATATATTGTATATTTCCCTTAGATTAATTATAGTTGTTTTAGTTAGTTTATTTTTAGTTTTAGATAACATATGGAACTGAGCCTTTCTTCTATAGAGTATATGACTACTTAAACAAAAAAGAGTCTAATTGGGACTCTGATTGAGAAAATACTCACTCGTTGCAGGAGGAATTTTTTTTGCATGTCAAAAGTCCTCTAAACGCCTGTAAACCCAACATCCTAAGGATTATTTATAGAAACCTCCAGGGGGATTTAGGATATTAACGAAATTTTTGCAGCCCAGAGAGGTTTTTCTAAGGGTTTCACTGGAAATACCTAACATTCCTATTGATATTTTACTGCTTCCCATAAATATTCCCTTTCTAAAATAATCTTCCCATCAAATAGGAAACTAGATCTGCCTTCTGCTGATAGTTGTTGCCCAGAGAAAAGCATTTTGATAGATGGGGATATAGTCAGAAGCATGACCTCGTCTATATTTTTTTGAGTAGACTTAAGTCCCGAAACTGTCAAGATGTCTTCCGGCTCAGGTTTTAGGTCGAAACAATTTTTAGGGTTGACCATTTCCCCTCTTGTGTAAAAATAACTATTTACTCCATCGGCTTCTCTCAACCGTGTGATACCTTCCCTATTCTGTTGAGTCATTCTGGATAGTGAAAGTTAAAAAAGGGTAATCGTTCTTTGCCACAAATTGAAACCACATCCTCCTCCAAACAGCATGGAAGGAACCTCGAAACCACATGACTTCTTTCGAATGATGAGGTGTTGTTAGGACTCTGACGTAGTCTACTATTCATCTACGTCGATGTGTCATATTTCCTCAACGATGAACATTTCTAACCATGCAATTTATAATTTTTGAGGTTTTCATTTGATTCTACTATCATATAAGAGAAATATATCTACTTATTTTTCCTCTTTCTTACTTTGTGTGTAGATCATGCCATGATTTTTGTTGTCACTTCTATATTTCCAGTGTTGAAGTGAAATTGGACTATCTTCTTCTAGTTGATTTAATTGATAGTGTCTTTTTTTCTTGGTCTTTTAAGTGTCATATATTAGGATAGAGGACACCTTTGTAGCATTGACATAGAAATATAGTGTAACTATTGTGTCTTGGATATATACAAATTTAGAATGTGCCATATTCATTTCATATTTTATATGCTAAAATTTATGCCAATAATATTGATGGAACTTTCTCATCCCAATCCTTGTGATTGATTCCACATGTTTTTGTAATCCCCATGTGTATTGTTTTATTTAATAACTCAAAGATGCCATTTTCTTGTGATTTTATGTTGATTTTTTCTATGGTTGTTTAGGAATTTTGTTGGAAAGATCTTAATTTTTATGTTTACAAAGTCGGTGTCTTCATCACTAGTAATTGCTAAAGGACACCCAAACATTGTAATGATATTTTCATAGTTTAATTTAGCAACTATTTATTTAGTACACAATTCAACTAGATCTTCCTCTATCTATTTCACTATGTATTCAACAACAATAATGATGTATTTCATTCCATTTCTCTTTTTGCAATGAGAAAATATAATGAAAAAATCATTTTCCTACATTTCAATTGGTAAACATGGGTTTAGTGAGTTCGTGGGCATCTCATATTTCTAGTTTGGTCAGCCCATTTGTTAGAAAATATCACATTTATTTCTTTGTTTTAATAACTTGAATATAAAGTGTACCACCAAAGGGTAACCTAAATATTTTTCTAATCTATTGTGTATTTAGTGGAAGTTTCCTCTTTTTGATCCTGCATGTGCTTCATCTATGATCCATTCTCTTTCATGTCTTAAAGCACATATTCATAGGAAATAATTCAGTTCTAGATTATACAAATGTCAATTAATTAATGTGAATTATACATATTACATCACTATAATTTTATTTTTCCTCCAAGAAACTCTTTAGGAGCCTTTCCTTCATCCAAAAATTAGGATATTTCAACTAAATCCTTTGGTTTTGTTACGAATTGAAACATGTGTGCATCATGTAAATAATATGTGATTCTCATTGATTATGTAAATAATATGTGATTTTCATTGATTATTCACCTATGATGAGTCAAAATAAGTGCTACAACCTAATATTATTTTTTCCAGATCAAACAATAATATCAAATTCAAATTCTTTAAAAAGTAATAGCCACTTGAAATTATTCCTTAATGGACATGCTTATTCACTAGATATTTCAATGTCTGGTTGTATGTAAAGAAAGTGAATGAAATTTCCAAAAAATAACGTCAAAATGTGGGTGAAAATCATGTCTAAGAATTCTCATTCCATTGTAGAGTAATTTATTTTATCTTTGATAAAATCCCCACTAGTATATGCATTTGGGTCGTCGATTATCTCATAACTTTATTGAGCCAAGACTAATATAACCACATAATTAGAGGCATCAACATGCTTTACCACCCATGAGATCTTAACTCTCGAGCTTATACCAATATTCGTTTTAATGGTTCAAATGGCATATTACATTCACCACTTGATATTATTTCAACATTTTTAATAATAGGTCATCACTAAGGAAGGTTATATTAGAGTAATGGTGATGAGACCTTGTATACCACCTAACATTACATGAGAATAGTTTTTCTTTCCTATAAGTAATTGAGATTTTAATATCAAGAAGTAATTTTATCTTTGCCATGCTGACTTTGATATTTTCCAAAGTGATTGCTACTAGATTATACCCTGAAAACTCATTATTAAAAGAATAGAATTCACTCCTTGAGACTTTGTGTATAATTTCAATGGAAAAAGGTGTTGGGATGGATTAATTATTGTTAATTTATTCAACCTTTCAAAGTCAACATAGATTCTTAGTCATTTTGGGTCATGCATCTTTTGTTGGATGACATAGCGCTAACGTATTATAATTTTTCAATGGGGTATATTATACAAAAAAATAACATAACATATATTTATTTCTACACAATGGGTTTATATTTGTTTTCTAGCTTGTTCTATCATTTCTTTATCATATTAACACCTAGGATGAGTTTTATCTTCATCTCCCCCACATCTTCAACAATTAATTTCATGTACTTATAGTCTCTTGCATATATGTTTTTATATTCTTGAAGTAAGTGTACTATTAATATGTTTTTCTTGTACTAACAATAGTTTCCTATCCAAGCCCACTGGGGTTTGGGCTCGTGGTCAGCTGACACTTTTTAAGGCCTTCGTGCCGCTGTAAAGGTCACGAGTTCGAGTCTTGGATAGCCCGAGGGCCGTTATGGTGGGCGTGGCAGTTCCTCCTAGGTTTATAGGGGTATCCAGCAGGATTCGACCCCATGTCATGCGAGTACGATACTACTGCAGTTGGTGATTCTCCTAGTTACAAAATAAATAAAAATAGTTTCCTATCCAAGCCATTTCAGGATGGTCATTTGTATAAATATTAAATTATTATCTTTTACCTCAACATCCATCCATTTTAGTGGTTTTGATTCATCAAATTTCCCTTTTCCTTAAAAAAATTGATAATAAGCTGGAGGGAAGTTGGGTATTCCAAATTTTTCATTTTCTTCACAATATATTTTTAATATAGTGCTTATGTACTTGCTAACCTTAAGATGATCTCTTATCCAATTTTTAAAATTAGTATTTTGGGATTAGCATAAAATTTAGAACCTTCAATTCCTTCTATAAATTACCATGGTTTCAGTTGTCCAAGTACATAATCATGAAGCATATGTCTTCTCCATATTATTTCTTGGTTAGTGAATGTCTGAACCAAGTTTTGGATCTAGGAATTTTATGCAATTATTTTTAATACCTTGTCGATATGGGTCAACAAAAAACTCATTTATTTGAATCTCAATGCATGAGATGGTACTTCCTTTAGGTATATTAGGAGGATGGTGGGTGTTTATCTACTTTTTTTCTTATATATGATTGATAATACCTTTATAGAAAAACATGGGTAATGTATTTTTATAGGAATGGCCTGAATCAACCAACATTCTTTGGAACTTGTCTCATGATTTTATATTTTCCATTTCTATAAAATAGTATATGAAATTGTGACCTATTCATAATTGTGAACTTGTAAAATTTCTATAGGTCCATTTGGTTTGACATAGTCTTTATTTTTCTTCATAAATTTATATAACTTTCTAATTTAGTTATCTTCATCCCAATATTTTATCTAAGGCTTACCATCCTGAGGATCTAATGGAATTACAATCTTCAAACCTTTTCCATTTAATTTAATACCATCTCTTTCTAGAGAGATAGTAGCTTTCATTTTCCTTCCCCAAGGTTAGCAAAACAATGTTATGCAAGGTGGAATTCCTTTGACTAAGTTGATTACTTTGAAGTCGAATTCAGTTGAGATACCCTTATGATCATTTTATATTCCACGAAGTACCATTGGGTTCAAAAGATCATTGATCCACTAGTTTTAAATAGTTTAATTTTTTTTGTATTTTTTTTCTTCCCAATTTATCCAAGTCTCACTAGGGAGAATGTTTACTTGGGAGACAAAGTCAACAAAAACCTAATTTATCATGTATCTCGTAATTTATAATTCGACCTATTAGATCATCTTTGTTCCTATTTGTGTGCCTTCAAAATCGTAAGAAATTCAAGTGGTAAACCAACTCGTTTCTTTTTAAGAAAATGGAGGAGCTAATAAATTTTATTTTCATGGTTTATATTTTTCTAATATTCCTTACTCTTGAATAATTATAGTGCCTCATGATCTAGATCATGGTATGCATTTTTATTCTTCATGTCAGATAGGATTGTCCCTTGCATATGATTTATTTATTTTACCCATGATATGGTCACGACATGTATATTTTATGATTTAAGACTTCTATTTTAGGTATAGTAAGCATTAAACTAACATTATTTTATTTGTGAATATTTCCATCGTATTAGGGAAATCCTTTAAAGAACGATTCCCTATTCCATGTATGTTATAGTAATTTTTTTATGTCCCTATATCACTAGTATAGTTCCTTATTGTTGTTAGTGTAACCCCCTTATTGTTATTTTTGTACCCCTGTAACCCCCATATTGTTATTATTGTGCCCTTAAATTATTATTTTTAGGTCGGCTAGGATTACGTTGTGGCCCCACTAGGATTACATTGTGGCCCCATGGACTGCTATATATAGAAAGGAGGTTTTTTCAATTGTATCATCCAAGAATTGTTCATTCATGTAATGTATTGGAGGTTGCCCCCTCGAAGTGGCTTATTTATAAGGCATTGATATCTATTTTCTTCTATTTTTGGAGTTGTTTCACAACATTTGGTATCAGAGCTTTGGATTGTAGGGTTTCGCTTCTCCAAATAGGTCATCATGACATTTTCGCTATAACGCTTTTTCAACGAAGTTTCAGAAGCTGAAATTTTTAGGGCGTAAATCTAAAATCCAGAGGAACATTACTGCTAAATTTCAGAGCTTGGTTCACAATATTTTTAGAGATATGGTCTGTGGAAGTTAGGGATTGTTTAGGCTCCCGAATTTCATCGTAAAGAGGTGATCATGGGAAAATATTCATAACTCTCTCTCTGAGCATCAGATTGGAATTATGTAAAAAGTTGCTACAAGTACACGGACTGTAGTTCCTGGTCTATTAAATTCAGAGCCTAAGGAGGAAAAAAATGACACGTGGCAAGTCATACAAGTTCACTCTACTGAGATATTCCATAATTAGGTCATTGTGGGAGATTGGACATAACTTTGTCTTGAAGAATCCAAATCCAGTCAGACCTGTGGCATTTAAAAGAGGATTCAGAGAGCTAACGCAAGGCCAAATTTCAGATATTGAAGATCTAAAATCACAGAGATAATTCAGTTTCAATATCGAGCTCCTCAAAAGCAAGAAAAAGGTGTGTATTTTTTTCCGAATTACATAAGTCTTGTGTAAAAAATCAATTTGAAGTGATTCCAAGGGCTTATTTAGCATATATTTCAGTATTGGGTTCTGAAATTCCTCCTAAAAATAATTCAACACCCATTAATCCCTCATAATACTCTACTATGACTCATCAAGATGAAGAATTCAAACATGATCTATCAAAATTACAAGAGCAAGTGCACCAAATTTCGCTCTCGCAAAGAGCAACTAAAAATGAAATGGAAGTTTTGAAGAAAGGAATGGAAGCTGAGATGGATGGAATGGAAGCTAAGATGGAGGACATGGAAGAAAAAATGAAAGACACCATGAAAAACATGAAGAATGATCTAAAAGCTGACATGGAAGGTTTGACAAAGTTGATATAAGAAATGATTCCTAATGGCGAAAAGACAGTAGAGGAAACTCATGATGAGAAAAGAATACATGTTAATCATGATTTCATAAACTCTAATGTTGGATTGAAGAACCACCATATTCCAAATATGGATACGAGGAAGTTTGATGGCAAGGATCCTGTAACATGGATACTACAGATGGAGCAATATTTTGATCTCAATAATGTGCAAAACACACAAAAGGTATGCATTGCAACTTTACATTTAGAACAAAATACATTTGTATGGTATCAATGGCTTTGCTCCCGTAAAAAAATTACCACTTGGTCAATTTTTACGGAGGGAATAATAGCACATTATGAGGATACAAAGAGCAACACCTTCTTTAGCAAATTGATAAATCTAAAACAAAAGGGTTTAGTGGCAGTGCACATTGAGGAATTCCAAAAATTGAATATAAGGGTAACTGATATTCTAGAGGAACACATGATTGATGTCTTCATAGGGACTTTAAAGGATAACATCCAACATGAAGTTCGAGTTTGGTAACTTGATTCATTGGAGAAGGAATTTAGGTTGGAAAGAAAAATTGAATGTAAAATTATGGTGATAAGGAAGCCTACCACTCACATCTACAAAGATGGAAGTGTTGCTACTCCTAGACTTCCACAACCTACAAGGTTGACACCACAAAAATTGGAAGAAAAAGGGCATTGCTACAGTTTTGATAGAAAATACACAAAAGGTCATAAGTGTGCTGAGAAGAAATTATTTTACATAGATTGTGAAGAGGAGGAAGACAATGAAGAAGAAACTTAAAAAGTAGAGGATATACACCTGGAAGAAACCCTAGAAGAAGAAGAAATGAGTCTGACCATATTATGTAATGCATTGGCAAGAATTACCACTCCTCAAACTCTCAAGATAGAAGGACATATCAAGAAAAAAAAGGTAATAGTGTTGATTGATTCAGGTAGTACCCATAATTTTATTCATTGTAAGGTAGCTAAGGAATTGAATTGTTTCCTATACCTAGCACCAGAATGTCAAGTGATGGTTGCAAATGGAGGAACTATAAATTACTCTATAAAATGCCATAATATCAAGCTATCCATGGGGTAATATGCATTGAATATTCCAATGTTTTCCATCCCAATGGGAGGTGCTGATGTTGTACTAGGAGTACAATGGTTACAATGTTTGGGTACGGTAGCTTTTAATTTTCAAAAACTTTTCTTGAATTTTTTTTCGGAAGGAAGGGAAATTAAATTACGGGGTATCTTAGGGAAGCAAAGAAAGATAATAAGCTCTAATGTCATGAAAAAGCTTCTGAAGAAAGAACAACGAGGCATAATTGCACAATTATGCTCACTAGAAGTTCCAACATCAAAATCATCTATTTCTTCAGATCCCCAAAAATTCTTGGACAATCATTCCAAGGTGTTTGATACTCCCAAAGAACTCCCACCTATTCGTGGTCATGATCATGCTATTCATTTGATTCCAGGAATTTTTCCTCCAAACATTAGCCCTTACATATATCCTTATATCCAAAGGAGAGAAATTGAACGTATGATTGCAGAAATGTTAGAGGCTGGTATAATTCAACCTAGTCAAAGTTCTTTCTTTTCTCCAGTAGCATTGGTGCACAATAAATATGGTGTTGTGTAACCAGCTCCAAAAAGAGAAGAAAAAAGATATCAACGCCTTAGAAATGAGCCACTTCGAGGGGGCAACCTCCAATACATTACATAAATGAACAATTCTTGGATGATACAAATGAACAAAACCTCATTTCTATATATAGGAGTCCATGGGGCCATAATGTAATCCTAGTGGGCCACAATGTAATCCTAGCCGACCTAACAATAATAATTTAAGGGCACAATAATAACAAAATGGGGGTTACAAGGGTACAATAATAACAATAAGGGTTACACTAACAATAATAAGGGACTATACTAGTGATATAGGGACCTAACATGCCCCTCTCCTTCAAAAAAGTGTTGTCCTCAACGCTTGAGTAGCTCCGGGTGCTTCTGTATAAAATTCTCATCCTCCCATGTAGAATCTTCAGTGGGTAAGTTCTTCCACTTGATGAGATACTCTGAAATTGATCGATTCCGTAGCTGTCGAGTTCTTGTTTCCATGACCGCTTCAGGTTCCAATATGATTTTTCCTTCCTCATCCAGTTCCGGCAATATTGTTTGAACTGGAAGATTTTCACCTATAACCTTTTTTAAGCATGAAACATGGAAAACTGGATGTACTCGCGAAGAAGCAGGAAGCTCCAATTTGTATGCCATAGAACTAATCTTTTGCAACACCTTGTAAGGACCATAGTACTTTGGTGATAATTTATTATCCTTCTTAGCTTGCTTGAGGGACATTTGTTTGTATGGTTGTAGCCGTAAAAATACCCAATCTCCTACATCAAAACTTCTCTCACTGCGATGTTGATCTGCCCGTTGTTTCATTCGATTTTGTGCCAAATTCAGGTTATCCTTTAAGAGTTGGAGAACTTCTTGCTGATGCTCGATGTGATCTTCCACCGCTTGAACCTTCGAATTTTCCCTTAAAGATGATGTGATGGATGGTGGATGATATCCATAAAGTGCCATAAATGGGGTCATTTTTGCTGCAGTATGGAAGGAAGTGTTATACCACCATTCAAGGAGAGATAACCACTTGACCAATTGTGTTTGTTTATCAGATACAAAAAAACGAAGATATCCTTCCAAAAATTTATTCACTATCTCAGTTTGACCATCAGATTGAGGATGATAACGTGAGCTATGAGCTAATTGAGTACCCAAACAAGAAAATAACTCCGTTCAAAAATTTCCAGTAAAAATGGGATCTCTGTCGCTCACAATAACCCTTGGGCTTCCATGTAGTTTTTGAATTCTATCCATAAATGTAGTAGCAACTGTACTTGCTTTAAATGGATGAGATAATGCACAAAAGTGTGCATACTTGGTAAGTCTATCAACTACCACCATGATGACATTCTTTCCTTCAGACTTAGGTAAACCCGTGATAAAATCCATTGAAATCTCCTCCCAACGCTGACTTGGAATGGATAAAGGTTGTAGAAGTCCCGGGGTCTTAATTGTCTCCACTTTATTCTGCTGGCAAACCAAACATTCCGCCACAAACTTTTGAATATCAGATTTAAGGCCATCCCAAAAAAATTCTTCTTCACCCTGTGGTAAGTTTTTAAAAATCCTGAGTGTCCTCCTAAAGGAGAAGTGTGCAATTCCAGAAGAATCTTTTGTTTTAGTTGGGAATTATTGCAAAGATATAAGCGATCTTTGTACCATAAGGAATCATTTTTCCAACTAAATGTATCAGATGTACTAGGATCTTGCTGCAACTTTTGAATGAGTGTCCATACATGTTTGTCCTTCTTCCATTCATCTCTTGCTTCAGTTATCCAATCTGGTTGGATAATAGAAATGGCACAAAGCAATGCTTCCACCTCTTCATTCTTTTTTGAGAGTGCATCTACAACAACATTTAGCTTCCCTTTTTTGTAGATTATTTCAAAGTCATAACCCAACATCTTTGTGACCCATTTTTGCTGCTCTTCTGAAGATAGTCTTTGTTCCAAAAGTGTTTAAGACTATCATGATCAGTTTTTACCTTGAAGTGTCTTCCCATTAGGTAAGTTCGCCATTTCTTTAGTGCATGCAGTATTGCTAACATTTCCTTCTCATAAATATGTTTTTGTAAATACTTTCCTTTGATTGGACGAATTTCAAAAGCAATGGGTCTTCCTTCCTGCATTAAAACGACACCAATTCCATTTCCTGAGGCATCACATTCCACAATAAAGGTTTTTGTGAAGTCTGGCGTAGCTAAGACCGGTGCTAGGCACATTACCTCTTTAAGATGTTCAAAGGCCTTAGTTGCTTCAGGAGTCCATGAAAATGCATCTTCTTCAATAATGTTGTTATAGGTGCTGCTATTCTCCCATAATTCTTAACAAACTTGCGATAATACCCTGTTAACCCGAGAAATCCTCGCAACTGCTTTATGGTTGTGGGGACTTTCCATTCCTTAATGGCTTTAATTTTGTTAGGGTCTACTTTAACAACCTCGTGAGATACAATATGACCCAGATATTCCACCTCTTGTACTCCAAAGAAACATTTGGATTTTTTTGCATATAATTGTTTCTCCCGCAATAGTTTGAGCACCCTGTCAACATGTTCAACATGATCCTTCCAAGACCTGCTGTAGATTAGTATATCATCAAAAAATACTACCACAAATTTTCTAAGGAAGGGTTTGAAAATGGAATTCATCAACCCTTGAAATGTAGAAGGTGCATTGGTAAGGCCAAAAGGCATGACCAAAAATTCATAATGACCCTCATGAGTTCGAAATGCCGTTTTTGGAATATCTTCAGTCTTCATTCTAATTTGATGATATCCTGAACGAAGATCCAACTTGGTAAAATAAATTGCTCCATGTAATTCATCCAATAATTCATCAATCACAAGAATGGGAAAATTGTCTTTAATGGTGAGCTTATTGAGCTCCCTATAATCCAGACACATTCGCCATGATCCATCCTTCTTGTGTACCAATACTACAGGAGCAGAGAAAGAACTTTGACTAGGTTGAATTATACCCGCCTATAACATTTTTGCAATCATACGTTCAATTTCGCTCTTTTGGAAGTAAGGATATCTATAAGGCCTGATGTTTGGAGGAACACTTCCTGGAATCAAATGAATAGCATGATCATGATCACGAACAGGTGGGAGTCCTTTGGGAGTTTCAAACACCTTGGAATGATTGTCCAAGACTTGTTGGAGATCTGCAGAAATAGATGATTTTGATGTTGGAACTTCTAGTGAGCATAATTGTGCAATTACGCCTCGTTGTTCTTTCTTTAGAAGCTTTGTCATGACATTAGAGCTTATTATCCTTCCTGGCTTCCCTTCAATACCCCATAATTCGACTTCCTTTTCTTCTGAAAAAAATTTCAAGAAAAGTTCTTGAAAATTAAAAGCTACTGTCCCCAAAGATTGTAACCATTGTACTCCTAGTACAACATCAGCACCTCCCATAGGAATGGAAAGCATTGGACTAGTCAATACATATTCCCCCATGGTTAGCTTAATATTATGGAATTTTCCAGAGCAATTTATAGTTCCTCCATTTGCAACCATCACTTGACATTCTGGTGCTGGGTATAGGAAACAATTTAATTCCTTGGCTACCTTACAACGAATAAAATTATGGGTGCTACCTGAATCAATCAACACTATTACCTTTCTCTTCTTGATTTGTCCTTTTATCTTGAGAGTTTGAGGAGTGGTAATTCCTGCCAGTGCATTACACGATATGGTTGGATTCATTTCTTCCTCTTCTGGGGCTGGTTCCTGGTGTATATCCTCTTGTTCATTTTCTTCTTCCTCTTCACAATCTATGTAAAATAATTTCTTCTCAGCACACTTATGACCTTTAGTGTATTTGCTATCACAACTGTAGCAAAGCCTTTTTTCTCTTTTTTCTTCCAATTGTTGTGGTGTCAACCTTGTAGGTTGTGGAAATCTAGACGTAGCAACACTTCCTTCTTTATAGAATTGAGTGGTAGGCTTCCTTGTCGCCATAATTTTACATTCAACTTTTCTTGCCAACCCGAATGCCTTCTCCAATGAATCAGGTTCCAGAACGCGAACTTCATGTTGGATGCTATCCTTTAAAGTGCCTATGAAGAGATCAATCCTGTGTTCCTCTGGAATATCAGTTACCCTTATATTCAATTTTTGGAAGTCCTCAATGTGCTGCCCCACTAAACCCTTTTGTTTGAGATTTATCAATTGGCTAAAGAAGGTGTTGCTCTTTGTATCCTCATAATGTGCTATTATTTCCTCCGTAAAAATTGACCAAGTGACAATTTTTTTACGGGAGAAAAGCCATCGATACCATACAAATGTATTTTGTTCTAAATGTAAAGTTGCAATGCGTACCTTTTGTGTGTTTTGCACATTATGGAGATCAAAATATTGTTCCATCTGTAGTATCCATGTTACAGGATCCTTTCCATCAAACTTCCTCATATCCATTTTTGGAATATGGTGGTTCTTCCCACCAACATTAGAGGTTATGAAATCACGATTAACATTTATTTTGTTCTCATCATGAGTTTCCTCTACTATCTTTTCACCATTAGGAAAAATTTCTTGTATCAACTTTCCCAAACCTTCGATGTCTACTTTTAGATCTTTCTTCATGTTTTCCATGTTGTCTTTCATTTTTTTATCGATCTTAGCTTCCATGTCATCCATCTTAGCTTCCATGCCCACTTCCATGCCCACTTCCATGCCATGCATCTTAGCTTTTAACCACTCATCTTAGCTTCCACGCATTTCTTCAAACCATCCATCTTAGTTTCCACTCCCTTCTTCAAAAATTCCATTTCAATTTTTGTTGTTCTTTGCGAGAGCGAAATTTGTTGCACTTGCTCTTATAATTTTGATATGTCATGTTGCCATTCTTCGTATTCATGAGTCATAGTAGAGCCTTCTAAAGGCTTAATGGGTGTTGAATTATTTTTAGGGTCCATTTTAGACTCCAATATTGATATCTATTCTACAATAAGCCCTTGCAATCAATTCAACTTGATTCTTCAAACAAGACTTATGCAATTCGGAAAAAAAATACACACCTTTTACTTGCTTTGAGGAGCTCGATATTGAAATTGTATTATCTCTGTGATTGCAGCTCTTCAATATCTGAAATTCAGCATTGAAGTAGCCCTGTGAATTATCTTTTGAATGCCACAGGTCTGACCTGTCTTGGATTCTCCAAGACAAAGTTGTGTCCAATCTCCCACAATGACCTAATTATGGACTGGTTCAGTAGAGCGAACTTGTACGACTAGCCACGTGTCACTGTTTCATCCTTTGTCTCTGAAATTGATAGCCAAGACACTACAGTCTGTGTAATTGTGAAAACATTTTACGGCACTCCAATCCGATGCCCAGAGAGAGAGTTATTGAACTTTTCCCACGATCACCTCTTTGATATGAAATTCAGGAGCCTGAAAAATCACTACCTTCCACAGATCATATCTCCAAAAATATTGCGAACCAAGCTCTAAAATTTTTTGACGAATTTCCTCCGGATTTCAACTTCGCACCATGTGAATTTCATATTCTGAACCTTCGTAGAAATTTTTTTATAGCGAAAATTCCACGATGACCTGTTTAGGAGCCCTAAACATTTCAGCTTCTGAAGCTTCGTAGAAAAAAAGTTATAGAGAAAATGCCACGATGACCTATTTGGAGCAGCGAAACCCTAGAATCCAAAGCTCTGATACCAAATGTTGTGTAAAGAGCTCCAAAAAGAGAAGAAAAAATATATCAACACCTTAGAAATGAGCCACTTCGAGGGGGCAACCTCCAATACATTACATAAATGAACAATTCTTGGATGATACAAATGAACAAAACCTCCTTTCCATATATAGGAGTCCATGGGGCCATAATGTAATCCTAGTGGGCCACAATGTAATCCTAGCCAACCTAACAATACTAATTTAAGGGCACAATAATAACAAAATGGGGGTTACAAGGGTTCAATAATAACAATAAGGGGGTTACACTAACAATAATAAGGGACTATACTAGTGATATAGGGACCTAACAGATGGATCATGGCGCATGTGTCTGGATTATAGGGAGCTCAGTAAGCTCAATATTAAAGATAAATTTCTCATTCCTATGATTGAGGAATTATTGGATGAATTACATGGAGCAATTTATTTTACCAAGTTGGATCTTTGTTCAGGATATCATCAAATTATAATGAAGACTGAAGATATTCCAAAAACAACATTTCGAACTCATGAGGGTCATTTGAATTTTTGGTCATGCCTTTTGGCCTTACCAATGCACCTTCTACATTTCAAGTGTTGACGAATTCCATTTTCAAACCCTTCCTTAGAAAATTTGTGCTAGTATTTTTTGATGATATACTAATCTATAGCAGGTCTTGGAAGGATCATGTTTAACATGTTGACAGGGTGCTCAAACTACTGGAGGAGAAACAATTATATGAAAAAACATCCAAATGTTTCTTTGGATTACAAGAGGTGGAATATCTGGGTCATATTGTATCTCATGAGGGTGTTAAGGTAGACCCTAACAAAATTAAATCAATTAAGGAATGGAAAGTCCCCACAACCATAAAGTAGTTGCATGGATTTATCGGGTTAACAGGGTATTATCATAGGTTTTTTTAAGAATTATGGGAGAATAGCAGTACCTCTAACAAAATTATTGAAGAAAGATGCATTTTCATGGACTCCTGAAGAAACTAAGGCCTTTGAAAATTTTAAAGGGGAAATGTGCCTAGCACCAGTCGTAGCTACACCAGACTTCACAAAAACCTTTAATGTGGAATGTGATGCCTCAGGAAATGGAATTGGTGTTCTTTTAATGCAAGAAGGACAACCCATTTCTTTTTAAAGTCGTTCAATCAAAGGAAAGTATTTACAAAAGGCTATTTATGAGAAGGAAATGTTGTCAATACTACATGCACTAAAGAAATGGATACCTTACCTAATGGGAAGACACTTGAAGGTAAAAACTGATCATGATAGTCTTAAAAACTTTTTGGAACAAAGACTATCTTCATAAGAGAAGCAAAAATTGGTCACAAAGATGTTGGGTTATGACTTTGAAATCGTCTACAAAAAGGGAAGCTAAATGTTGTTGCAGATGTGCTCTCAAGAAAGGATGAAGAGGTGGAAGCATTGCTTTGTGCCATTTCAATTATCCAACCAGATTGGATAACCAAAGAAAGGGATGAATGAAAGAAGGATGAAGAAGTGTGGGCTCTCATTCAAAAGTTGCAGCAAGATCCTTGTATATTTGATACATTTAGTTGTTAAAATGTTTCCTTATGGTACAAAGATCGCTTATATATTTTCAAGAACTCCCAACTAAAACAAAAGATGCTTTTGGAATTGAACACTTCTCCATCAGGAGGACACTCGGGATTTTTAAAAACTTACCACAGGGTGAAGAAAGAATTTTTTTGGGATGGCCTTAAATATGATATTCAAAAGTTTGTGGCGGAATGTTTGGTTTTCCAGCAAAATCAATTTGAGACAATTAAGACCCCGGGTCTTCTACAATATTTATCCATTCCAAGTCAACGTTGGGAGGATATTTCAATGGATTTTATCACAGGTTTACGTAAGTTTGAAGGAAGGAGTGTCATCATGGTGGTAGTTGATATAATTACCAAGTATGCACACTTTTGTGCATTATCTCATCCATTTAAAGCAATTACAGTTGCTACTGCATTATGGAAACAATTCAAAAGCTACATGGAAACCCAAAGATTATTGTAAGTGACAGAGATCCAATTTTTACGGGAAATTTTTGGACGAAAATATTTTCTTGTTTGGGTACTCAAATAGCTCATAGCTCATCTTATCATCCCCAATCCGATGGTCAAATAGAGATAGTGAATAAATGTTTGGAAGGATATCTTCATTGTTTTGTATCTGATAAGTAAGCACAATGGGTCAAGTGGTTACGTCTCGCTGAATGGTGGTATAACACGTCCTTCCATACTGCAGAAAAAATGATGCCATTTATGGCACTTTATGGATATCATCCACCATCCATCACATCTTCTTTAAGGGAAAATGATAGGGTTCAAGCAGTGGAGGATCACATCAAGCATCAACAAGAAGTTCTCCAAATCTTAAAGGATAACCTAAATTTGGCACAAAATTGAATGAAACAACAGGCAGATCAACATCACTTTGAGAGAAGTTTTGATGTGGGAGACTAGGTATTTTTACGGCTACAACCATACAAACAAATGTCCCCCAAGCAAGCTAAGAAGGATAATAAATTATCGCCAAAGTAGTATGGTCCTTACAAGGTTTTGCAAATGATTGGTACTATGGCATACAAATTGGAGCTTCCTGCTTCTTCACGAGTGCATCCAGTTTTCCATGTTTCATGCTTAAAAATTTTTATAGGGGACAAACTTCCAGTTCAAACAATATTTCCAGAACTTGATGAGGAAGGAAAAACCATATTGGAACCTGAAGTAGTCACAGAAACAAGAACTCGATAACTATGAAATCGATCAATTTTAGAGTATCTCATCAAATGGAAGAACTTACCCACTGAAGATTCTACATGGGAGGATGAGAATTTTATACAAAAGAACCCAGAGCTACTCAAGCATTGAGAACAACACTTTTTTGAAGGAGAGGAGCATGTTAGGTCCCTATATTACTATTATAGTCCCTTATTGTTGTTAGTGTAACCCCCTTATTGTTATTGTTGTACCCCTGTAACCCCCATATTGTTATTATTGTGCCCTTAAATTATTATTGCTAGGTTGGCTAGGATTACGTTGTGGCCCCACGAGGATTACATTGTGGCCCCATGGAATCCTATATATAGAAAGGAGGTTTTTTCAATTGTATCATCCAAGAATTTTTCATTCATGTAATGTAGTGGAGGTTTCCCCCTCGAAGTGGCTTATTTCTAAGGCATTGATATCTCTTTTCTTCTATTTTTGGAGCTGGTTTCACAACAAATTCAGGTCGGTGTGTTCTTTTAATGGATAGTTTTTGACCTAGGATTTACAACTAATAAAATGAAATCAAGGAAACAAAATGAAAAAAAGTAGAGAAATATGAAAACCCAACATTTTTTAATAAATAAAATAACAAAATATTGTGGAGCGCAAACTAGCTAGAATGACAGTGGTTATCTTTTAAGAGAGATATGGTGTCTACACAAAATTTCAAAATATATTAGAAGAGACCTAAATAATTTTATTTTACCATAAATAAATGATTGATAAACTGTCATGGATATTGCACTTGTTATTTTTTCACAACATAATTGATAAGTTTATACTAAAAATCTAAAATCTATACCATGAAAGTTATTTTAATTAGAGTTCTATATTTATTGAGTTACTATTTTTATGCACAGAATATATAAAACGCATAAACTATAGAATAGAAAAATATACAATCACTCAAAACCATAAAACATATGATATGACTTGGGAAACACTTTCGAGAGAAAGCCCAACTAGAAGGTGAGGCTACTTTTATCTCTTTCTTTGATTGGAAATGGATGCAAGTACAAAGAACTGAGTTCCATGGTCGTGGTTTTCTATAGTGCATAAAGCCTCGATATTTTATTTTTTATATCCACTCTCAGCCACTCTTCTCATCTATGAAAAAAAATGCACTTGAATAAAATTAAGCCCCTTTTTCCTGCTACTGTCTCGGTTATAACTTAGCCTAGTAGCATACTAGTGGTTAAGTTTGACTCCTTAGAATCTTAATTAGAGTTACATTATTATATCTTCTAAATTATTATTCATCATAGTAGCATGTAAATCCCACTTTACATGAATAATTGTGACTTACATGGTATCCTCTCAAATCATTGTGGTAAAAATAGGAAGGTCAACTTCAAAGTGGCATAACTTTTGCATACAGCTCTAACTGAGGAAATTATTAAACCATTGGAAATGTATCTATGTCTAGAATATATCTAGGGGATTCAAAACTTAAGTGGAAAATATTTACCCAATATAAATCTATTTAATGCCTCAAACATCTTATGGAATGTTTTAGACATCAATTTTTTAAATTTAGACCCATCGATAAAAGTGGTCCTTTGAGGTGATTCCTATAATTTTTCCACAATGGAAGCATAAATAAAAATGAAAAATATTATAATAATACAATTTGGATCATACCTCCCCATATTTGGAGGCTTTTGGTCCCAAAACTATTCTACTAAATGAGGTGAGGAATTGTTTCCTCCGCACTCTCTCAAGTGTACCATTTAGCCTTGCCTAGAAGTTGCCCTTTCAACCCAATATACCAAAAGTAATGTTGCCCCTATCTTGTAATTATATATCTCTTCCAAAAAATAATATCGTTTTTCAACTATGTGTGAGCATCTAGTGCCAAATATTCTATAGGAGGGGGGCATGTTCCTCTTCTTGATGTAGCATGGAATGTTGAAAGAGTTTTATGTTTTTTACATTTAGCACTAAGTAAATGCACATCTATGGTGGTGAGTTGAACATATAGGAAGTATCTCATATCTTTTCCAATTTATTAAAGGAACTATTTTTCTTAGCCTTTATTTTCTTACCAGGACCCTGTAGTCTCTCTTTATTCAATTGTAAGCATACTTTGTCTCCCATCTTGAAGGGCTTCTATGTTCTATGTTGTTAAACTATGACCTTGCATTTTTCTTGTGACTTTTTCAACATCTCCTATACCTATATATGGATTAACCTAATATTTTGAAAATAATTGTGCCCATAAGGCATCCCCTATAAGACCATCCCTCACTCCTCCTTGTTTCCCATATGTAATATCCCAAGGTGAAGGCGAAAAATATCCAAAAGAAGTTTCAAATATGTTCATACTAGTAGAAGTGTGGACTTCTCTATTATAAGAGTGTTATATATATACAATATTTAATTATAAGTCTTTGAATACTTCTTATTGTGTCCCCTCGAAATAAGCCACAAAGTCCTATTGGATACTTTCTATTTTACCGTATGTATGTGGATGGAATCTTGATCAAGAAGTCATAAATTTTACTCAAAATTGAAAGTTATAAGATTGGGTTGAAACCAGGATGGTTGCGTATATCCTTTCTTCCTAATTCCAACACTGCAAATGGTTATAAAAACAGATTTCATATGAGGGAGATATTGCATTCTGATCGAAATCCAAAACAGCTAAATTTTGCGATAGGGTTGACTCGGATGCCCAGTCAGCATGGTGGATGCACAGTCAACAAAAGGAATATTCTGAGGAATATTCCTTTCCTCAGAACCAATCACAGGCTAACAAGTGGCGCGATATCATTTGTTGAATGGTTGTATGTTGTTTTTATGGGCTAATTGGAGGGTGACACGTGGCCAACCCTGAGGCTGCCACATGTCCCCTTAATGTTGTATTAAAATTTTTATAGAGGTTCGCAGGACTCGACCCCGAGACCTCCGGGAAAGCAACCACCCGCCACACCTCCCGTGCTACGCAATGAATCTTAACCATTATAGTCCTTGGATTATTGTTAAAGTGTAATATGTTGGCCTTGGGGGTGGGGACCACCGACGGTCCCAACCAGCCAGCGGTCCCATGATAAGGTAACATGATACAACATAAACCATCGCAACATATGTAACCTCCAATCGCAACGATTTCTGCAGTTTTATTTTAAACCTTATCACATGTTAACAAAATTCACGTGGGTAATGCTATCTCCGATAGTTACGATCAACTCTAACAAAATTTAAACTGCAGTTCTGCCTTGTAACCGGGGTTTATGCCTATAGTTCCACTCCATTGTTTAATGTCACTACGTGGTTTGGGTTAGCATGTGGCCACCCAACCACTAACATTTATTGTAAAAGTTAAATCCGACGGACTTTTAGAGCGCGCCCAAATTTAGGCGGAATCCACTATTTTGACTCTAGTTAAGTGGAGTCCTCCACATTTAGTGGAGCGTTTCTAGGTGTTATTGGGAAAATAAGTAGGAGACTCAATTTTCGCCCATTTAGAGTGAATGAATAGTCATTGTAGACTAATTGGAGCATTTTGGAGCCATTGGTGCAGAGAAAAAAACCATTAGAGGCTTGTAACTACATGTATTTGCAAAATTTTGAGCATAATGAAATATGGACATGCCATTGGGAGCTAGACCAGCAGATGTAGCCCAGAAGAGGTAAACTAATTCATCATGCATGTTGTGTAAATGTTGTGTAGTGTTTTATTTCTCTATTTTACACCGACGTTCAATGTTATTTGTGCTTATTTCACGCTTCTAATTCACTAAAATCATCTGCAATTCATATTTAAATTCCTTAATACTCAAGCAAACTAATGAGACAAGTATGCACATTTTTATAAACTGAAAATACACTTAGCACAGAAAAACTAATATAATCCTTTCAGATCAGATTGGTATCAGAGCTAGAGTTTATTCTTTGGTGTTGTTTTTTAGTGCAAATAATTGTTTAATTGTTTGCAAGTTTTAGATGCTTACAAGGCTCAAGCTCAAGAGAGGATAAATAAAATTGGTGGGAGCAGAAGGCTCTCAAGAAGATCCAAAGAAAAGGAGGGCAAGATTGCCACAATCTATGCCACCTAGTTCACCTCCTAAGGAAGCAGAATTTGCATTAAGAATGTCTCATAGAGAAGGAGAAATCCATGAAGAATTTGATCCCAAAGAGGAAGAAAGAGTGTTCAAGAAAGCATTCCTTAATATGACTGAGATTGTTAGAATCCTTTATCAAGAAAGGAATGAGAGAATAGAAGGAGAAGGATCCAAAATTCACAAGGAAGGACAAGGATCTTCAGGAGGTCACAATGATGAAGATAAGTAAAAGAAAGGAAATGGAGGAAATGGAGGAAATGGAGAGCCATCATCCTCACCATCATCATCGTCATCCTCTAATTCATCTTTAGTACATCAACCAAACAAGTCAAAGAACACTGGTAAAGTACTTTTTTTTAAAACTTGATGTTAAGTTTGAGTTGCGAATGTTTAATGGCGAAGTCAATGCAGAAAAGTTGGATAATTGGATTATGCAATTGGAGGTCTATTTGAGAATCTAGAACCTTCAAGATGCTGATACCAAAATCCGATTAGCTTCATTGAGAATGAAAGGTGCAGCACTTGTTTGGTGGGAATCCAAGACAAAGGAGGAGATAAAAAAGCATGGTAATATTATTCTATCATGGACTAATTTCATTACTGCAATAAAAAAATAGTTTTATCCATTAGCTCATATGCAGAAAGCCATAATGAACTGGAAAAAATTTAGGCAATTGAAGGGACAAAATGTGCAAGAATACACCCAAGAATTTAGGAGAAGAGATCTCTTATTAGGGGTAGATTTGCAGAGCCAAGATACTCTGCTTAGGTACATAAGAGGCTTACATAGCTACCTAAAACATACTATTCTCATGTTTAACCCCACAAGTCTAGATGAAGTATGTGTTCAGGCCACACATGTAGTCGAAGCTAGAGGGAAGACCATTTCTGAAGAGGGTAGAAAGAAACCTTTTAAGGGTAAAAACAAAGAGAAGATCTCAAAAAGTAAAAGAAAAATGAATGCATCTGTTAAGAAAGAGAGAAAAATTGGTTTGTAAACATTTTTCAAAAGAAGTCCATGATGAAACTCATTGTTGGAAATTACATCCTGAAATGAGACCCAAGAATTACAATAACAAAGGGAAACAGAAAAATGCAGCTACAACTCAACATGATTTAATAGGAGAGGATTCAGGTGATGAATCTAATATTACAGCCATCGGATTGAATAACATGAAGGGAAAAGAAATTGAAACTAAACCTAGTACTAGTACATCAAACTGTCACATACATGCTCCAAATGAAGAAGAAAGAATTGAACTATTTCACATGAGGGTCATATCCAAACATACCAATATTGACACATTGTTTGAAACTGGGTCACAATCAAACTTAATCACTGAAGACTTGGTCAAGAAAATTAACCTTGAGACCATAGCACATCCAAAACCATATCCACTTGGTTGGATTTTTAAGGATGAAAATTTATAGGTTTCAAAGAAGTGTATATTGCTATTTGAAATCACTGCACATTTTGTTGACACGGTTGAATTAGATGTGGTTCTGCTTGACATAATAGGTATTGTGTTGGGGAGTCCTTAATTGTATGACAAGAAAGCGATCTTCCATCGCCATGAGAACAAATAGCATTTATTCAAATATGGCAAGGAGTACATTCTTAGAGCACATCGAAAGAAGAAAAATATTTCTATGGTAAATGCTCGACAGGTAAAGAGGCTGGTAAATTGAAGTAAGAATTTTGTTCTTATAATGATTAAGCCTAAAGCTGATGTTAATCATGAATCATTTGAGGGATGTGATCCTTAGTTGAAATCATATTTATATGATGTAGTTAATTCACACCATGAGATGTTTCAGGAGTCAACAAGATTGCCTCCAAAAAGAGAGATTCAACATGAGATTCAGTTGCAGCAAGATTTTCTTCTTCCAAACATCGGTATGTATCATGTATCGATAAGGGAGAATGCTGAAATAAATAGGTGAATCAAAGAGATTTTGGATACCAAATATAGGTTCACCCATAGTCTTGATACCAAATATAGATGGGACTTGGCGCATGTGTGTAGACTTCAGAGCTTTGAACAAGATTACAGTAAAGAATCATTACCCACTCCAAAGGATAGATGATTTTCTTGATCAAGTGAAAGAAGCAAAGTTTTTAAATAATTTATATTTACAAAGTGGATATCATCAAGTAAGAATTGTAGAAAGTGACATATGGAAAGCTGCATTCAAAACCAAACAAGGACTCTTTGAATGGTTAGTTATGCCATTTGGTTTGTGTAATGCACTGACAACTTTCATGCATGTTATGGATAGTGTTTTTCATTCGTTCCTTGATGAATCTGTGATTGTGTACTTAGATGACATATTGATTTTCAGAAAAATAAGAGAAGAACATGTCTTGCATGTGAATAGAGTGCTTGATGTTTTGAAGAAAGAGAAAGTTTTTCTTAAGATGTCAAAGTGTGAGTTTGGAAAGACTTCTTTGGTTTATTTGGGACACATTGTAGGAGGAGGAGAGTTGAGAATTGATCCTTCTAAAGTGGAAGCCATTGTGAGTTGGCCTACACCCAAAACAGTTACCGAGGTAAGAATTTTCTTGGATGTAGCTTAGTATTTCAGAAATTTTATTGCTAACTTTTATGGCATCGCAGCTCCTATGCATGGAGTGAAAAGTGTGAAGAAAGGATTCCAATGGGGAGGAAAAAAACATCAAGCTTTTGAAGCTTTAAAATACAAGATCAGTTCATCTCCAGTCCTTGCATTACCAAATTTGAGACAACCATTCGAGATACAAACTAATGCTAGTGATTATGCCATGGGTGCAGTACTTTCATAGAATGGTAAGCCTATCGCTTTTCATTCTGAAACATTTAATGGTGCTGAGACAAATTATCCTACATATGAAAAAAAAACTATATGCGTTGGTACAAAGCGTCAAGAAATGGAAACATTACTTGATGGGTAAAGAGGCGATTGTGCATATCAATCACCAACCATTATAGTACTTGCAGTCAAAAACAAAATTGCAGTAATCAAGACATTTCATGTGGATGGGATTTCTTCAACAGTTTCACTTGTTATAAGGTACAACAAAGGTATTTTCAATAAATTTGCTGATATTCTTTCAAGACCAATCATTAGTGCATGTACTTTACTCAAAAATGATTCTATTTTACATGAGAGTTACATAGAACAATATGCACATGATGCTGATTTTCAAGATGTGTATGCTAGTTTGAGTGAAGGGAATCAAGTTGAAGAAAAATATTATCACATGCATAACAATTTTCTGTTTCATTTGGGTAATATGTGTATACCAAAAGGAGAGAGGCTAAGTGTGATGAGATAATCTCATTCATCTCTTATTTCTGGACTTTTTGGGGTAAGAAAAATAGTGGCACATATAGAGAGGTACTGCTATTGGCCTCGCATGGTAGATAGTGTGTCGCGTTTTATAACAGGTTGTTCTATGTGTGCAACAAGTAAGCCTAGTAATAGGAAGTTTGGTTTGTACATGCCACTACTGGTACCATCAAGGCCATGGGAGAGTGTCTCCATTGAATTTGTTGGAGGTCTACCTATGTCAAGAAAACAACATGATTATCTCTATGTAGTTGTGGATAGATTCAGTAAAATGTGTATACTTATGCCATGTAAGAAAACCATTACTGCTGAACAAACTACTGAACTTTATTTTCAACATGTTTGGATTCATTTTGGATTTCCAACTTCTATTGTTAGTGACAGGGATCCAGGTTCATTGGGACTTTTTGGTCCAATCTATGGAAGATGATGGACACAAAGTTGAAAAGTAGTACTGCTTTTCATCCACAAACCAATGCAAAAATTGAGGTGGTGAACAAAACCATTGTGCATCTATTGAGAGGATATTGTAGCAAACATCCTAAGTTGTGGATTGAAAACTGCATTACATTCAACAAGCTTACAACCGGGCAAAGAACTCTTCTACAGATAAATCACCTTTTGAAGTATTCTTTGGGTATTTGCCAAAATCGCCATTAGACTTCATCTTTGGAAAGAATGTTGCAATTGATGGTGATAGTGATATTGGAAAGGCTCGAAAATTCATTGAGAAAATTCAGATTATACATCAAGTTCAAGAACAACTTGAGAAAAGTCAAATCAAATACAAGGAGAGGCATGACAAACATAGAGTTGATCACAAGTTTCAAGAGGGAGATGAGGTATGGTTGCACATTAGCAAAGAAAGGATGCAAGGGGAAGGTAAAAATCTCAACCCATTCACTATGGTCCACTCAAGATCATAAAGCAAGTTGGTAATAATGCATTTCAACTTGACTTGCCTTCGTATATGCAAATGTATTCAGTTGTTAATGTTGAAAACTTATGTTTGTATGAACCACCTTTGATCGATGATCAAGGAAGTGATGTTCAACTACCTTCTATTGAATATTTATCGCCAGAATTTTTGGATGAGCTCAAGGAAGATACAATTCTTGACAGGAGGACAAGAGCATCCAAGAGGGGAAGTGTTGACTACCTTCGAGTTGGTATCAAGGGCACTAAGCCAATCAAGGGAAGATGGATGGAGGATGGAAAGGTGAGGGAGATGTACCCTCATCTACTGAAAAGGTAATAAAGTCTTTTGGGGTCCAAAAGCTTTCCAATGGGGAGGAGTGATCAGGAGTTCATAAATTTTTCTCAAAATTGAAAGTTACAGGATTGGTTTGAAACTAGGATGGTTGCGTAGCTCTCATCCTCCTGATTCTGGCACCATGAACAATTCAAAAAATCGATGTCGTATGAGTGATATATCGCATTCTGATTGAAATCCCAAACAGCTAAATTTGTAACAAGGTTGACTCGGATGCCCAGTCGGCATGGTGGATTCACAGTCAACAAAATTAATATTTTGAGGAATATTCCTTTCCTCAGAGCCAATCCCAAGCTGACAAGTGGTGTGATATCAGTTGTTGAATGGTTGTACATTGTTTTTATGGGCCAATCAGAGGGTGACACGTGGCCAGCCTTGAGGTTTCCACTTGTCCCCTTAGTGTTGTATTAAAATTTTTATAGAGGCCCACAGGGCTCGACCCCGCAACATCCGGCAGAGCAACCACCTGCCACACCACCCATGCTACGTAATCAATCTTAACCATTATAGTCCTTGGCTTATTGTTAAAGTGTAATATGTTGCCATTTGGGGGTGGGGACCACTTGCGGTCCCAACCCGCCAGCGGTCCCAAAATATGGTCACATGATATGACGTAAATCGTCGCAACATATGTAACCTCCAACCGTAGCTGTTTCCACAATTTATGTTAAACCTTATCACATGTTAGCAAACTCCGTGCACGTAATGTTATCTCCAACAATTATGGTCAAGGCTAACAACATTTAAACTGGAGTTCCACCTTGTAACCAGGGTTTATGCCTATAGTTCCACTCCATTGTTTAATGTCACCACGTGGTTTGGGTTGGCATGTGGCCACCCAACCACTAATATTTATTGTAACAGTTAAATCCAGAAAAATTTTAGAGCATGCCCAAATTTAGGCGTAACCCACTATTTTGACTCAAGTTAAGTGGAGTCCTCCACATTTAGTGGATCTTTTCTAGGTTTTATTGGGAAAATGAGTAGGAGACTCAATTTCCACCCATTCAGAGTGAATGATGAGTCATTGTAGACTAATTGGAGCATTATGGAGCCATTGGTGTAGCGAAAATAGCCCTTAGAGGCCTATAACTACATGTATTTGCAAAATTTTGAGCATAATGAAATATGGACATGCCATTGGGAGCTGGACTAGGAGATGTAGCCCAGGAGGGGTGAACTGCTTCATCATGCCTGTTGTGTAAATTTTATGTGGTGTTTTATTTCTCTATTTTACAGTGTTGTTTAGTGTTATTTGTGATTATTTCATGCTTCTAATTCAATAAAATAATCTACAATTTATGGTTAAATTCCTCAATACTTAAGCTAACCAATGAGACAAGTATGCACATGTTTATAAACTAAAAAGACACTTAGCACAACAAAACTAATACAGTCCTTTAAAATCAAATGTTGTATACCTTTTCAACTTCATGTCCATCTTCTCCCATAATGTAGTCCAAAATGCATTGAGACATCTTGTGTCCCTATACAAAATGATGGTCCTTGGTATCCAAAACTACACCCAAACTTATCCAAATAATATTTGCATATATTCTTATCCACTATTGTTATTTTTACAAGGAGTGAGAAAAAACATCTTTTTGAACCTACAAACTACCACAAAAGGGTATTCATGTCCCTTCTTAGCTTTTGGTAAGCCTCTCACAAACTCCATATAAATTATTTCCCAAGGATGAGTGGCTATAGGTAAGGGATGGTATAGACCATGTTTCATGTTAGCAAGCTTGTTAGTGCAACAAAGAATGCATCCTCTTAAAAACCTATCTACTTCTTCTTACATCTTGGGCCAATGCAAACTCCTTTACAAGTTTTCCATTATATTCCCTACACCAAAAACCTCTACGGACTTGGAGGTGTGAGCCTTTTTTATGAACTACAGTCACTCACCTTTAGGAACACATAATTTATCTAACACGTAGCATAACCATTATGGATATGGTAATAAATTGTGTTGTCAGCATTTTGCACATGAATTTTCCTTTGTAACCACTAAAACACCTCCTTGAAGTCCTAATGGTCCTCTATATATGCCACTCTATATATATCATTATTGAAAGGCTCCATGTGCATAAGAGTTCCCAAATCTATGATATTTGATGTAAGTTTCCTTGAAATCATGTCGATCAACTTGTTTGCATTTCTCTTCTTATACTTTATCACTAAATAAAACTACTATATAAATCCCAAAAAATTGTAACACATAGTGTTATATATCTTACTCTCGGTGTGAAAATATTGTTGTGGTTGGTGATCAGTGTATATTATTGTTTCCTTTATCATAAAATAGTGTTTCCACTTCTTAACAACTTCTACTAGGGCATAAATCTCCTTTTCATAGGTATGGTAGAACCTCCCCATGAAATAATTTAGGATCGTAGCATACAAGCCTTCTTACTTGCTTCAAGACTACTCCTATAGCATACCAACTCACATCTATCTCCACTTTCAAGGGATACTAAAAGTTGGATAATGCTAAAACTAGTTCTTGAGTAATATTTTTCTTTAATTTTAACTCCTCAAAGGCCCTCTATTAACCCTTTATCCACTAGAAAATATTACCACTCATTGTTATGGCGTGGGGTTGTGTTGTTACTGCTTAAAATGAGGCTATGAATTTCCTCAAGTTCCCTACTACTCCAGTGAAAATCTTGACTTCAAAATCATTAGTAAGCACTGACCACTTCTTCAAAGGATCTATCTTCAACCCTCCTCCACCTATCACATATCTCAGGTACGCCAAAGAATGTTATGCAAACTCACACTTCTTAAAATTTACCAGTAGCTAGTGCTTCATTAATGTCTCTAGCACCTACATCACATGTGAAATGTGCTCCTCCCAGATAACACTATATATCACTATAGCATCCAAAGAAACAGTAATAAATGAATCTATAAAGTTTTTAATACATCATTCATCAATTAAACTCATAAACATAGATGGTGTAATACATAGGTGAAATGGCATGACTATCCACTCATATAAGCATTTCCTACTTCTGAAGGTGGTATTATATGTATCTCTTTCTATAGCCTGAACCTGGTGATATCCTAAATTTTAGTCTAGCTTGATGAATTATTTGGATTGCTACAAGTGATATAGTGGGTTATCTATCCTAGGAATTTAGTACCTATTATTTAGTGTTATTTTGTTTCATACCCTATAATCAATACATATTTATTTATTCCCACCCTTCTTTTGAGTTATGATGATGGGTGACGCACATAGTGATGTAATTGGT
This sequence comes from Pinus albicaulis, assembly GCA_034641835.2. Taxonomy (NCBI): domain Eukaryota; kingdom Viridiplantae; phylum Streptophyta; class Pinopsida; order Pinales; family Pinaceae; genus Pinus; species Pinus albicaulis. The sequence continues at coordinate 378,047,989 of CM076574.1, forward strand.
TAAATGAAACCAAATTATAGTAGCTATTACAACTAATTCCTTAACTCATTTTCATTTATAATGGACTACCTATATAAACACTGTTATCGATGAAATAGGTAACCGCACTGTTACCTACGTTTTTTTGGTAGCATAAAAAGAACCCAATTTTGAAAAGTGGTGATGCAGAATCACCCCTTTTTTTTTGTGCACATTTTTGACACTCTAATATTTTTATTTATGAAGTATGAATATTTGTTTTAAAATGTTAGTGATTTTCATACTAATTTTGAAACGTATTGATGCAGCATCAACTTTTTTTTTTTAGAGCGGTGATTTTCATGCTAATTTTGAAACGTATTGATGCAGCATCAACCTTTTTTTTAGAGTGGTGATTTTCATGTTGGTAATAAAACACAAAACTTATATAAAAATATATATATAAAAACAATAAAAAATACCAATAAAAATGTAAAAAAAAAACAAAATTAACTCGTAAAAATAAAAAAATTTAAACAAAAATAAATAAATAAAAACAAAAAAAATACAAAAATATTCAAAAATTATATCAAAAGAAATGACAAAATTTGAAAAAAAAACACATAATTTAAAGAAAAAAAACAAAAATTAACCAAAAAAATAAAAAAAAACATCAAAAACTTTTTTTTCTAAGTTATTAAAAAAAACCATAGAATTAAAAATGAAGAAAACCTAAAAACAATTGAAATTACGAAAATTAAAATTTAGATAAAAAAAATAAATACAAAAAGAAAAAATAAAATTTAAAAAATTTAAATTAAAATAATAATAATAGTAATAACAATACAAATTTTAAAAAATTAACAAAAAAAACAATTAAAAAAACGAAATTTAAAATTGAAAATGAAAATTAAAATAAAAAGAATTAAAAACAAAAACATTAAAACAAAAATGAAACCACGCAAATAATTAAAAAACAAATATCCATAAATTTATCAAGCTTTTTTAAATGAAACAATTTATAAATTTTAAAAATGAAAAACTAAATAAACTAAAAGATTAAAAAAATTAAATTAAATTAAATTAAAATTTAATAAATTTAATAAATAAATTTTAAATTTTAAAAAATAATTATTCTAAAATATTAAATTTAAAAACAAAATTAAAAAAGAAAAAAAGAAAAAAGAAAAATTAAAACAAATTAAATTTTAAAAAAAAATTGAATTAAAAAAAAAAATTAATTTTTTGAAACTAAAAATAAAATTAAATTAAAAAAAAATTAAATTAAAAAAAAATTAAAAATTAAAAATTAGAACAAAAAAAAAAAAATCAAATTAAAAAAAAATATTAAAAATAAAAATAAAAATATTGAAAATTGAAAAAAAAAAAAAATGTTACAAATTAAAAAATATTAAAAAAGAAAACAAAGCAAAACAAAAAAAAAATCAAAGATTCTCAGTATTTTTGGTTCATGGATATTTTATTAGATTACCATAGGACTATCCTATTCTAATTTGTCAATGGGGTATATTTTACACAAAACTAACATACCATCTATTTCTTTCTACAAAATGGGTTTATAATTGTTTTCTATGTTGTTTGATCATTTATTTATCAAAATAACACATAGGATTAGTTTTATCTTCATCTCCCCCATGTTAGCACTTCGTAATTCCTCCAGGATGAGGAAATGAACCCAAAGGTAACCACAAACTAGTCTTTAGGGCTGGAAGATAACACTTCCAACCCAGAGAGGGCTCTCTCTTATGAAATATTCTGGATTTTAGGCTAGGTCTATAGATCAAGGTATAGTAATTTTAATATTTTGATGGCAGTGGAGAGGGAAAATACATTGGGAAATGGATTCAAATTAAACTAAATATTTTCAGTGATAGGATGGAAAATTGAAGAATCCTTAGATAGGGGCAAGGTAGGCAATCCTATATGGTGTCTTTGTCAAATTTTGTTATATAGAGGTGAGTAGAGTAATAATTAAATTGATAATATCTAAAAAATCGAGATGGGGACTAGTTTTATATTTTATAGTGGAGGAAAAAACATTGAAAATTTGTTTAGTTACTTATAACAAAGCACTTGAAAGTGAATTATGAAATGAATTTGTTTAACTAAACAATGAGGACATAAAATTTAAGCATGGCCATAACAGATGGTAAAGAAACAAAAACATGAGATAAACATCACCATAAATTATTGACACAAGAATCCCTTAACAAGTATACTTCGGTCTTCATTATTCATTGAATTTTTTTAAATGCAACTGTATAATGCTTAATGTCTCTTCTCTATCACACACTAACCAACCATTTTCTCAATAAAATTACATCATATATACATCAAAAAATATTATTTTCCCACTTTACGAACCAAATTCCCCAAATAGATTTAGTTTTCTGCTTGTAGCAACGAATATAAAACCACCTTCTACAAACTAGGAAATTGTTTCACTAGAGGAATATTTAACAAAATACATAACAAAATACATTGAATGCCTGCATAAATATGAGGTTTGAATCTCCAAAACACTTCAGGACACTTTTCATAACCATAGGAATCAATTTTAGGAGGTCTGGAGTCGAATTCAAAGGTCAAACTGCTGATTGTATGGAAGCACAACAAATGTTTTGCACTACTTCCTTCTTCAGAAAAAGTGCAGCAACTTAGCACATCGAATTCATCATTTTCATACTTTTGATCATATCATGTACTTTTTAACATTTAATAGAGGTCAAATACAACCCATATAACATCATATAACTATTATAAAACAATTATCTAAATTGAAAACCTCCCTTCCTGAAATTCACCACCTACAGCAAAAGCGCAACGACTGAGCATGATAAATTACTAGAACACAGTCGTAGCGAGGAAATCACGACTTAAAGGTCTTGTGGGTTGAAATGTCATTTGGGTGCTATCCTCATATTTTTAAGAATAATTAAAAAACATACAACATGAATCATTCCATAAAAGAGGAATTTGAAACTTGAATGCGGTCATGGTGGCGAGAAAACCCTCGATTTACAGAAGTGCGACAAATCCCCTACATCCAAAACACAACGACTCTCGTTTGATATTCATGGCATATGAGGACAATTAATGATATTCTCAATGGTTTTTTTAAGGCCAAAACATGTCTTTATAATCCTCCATGGGGTCCAAAACTTCCTTCAAGTGTAATGATGACTCTTCAAGCTAAAATGTTCAAACACAATGCAAAGGAGAAGTGAAAAAAAACTCATGGCTACAAGGAAATTATGTAATACCTAATTTGACCAAGAAAATGACTAAAAATACACCACTAACTGTCCCAATGATGAGATTCCAAACCCATTATTTTCCTTTATCCATGATTGGATGAGACATTAACCCTAGACTTACTAAACCTAGACATTTTAAGAAATTAATAACTTGATTTCTTTCACCACTCAAAACTTTAGCATATCCTATCCTAAATTGACACTAAGACTTGATATCTATTAGATGACAACAACACTTTACCAATCGACCAAAATAATAAAAAACTAAACTTGACTCTGATTACTATAACATAGGACACTAACACCCCATATCCTCAACAATTAATTTCATGTATTTATAGTCTCTTGCAAATATGTTTTGATATTCTTGAAGTAAGTGTAATATTTATATTTTTCTCTTATACTACCAATAGTTTCCTATCCAAGCCATTTTAGGATGGTAATTTGTAGAAATATTAATTTTTTATTTTACTTTTACCTCAACATCCATCCATTTTAGTGGTTTTGATTCATCTAATTTCCTTTTTCCTTAAAAAACTTGATAATAAGATGGAGGGAAGTTGGGTATTTAAAATTTGTCATTTTATTCACTATATATTTTTAATATAGTGCTTATTTACTTGCTTAGCTGAGGATGATCTCTTCTCCATCTAAAGTTGATAGTAGGAGAACTTATATTTTTTTATGGGTAGTCAGATTATCATGGCATGAAATTAAATTACAGGTTGAATTTGACCATGTGTCAACTTTCAAATTACCTCTTTTGACCCTTTTTTTGGATTTGGTTTCTCCAAGAAGTATTTAATTTCTTGCACTACCTTGAATCTCTTTGCTTCTCTTATTAAAAATTCAATGTCATTGACAAAGTTATTCTTAATGTTAGAAAATATGAGTGTGACCACTCTTGATTCTTTAATCTTGCTCCATTTGTATGCTATGTCATCTTCATTGTTTGGAAACTTGAGGCAAGATATGCTTGTCCCTGTACCCAATTCTTCTCCATTCATTTACTCATTGGTGAATGTGGGTGATAAGATCATGTCGAATTTTGAAAATTAGTATGTTGGAATTAGAATAAAATTTATGACCACGGAATCCTTCTATAAATTACCGCGGTTTCAGTTGTCCAAATACATAATCATGAAGCATATTCCTCCTCCGTATTATTTCTTGGCTATTGAATGTTTGAACCAAGTTTTGCATCTGAGCATTCTATGCAATTATTTTTAATACCTTTTTGACATGGGTCAACAAAAAAACTCATTTATTAAATCACAATGGATGAGATGGTACTTACTTTAGGTATATTTGGAGGATGGTGGGTGTTTATGTAATTGTTTTTCTTATATATGATAGATACTACCTTTATAGAAAAACATGAGTGATGTATGCTGGCAAGAAAAGTTTGAATTCAATTTGACCCAAGGTTTGATTGATGGTGCCAACAAATATTCTACGTAGTCTAGCACTTCACCAACATTTTCACTCCTTTGAAGCCGAAGGAGAGTCTCACCCGAGGTGAGCTAGAACCATGAAATATTACAGGGAGCTTAGACATGCAAATTCATAAGATGCATAACCATTATTACAATCAATCTTAGCCAATAAACTTTATGCAATCATTCAAAAATTAGATGCATTCAGAAAATTTTAAAGGGGTGCACAAATACACAAATTACTCCTAGAATTCCAATATTCCATTAATACCAACATATTTCTATTACATCACATAGGAAATTATATCTTGCGGTGTTCACAACCTTGCATGCGGATTCAAAAATACAAGAAAACACGAACAATGATTACATTCTAGTTCTAAAGACGACAAGACTCAAATCATTTAGCTTGATCTGATCAGCAGAAATAGTCAGAACATTGCAACACTGTCAAAAACTCTTGAACTCACTGTCTTTTTCCTTCTTTTATAGCCTCACTCGTTGGATCTAATGCCTCACTCACTTTTCCTAGTTTTCCAATACCTTGGGTCAATACCTTGGTTCTTCTTTGATGGTATCAACATCTATCCCTGGTTCTTCAACGTGCTCCCTTGTTTTCTTCTGTGTGAGTTCCAAAATACAACCATTATCATTTTTATCTTTTTGGTGCTCTGCCTTCGGCAGCTTCATCCAAAACGTCCTTAACGACTGTTATCCTTTCCAAAAATTAAGGACCCACCAATTTATTTTTATAGGAATGGCCTGAATCAACCAAAATTATTTATAACTTGACTCATGATTTTCTATTTTCCATTTATATAAAACAATCTATGAAATTGTGACCTATTCATAATTGTGAACCTGTAAAATTTCTATGGATGCATTTGGTTTGACATTGTCTTTATTTTCTTCAAAAATTTATATAAATTTCTAATTTGGTTACCTTCATCCAAATATTTTATATAAGGCTTGCCATCATTAGTTATTATCTAATGGAATTACTATCTTTCAACATTTTCCATTTAATTTAATCCTATCTCTTTCTAGAGAGATAGCGGCTTTCATTTTCCTTCTCCAAGGTTAGCCAAACAATTTTATGTAAGGTGGAATTCCTTTGACTAAGTTGATTACGTTGAAGTCGACATAAATCGAGATACTCATTATGATCATTTGTATGTTCGACAAAGTACCATTGGGCTCAACAAATCATTGTTCCACTATTTTTAAATAGTTGATTGTTTTTTGTAGTTTTGGTCTTCCCAATTTATCTAAATCTCACTAGGGAGAATTTTTACTTGGGAGACAATGTCAACAAAACCATAATTTATTATGTATCCATTCATTTCTAGGCTGACCTATATATCACATTAATATTTCAACATATTAAGGCTTTTATATCATCTTTGTTCCTATTTGTACGCCTTCAAAATTGTAAGCAACTCAAGCGGTCAACCAACTGATTATTTCTTTTCAAGTAAATGAAGGAGCTAATCCATTTTATTTTCATGGTTTATAATTTTATAATATTCCTTATTCTTAAATAATTCCAGTGCCTCATGTACTTTTCACTTCCCTTAATCTACATCATGGCATGCATTTTTATTCTTCATGTCAGATAGGATTTTTTTGTTGCATATGAATTTTTTTATTTTACCCCTGATATGGTCACAAAATGTAGATTTTATGATTTAATACTTCTATTTTAGGTATAGTATGGATTAAACTAAAATTTATTTTATTCATAAATATTTACATCATAGTAGAGAAATCCTTTATAGAATGATCCCCTATTCCATGTATTTTACAATAATTTAGGTCAGTATGTTCTTTTATTGGATAGTTTTTTACTTAAGTTGTACATCGAATAAAATGAAATGAAGGTGTTAATTTCCAAACGTTCAGTGATCAAATGTACTCTTTTATTTTTTCTTAGTAGTGATCCTAGGTCAAAATTTCATGCTTTCAAACCAATTCTCAAATCAAATTTTGTTCACTAAAATGTTGTCTAAGTATGAATGCTGCTCCCTTCACTCCATTCATGTTCATAATAATTTCAAGGTCATGTAATCCATTACCACATAGGGCCTAATATCAGTCACCACACCTCCATCTAGGTCAGGGTCTAGGTCTCTTTTGTTTCGCCACCACAATGTCCAATCATGTCATAAAAGAAGGCGAACAAGTTTTCATTTTCACCATACATATCATTTACATTGGGAGTTAGAAAATATAGGTAAATAATTAAGTGAAAATTTTATTTTCTCAAAGAAGTATGCTACATGGTCAAAAGAGCTCCTCTCTCATGATCACAACTCTCCAGAGTCATCCAAAGATTGGAAATTTGTTACATTTTTTCCTTTCAAGCTCCAAGAAGCCATCAGAAGGGCCAGTTCATCATTTCTCAAGTTTCAACGGCTTGAAATTTAGTAAGTTATCATCCCTCACATTTCATTCAACTCAATTTCTTCAGCAAAAGGTGTATTCCCTCTTTTATGGTTTTCAACTACATTTTTGGTTTCATTGATGTTTATTTTGCTTCAGTTGGTAAAACCCTAATTTAATCATCTAAAACCATCATATATCATCCTTACATCATCCATATTACTTATAAAATCATTACCTATCACTCATACCTCTCATAGCTATCATTTTCACTCAAACCCTAATCTTCACTAGATTTTTGCAAGGAAACTAGGAAAACTGTGTGTTTTTAACTTTTTGGCACCTTCCTCATACCCATTTCTATAAATTTCACCTAAATCCTATTTCCAACTCATCACCCTATCTCCTCAAGCTTTTAGGTATTTTTCCCTAGCCTCCTTCTACCCCATTTCTGCCCCTAAAAACACCCTACCACTATCCCCTGTTTTCCTAATTCTACGCCTCTCCTACCCATTTCATCTAGCTAGGGTTTTATCTTGTTGATAAAAAACATGGAGGGAGTGGATAAAATACCATAAGGGAGGTCATCATTCCAGTTTTGAGCCAACTCATACCCATGGCATCTTTTTTAGATCTTCGTGATCATTTGCTAGGGTTTACATTGCACACAAGGACAATTTTGCTTCAAAACCAGTTTATGAAGAAATGGAGATGAATTTGAAAAAATTGAAAGTGTTTTTTTTGTAAATAATAGGCCAAATAATAAAAACCTCCTTTACTTTCTACACAGGTGTTACGATTGGAGAGAAATTCCAAAAATACAGTTGTTCCAGGTCCTTTTCTGCACTTTGCAGTGCATGATGACTCCATTTTGTAGAAGACATTGTAATATTTCCAAACATACCACTTGTAGCCTCAAAATCCTCTGGGAAGGCCTCCAAACTTCCTCTCAAAGTAGGTGCTATGCTTCTGCTCAGAGTGCATTACGCTTCTGCAAAGTTTGATAGATCAACGTCAAACTTGGATTCTGAGCAACTAGAAACTTATTTTGGAAACCTGGAGGAGGTTTTTGTTCATAACATGCGAAGTAACAAAAAAATATATCGATTGTGCAAAAAATGTTATCGTTGGAGAGATATTGATCCATATTTAAGCCCTATATTTGTAGAAACTTTCTTGAAAAATATATAAATTTTGCCTTCACAGAAACGTAATGCCAAGGCACTACACCTTTTCTCATAACACTTGAATGAAGATTGGTTTATATGGTTGGATGAATTTTTATAATTAAATTCCATATCTGTAACTGATTTTGCATGAAAAGCTCTAATTTTGAAGAAAAATCCAAAAAACCACCATTTTTTATTCTCCTGCCAGTGTTTTTGACTAGATGATATGCTTTTGGAGTGAGGTTGAGAGAATCAACTTTTGGAGGCCTTCCTGTGGGTGTTTTATAAAAATTCAAGATTTTTGGGAAAGTAGACACACATGGCTTCTTTACCTATCTTTCATATTTTGATTTGGAGCCCTAAAAGTCCGTAAAAATCACCTACAAAGTGGCACTATGCTTCTACAACATGGAACTACATTTCTTTCAACGGGCGCTATGCTTCTGCATTGGATTCCCTCAGGGCATGTTTCAAGCTAGAAAAAGTCATAATTTCAAGGTTTATATGTCCTTTGAGCTATCATTGGAGTGATTGATTTTTTTTTTCTTCTTATCATGAGGATATATGTAATTTAATATGGGAGACACACACTCCTAGTCTTTAGCTGAGTTTGAGGGAATGGTTTCTAACTTCCCTAAATTCTAGGATGTGACTCACCTCATGTAATTATGATGCATATTGGATGGGTTTTTTACCCTATGAGGTGTCATTGTTCATATTTTATATAAGTAGATCCACTTTAGTCTTTTGTTGGGTTGGATAGTTGTTTTTTGTAGTGGAGCTATTGTACAAGCTTATGAAATGAAGTCAAAGAAAATGTTGTAGAATTTGTGTTGAGACTCTTGTCGTATGCCTTGGAGCATTTATTCTTTCTCTGTATGTTTATCTTATCAATTTGAATGATATAATACCATCTTTCACATATATGCTTCTATGTGTTTATATTGTTAGTTTATAAGCAGAAATCATGCATTTTCATGCTCTATTTTAACAAGGTTTACACTATATGTCTTTGTCGTTTTAAATGAATGAATTTACCTAAATTCTCATTCAGAATCTCCTTCATTTAATCCTATACACAATGATAAACTAATCATGTTTTCAAGCTACCTACCTGGCCTCATCCATATCTCTACAACTTGAACTTGAATTTTGACCTAAACCCTAGACCTAGTCTCCTAACTGTCATTTCCTATCCATCACAAGAAACATCAAACAAAAACCATATTTATCGATCTTATATACCTATCCTAAGATCATTAGATATTTCTTCATTTCATTGACTGCAAAGTGACATTGAAAGAGCCCTCTCTGGTCCTAGTAGGGCTAGCTACCTGACCTAAAGCTTGGTTTGTGGCTACCTTCCTTCAGTTCCATTCTCAGCCTTGGGAAGAAGGGGGAAGTGATAACAGAAAGGAAGGAAATTAAAATTCATAGAGAGATATAAAAAATACCACATCAATATAGTGAAAACCCAACTTCTATTAATAAATAAAATAACAAAATATTGTGGAGCACAAACTTGCTAGAATGACACTAGTTGTCTATTAAGAGATAGAGATGGTGTCTACAAAAATTTGGAAAAGTTATTACAAGAGACCAAAATAATTTTATTTTACCATAAATAAATGATTGATAAATTTTCATGGATATTTCACTTGTTATCTTTTCACAACATATTTTATATGTTTATATTAAAAATAAAAAAGTATACAATGAAGGTTATTTTCCTTAAACTTATATATTTATTAACTTACTATTTTTATGCATGGAATATAGAAAACACATAAAATAGTGAATATAAAAAGACACAATCACTCACAACCATAAAACATTATATATCTTGGGAAACACTTTCGAGAGAAAACCTAGCTAGAAGGTGAGGCCACTTTTCTCCCTTTCTTTGATTGGAAATGGAATGCAATTACAAATAATTTAGAGTATCGGTTGTGGGTTTCTATATATAAAACCTCACTATTTTATCTCTTTATATCCACTCAAATCCACTCTTCTCATCTAAGAAAAAAAATCACTTGAATAGAATGAAACCCCTTTTCCTACTACTGGCCCAGTTATAACTTATCCTAGTAGCATGCTAGTGGTTAAGTTTGATTCCTTAGACTCTTAATTAGGGTTACAATATTATATATTCTAAATTTATTATTCATTATAATCACATGGAAATCATAGTTTCCACGAATAATGGTGACTGACATGGTATCCTCTCAAATCATTGTGTAAAAACCAGGAAGGTCAACTTCTAAGTGGCATAACTTTTGCCTACAAGATCTGACTAGGGAATTTATTACAATGTTGGAAATGTATCTATGTTTGGTTTAGTGTGTTCTGAAACCAACTCCAAAAAGAGAAGAAAAGAGATATCAACGCCTTAGAAATAAGCCACTTTGAGGGGGCAACCTCTAATACATTACATGAATGAACAATTCTTGGATGATACAAATGGAAAAACCTCCTTTCTATATATAGGAGTCCATGGGGCCACAATGTAATCCTAGGCGACCTAACAATAATAATTTAAGGGCACCATAATAACAATATGGGGGTTACAAGGGTACAACAATAACAATAAGGGGGTTACACTAACAACAATAAGGGACTATACTAGTAATATAGGGACCTAACATGGTCCTCTCCTTCAAAAAAGTGTTGTCCTCAACACTTGAGTAGCTCTGGGTGCTTTTGTATAAAATTCTCATCCTCCCATGTAGAATCTTCAGTGGGTAAGTTCTTCCATTTGATGAGATACTCTGAAATTGATCGATCTCGTAGTTGTCAAGTTCTTGTTTCTGTGACTACTTCAGGTTCCAATATGGTTTTTCCTTCCTCATCAAGTTCTAGCAATAATGTTTGAACTGGAAGTTTGTCCCCTATAACCTTTTTTAAGCATGAAACATGGAAAAATCGATGCACTCGTGAAGAAGCAGGAAGCTCCAATATGTATGCCATAGTACCAATATTTTGCAAAACCTTGTAAGGACCATAGTACTTTGGCAATAATTTATTATCCTTCTTAGCTTGCTTGAGGGACATTTGTTTGTATGGTTGTAGCCGTAAAAATACCCAGTCTCCCACATCAAAAATTCTCTCACTGCGATGTTGATCTCCATGTTGTTTCATTCAATTTTGTGCCAAATTTAGGTTATCCTTTAAGAGTTGGAAAACTTCTTGTTGATGCTCGATGTGATCCTCCACTACTTTAACCTTAGAATTTTCCCTTAAATAAGGTGTGATGGATGGTGGATGATATCCATAAAGTGCCATAAATGGGGTCATTTTTGCTGCAGTATGGAAGGAAGTGTTATAGCACCATTCAACGAGAGGTAACCACTTGACCCATTGTGCTTGCTTATCAAATACAAAACAACGAAGATATCCTTCCAAACATTTATTCACTATCTCTATTTTACCATTGGATTGAGGTTGATAAGATGAGCTATGAGCTAGTTGAGTACCCAAACAAGAAAATAATTCTATCCAAAAATTTCCTGTAAAAATGGGATCTCTGTCACTTACAATAATCTTCGGGTTTCCATGTAGCTTTTGAATTGTTTCCATAAATGCAGTAGCAACTGTACTCACTTTAAATGGATGAGATAATGCACAAAAGTGTGAATACTTGGTAATTCTATCAACTACCACCATGATGACACTCCTTCCTTCAGACTTAGGTAAACCTGTGATAAAATCCATTGAAATCTCCTCCCAATGTTGACTTGGAATGGATAAAGGTTGTAGAAGACCTGGGGTTTTAATTGTCTTAACTTTATTTTGCTGGAAAACCAAAAATTCTGCCACAAAATTTTGAATATTAGATTTAAGGCCATCCCAAAAAAATTCTTTCTTCACCCTGTGGTAAGTTTTTAAAAATCCTGAGTGTCCTCCTAAAGGAGACGTGTGCAATTCCAAAAGAATATTTTGTTTTAGTTGGGAATTCTTGCAAATATATAACTGATATTTGTACCATAACAAATCATTTTTCCAACTAAATGTATCAGATGTACTGGGATCTTGCTGCAACTTTTGAACGAGAGTCCACACTTCTTCATCCTTCTTCCATTCATCCCTTGCTTCAATTATCCAATCTGGTTGGATAATTGAAAGGGCACAAAGAAATGCTTCCACCTCTTCATCCTTTATTGAGAGTGCATCTGCAACAACATTTAGCTTCCCTTTTTTGTAGATGATTTCAGAGTCATAACCCAACACCTTTGTGACCCATTTTTACTGCTCTTCTGAAGATAGTATTTGTTCCAAAAAGTGTTTAAGACTATCATGATCAATTTTTACCTTGAAGTGTCTTCCCATTAGGTAAGGTCTCCATTTCTTTAGTGCATGCAGTATTGCCAACATTTCCTTCTCATAAATAGCATTTTGTAAATACTTTCCTTTGATTGGATGACTTTCAAAAGCGATGGGTATTCCGTCTTCAATTAAAACAACACCAATTCCATTTCCTGAGGCATCACATTCCAAAATAAAGGTTTTTGTGAAGTCTGGTGTAGCTAAGACTGGTGCTAGGCACATTGCCTGTTTAAAATGTTCGAAGGCCTTAGTTGCTTCAGGAGTCCATGAAAATGCATCTTTCTTCAATAATGTTGTTAGAGGTGCTTCTATTCTCCCATAATTCTTAACAAACCTATGATAATACCCTTTTAACCCAAGAATTGTGGGGACTTTCCATTCCTTAATGGCTTTAATTTTGTTAGGGTCTACCTTAACACCCTCGTGAGATACAATATGGCCCAGATATTCCACCTCTTATACTCCAAAGAAACATTTGGATGTTTTTGCATATAATTGTTTCTCCTCCAATAGTTTGAGCACCCTATAAACATGTTGAACATGATCCTTCCAAGACCTGCTGTAGATTAGTATATCATCAAAAAATACTAGCACAAGTTTTCTAAGGAAGGGTTTGAAAATGGAATTCATCATCCCTTGAAATGTAGAAGGTGCATTGGTAAGGCCAAAAGGCATGACCAAAATTTCATAATGACCCTCATGATTTCGAAATGTTGTTTTTGGAATATCTTCAGTATTCATTCTAATTTGATGATATCCTGAACAAATATGCAACTTGGTAAAATAAATTGCTCCATGTAATTCATCCAATAATTCATCGATCACAGGAATGGGAAATTTATCTTTAATAGTGAACTTATTGAGCTCCCTATAATCCGGACACATGCACCATGATCCATATTTCTTGTGCACCAATACTACTGGAGCAGAGAAAGAACTTTGACTAGCTTGAATTATACCAGTCTCTAACATTTCTGCAATCATACATTCAATTTATCTCTTTTGGATATAAGGATATCTGTAAGGCCTAATGTTTGGAGGAACACTTCCTGGAATCAAATGAATAGCATGATCATGATCATGAATAGGTGAGAGTCCTTTGGGAGTATCAAACACCTTGGAATGATTGTCCAAGACTTTTTGGAGATCTGAAGAAATAGATGATTTTCATGTTGGAACTTCTAGTAAGCATAATTGTGCAATTACTCCCCGTTGTTCTTTCTTCAAAATATTTTTCATGAAATTAGAGCTTATTATCTTTCCTGGCTTCCCTACGATACCTCGTAATTCGATTTCCTTTCCTTTTGAAAAAAATTTCAAGAAAATTTCTTGAAAATTAAAAGCTACCGTCCCCAAATATTGTAACCATTGTACTCCTAGTACAACATCATCACCTCCCATTGGGATGGAAAGCATTGGAATATTCAATACATATTCCCCCATGGCTAGCTTGATATTATGGAATTTTCTAGAGAAATTTATAGTTCCTCCATTTGCAACCATCACTTGACATTCTGCTGATGGGTATAGGAAACAATTCAATTCTTTGGCTACCTTACAATGAATAAAATTATGGGTACTACCCGAATCAATCAAAACTATTATCTTTTTCTTCTTGATATGTCCTTCTATCTTGAGAGTTTGAGGAGTGGTAATTCCTACCAATGCATTACATGATATGGTCAGACTCATTTCTTCTTCTTCTAGTGTTTCGTCCTAGTGTATATCCTCTACTTTTGGATTTTCTTCTTCATTTTCTTCCTCCTCTTCACAATATATGTAAAATAATTTATTCTCAGCACACTTATGACCTTTAGTGTATTTTCTATCACAACTGTAGAAAAGCCCTTTTTCTCTTTTTTCTTCCAATTGTTGTGGTGTCAACCTTGTAGGTTGTGGAAGTCTAGGAGTAGCAACATTTCCATATTTATAGATGTGAGTGGTAGGCTTCCTTGTCACCATAACTTACATTCAATTTTTCTTTCCAACCTGAATGCCTTCTCCAATGAATTAGGTTCCCAAACACGAACTTCATGTTGGATATTATCCTTTAAAGTCCCTATGAAGACATCAATCCTGTGTTCCTCTGGAATATCAATTACCCTTATATTCAATTTTTGTAAGTCCTCAATGTGCTCCACCACTAAACCCTTTTGTTTGAGATTTATCAATTGGCTAAAGAAGGTGTTGCTCTTTGTATCCTCATAACGTGCTATCATTTCCTTCGTAAACATTGACCAAGTGACAATTTTTTTACGGGAGTGAATCCATCGATACCATACAAATGTGTTTTGTTCTAAATGTAAAGTTGCAATGCATACCTTTTGTGTGTTTTGCACATTATTGAGATCAAAATATTGCTCCATTTGTATTATCCATGTTACGGGATCCTTGCCATCAAAATTTGTCATATCCATCTTTGGAATATGATGGTTCTTCAATCCAACATTAGAGTTTATGAAATCACGATTAAAATTTATTTTGTTCTCATCATGATTTTCCTCTACTATATTTTCACCATTAGGAATCATTTCTTGTATCAACTTTGTCAAACCTTCGATGTCTGCTTTTAGATCATTCTTCATATTTTCCATGTTGTCTTTCAATTTTTCTTCCATGTCCTCCATCTTAGCTTCGACACCATCCATCTTAGTTTCCATGCCTTTCTTCAAACCATCCATCTTATCTTCCACGCCTTTCTTCAAAACTTCCATTTCATTTTTTGTTGCTCTTTGCGAGAGCAAAATTTGGTGCACTTGCTCTTGTAATTTTGATAGATCATGTTGCAATTCTTCATCTTCATGAGTCATAGTAGAGTATTATGAGGGCTTAATGGGTGTTGAATTCTTTTTAGGAAGCATTTCAGAACCCAATACTGAAATATATGCTCAATAGGCCCTTGGAATCACTTCAAACTGATTTTTTACACAACAATTATGCAATTCGGAAACAAATACACACCTTTTTCTTGATTTTGAGGAGCTCGATATTGAAACTAAATTATCTCTGTGATTTTGGATCTTCAATATCTAAAATTTGGCATTGTGGTCGCCCTCTGAATCCTTTTCCGAATGCCACAGGTCTGACCTGATTTCGATTCTTCAAGACAAAGTTATGTCCAATCTCCCACAATGACCTAATTATGGACTGGTTTGGTAGAGCGAAATTGTATGACTTGCCACGTGTCACTGTTTCCTCATTCAACTCTGAAATTGATAGACAAGAAACTATAGTCCGTGTGATTGTGGCCAATTTTTTCAAAATTCCAATCTGATGCTCAGAGAGAGAGTTATGAATATTTTCCCACGATCACCTCTTTGAGATGAAATTCGGAAGCTTGAAAAATCCCTAACTTCCATAGATCATATCTCCAAAAATATTGTGAACCAAGCTCTGAAATTTCGCGATGATGTTCCTCAGGATTTTGGCTTCGCGTTCTAAAAAGTTTAGCTTCTGAACCTTCATAGAAAAAATTCATAGAAAAAATGCCACGATGACCTGTTTGTATTAAATTTAGGAGCCTTCAACAATCCCTAACGTGAACAGATCATATCTCCGAAAATGTTGCGAACCAAGATCTGAAATTTTGCGAAGATCTTCTTCAGTATTTTAGCTTCGCTCTCTAAAAATTTTAGCTTCTGAAACTTCTTAGAAAAAACATTATAGCGAAAATTCCACGATGACCTGTTTGGAGTAGAGAAACCCTAGAATCCAAAGCTTTGATACCAAATGTTGTGAAACCATCTCCAAAAAGAGAGGAAAAGAGATATCAACGACTTAGAAATAAGCCACTTCGAGGGGGCAACCTCCAATACATTACATGAATGAACAATTATTGGATGATACAAATGACAAAACCTCCTTTCTATATATAGGAGTTCATGGGGCCACAATGTAATCCTAGCCGACCTAACAATAATAATTTAAGGGCACAATAATAACAATATGGGGGTTACAGGGGTACAACAATAACAATAAGGGGGTTACATTAACAAAAGTAAGGGACTATACTACTAATATAGGGACCTAACATAGTGCTATGGGTTTCAAAACATAATTATCAGATATTTACCTTAAAATACATATATATTATGCCTCAAACTTCTTATGGAATGTCTTAGACCTCAATTCATCAAACTGAGACCCATTGGTAAAAGTGGCCTTTGAGGTGATTCCTCTAAATTTTCTACTCTAGAAGCATAAAGATAAATGAAAAATAATATAATAATCTAATTTGGATCATACCTCCCCATTTTTGGAGGCTTTGTGTCCTAAAATTATTCTACTAAATGAGGTGAGGAATTTTTTCCTCCACACTCTCTCAAGTGTACCATTTAGCCTTGCCTAGAAGTTGTCTTTTCAATCCAATCTACGAAAGGTAGTGTTTCCCCTATCTTGTGGCTTCTTTATCTATATTTTTATCTTATCAATTTGAATGATATAATACCATCTTCCACATATATGCTTCTATGTGTTTATCTTGTTAGTTTATAAGCAGAAATCATGCATTTTCATGCTATGTTTTAACCAGGTTTACATTATATGTCTTTGTTCTTCTAAATGAATGAATTCACCTAAATTCTCATTCAAATTCTCCTTCATTTCATCCTATACACAATGACAAACTAATCATGTTTTCAAGCTACCTACCTGGCCTCATCCATATCTCTACATCTTGACCTTGAATTTTGACCTAAATCCTAGACCTAGTCTCTTGACTGCCATTTCCTATACAGCACAAGAAACGTAAAAAAAAAACCCTATTTACTGATATTATATACCTATTCTAATATCATTAGATATTCAGTCATTTCATTGACTACAAAGTGAAATTGAAATAGCCCTCTCTGGTCCTGGTAGGGCTAGCTACCTGACCTAAAGCCTAGTTTGTGATTACCTTCTTTCAATTCCATTCTCAGCCTTGGGAAGAAGGGGGGAGTGATAACAGAAGGAAGGGAAATTAAAAAACATAGAGAGATATAAAAAAAACCACATCAATATAGTGAAAACACAACTTCTATTAATAAATCAAATAACAAAATATTATGGAGCACAAACTTGCTAGAATGACACTAGTTGTCTCTTAAGAGACAAAGATGGTGTCTACAAAAATTTGGAAACGCTATTACAAGAGACCAAAATAATTTTATTTTACCATAAATAAAATATTGATGAATTGTCATGGATATTTCACTTGTTATCTTTTCACAACCTATTTTATATGTTTATACTAAAAATCTAAAATGTATACCATGAAAGTTATTTTCCTAAAATTTATATATTTATTAACTTACTATTTTTATGCATGGAATATAGAAAACACATAAAATATTGAATATAAAAATAAAAAATCACTCACAACCATAAAACATTATATATGACTTGGGAAACACTTTCGAGAGAAAACCCAACTAGAAGGTGAGTCTATTTTTCTCTCTTTCTTTGATTGGAAATGGAATGCAAGTACAAAGAAATGAGAGTCGTGGTTGTGGGTTGATAAAGTATATAAAACATCAATATTTTATCTCTTTATATCCACTCCCATCCACTCTTCTCATCTAATAAAAAAAAAAAACTTGAATAGAATGAAACCCCTTTTCTTGCGACTGGCCCAGTTATAACTTATCCTGGTAGCGTGCTAGTGGTTAAGTTTGACTCCTTAGACTCTTAATTAGAGTTACAATATTATATATTATAAATTATTATTCATCACAATCACATGGAAATCCTATTTTCCACGAATAATGGTGACTGACATGGTATCCTCTCAAATCATTGTGTTAAAACCAGGAAGGTCAATTTCTAAGTGGCATAACTTTTGCATACAAGCTCCGACTAAGGCATTTATTACAAAGTTGGAAATGTATCTATGTTTAGAATAGCACTAGGGGTTTCAAAACATAATTTTCAGATATTTACCCTAAAATAAATCTATATTATGTCTCAAACTTCTTATGGAATGTCTTAGACCTCAATTCGTCAAACTGAGACCGATCGGTAAAAGTGGCCTTTGAGGTGATTCCTCTAAATTTTCTACTATGGAAGCATAAATATAAATGAAAAGTAATCTAATAATATAATTTGGATCATGCCTCCCCATTTTTGGAGGTTTTTTGTCCTAAAATTATTCTACTAAATGAGGTGAGGAATTATTTCCTCCACACTCTTTCAAATGTAACATTTAGCCTTGCCTAGAAGTTGTCCTTTCAACCCGATCAACCAAAGGTAGTGTTTCCCCTATATTGTGGTATGCCTTGGAGAATTTTTTCTTTCTATGTATGTTTATCTTATCAATTTAACTGATATAATTCCATCTTTCACATATATGCTTCTATGTGTTTATCTTGTTAGTTTATAAGCAGAAATCATGCATTTTCATGCTCTATTTTAACAAGATTTACATTATATGTCTCTATTATTCTAAATGAATGAATTCACCTAAATTATCATTCAGATTTTCCTTCATTTCATCCTATAAACAATGAAAAACTAATCATGTTTTCAAGTTACCTACCTGGGCTCATCCATATCTCTGCAACTGGAACTTGAATTTTGACCTAAACCCTAGACCTAGTCTCCTAACTATCATTTCCTATCGAGCACAAGAAACATAAAACAAAATCCATATTTACTGATCTTATATACCTAGCCTACTATAATTAGATATTCATTCATTGCATTTACTACAAAGTGACATTGAAAGAGCCCTCTTTGGTCCTGGTAGAGCTAGCTACCTGACCTAAAGCCTGGTTTGTGGTTACCTTCCTTCAATTCCATTCTCAGCCTTGGGAAGAAGGGGGGAGTAATAAAATAAGGAAAGGAAATAAAAAAACATAGAGAGATATAAAAAATACCACATCAATATAATGAAAACCCAACTTCTATTGATAAATAAAATAAAAAAATACTGTGGAGCACAAACTTGCTAGAATGGCAGTAGTTGTCTCTTAAGAGACAGAGATGGTGTCTACAAAAATTTGGAAAATATATTACCATAGAAAAAAATAATTTTATTTTACCATAAATAAATGATTGATAAATTGTCGTGGATATTTCACTTGTTATCTTTTCACAACATATTTGATATTTTTATACTAAAAATTTAAAATGTATACCATGAAGGTTATTTTCCTTAAACTTATATATTTATTAACTTACTATTTTTATGCATGGAATATAGAAAACACATAAAATAGTGAATATAAAAATACACAATCATTGACAACTATAAAACATTATATGACTTGGGAAACACTTTCGAGAGAAAACCCAACTAGAAGGCGAGGCTACTTTTCTTTCTTTCTCTGATTGGAAATGGAATGCAAGTACATAGAACTGAGAGTCGTGGTTGTGGGTTGCTAAAGTATATAAAAAATCACCATTTTATCTCTTTATATCCACTCCCATCCACTCTTATCATCTAAGAAAAAAAAATCACTTGAATAGAATGAAACCCCTTTTCCTGCTACTGGCCCAGTTATAACTTATCCTGGTAGCGTGTTACTGGTTAAGTTTGACTCCTTAGACTCTTAATTAGAGTTAAAATATTAAATATTATAAATCATTTTTCATCATAATCACATGCAAATCATGTTTTCCACAATAAATGGTGACTGACATGGTATCCTCTCAAATAATTGTGTTAAAACTAGGAAAGTCAACTTCTAAGTCGCATAACTTTTGCATACAAGATCTGACTGAGGCATTTATTACAATGTTGGAAATGTATCTACGTTTAGAATAGTGCTAGGGTTTCAAAAAATAATTGTCAGATATTTATCCTAAAATAAATCTATATTATGCCTCAAAATTCTTATGGAATGTCTTAGACCTCAATTCATCAAACTCAGACCCATCGATAAAAGTGGCCTTTGAGGTGATTCCTCTAAGTTTTCTACTCTAGAAGAATAAAGATAAATGAAAAATAATCTAATAATCTAATTTGGATCATACATCCCCATTTTTTCAGGCTTTTTGTCCTAAAATTATTATACTAAATGAGGTGAGGAATTGTTTCCTCCACACTTTCTTAAGTGTACCATTTAGCCTTGCCTAGAAGTTGTCCTTTCAACCCAATCTACCAAAGGTAGTGTTTCCCCTATCTTGTAATTATATATCTATTCCACAAAATTATATCATTTTTCAACTATGTGTGAGCATCTAGTGCCAAATCCTCTAAATAAGGGAGAACATGTTCCTCTTCTTAATGTAGCATGGAAGGTTGATAGAGTTTTATTTTTTTACATTTAGCACTAAGTAAATGCACATGTGCAGTAGTAGGTTGAACATATAGGAAGTATCTCAGAAATTTTCAAATTTATTAAAGGAGCCATATTTTTTAGCCTTTATTTTATTACCAGGACCCTCTAGTCTCTCTTTGTTCAATTGTAACCATACATTGTCTCCCACCTTGAAGGACTTCTATGTTCTAGGTTGTTCATCCATGGTCTTGTATTTTTCTTCTGAATTTTGCATCATATCCTATACCTATATATGGATTCACCTAATCTTATAAAAGGAAATATGCTCATAATGCATCCCATATAAGATCCTCCCTCACCCCTTATTTCTCATATGAAATATCCCAAGTTTAAGGTGGAAAATATCCAGAACAAGTTTCAAGTAGGTACATACTAGTAGAAGTGTCAACTTCTCTGTTATAAGAGTGCTACATATACAATACTTAATTCTAAGTATTTGAATTCTTCTAATTTTGTCCCCTCAAAAGAAGCAACAAATTCATATTGAATAATTTCTATTTTACCACTTGTCTGTGGATGGAATGTTGTATAAATTTTCAACTTCATGTCCATATTCTCCCATAATTTAGTCTAAAATGCACTAATACATATTGTGCCCCTATCTAAAATAATGGTACTTGGTATCCAAAATTACACCCAAACTTATCCAAATAATAATTTCATAGCTTATTACCCACTATTGATATTTTTACAGGGCAAGATAACACACACATTTTTGAACTTATCGACTACCACAAAAGGGTAGTCACGTCCCTTCCTAGTTGTTGGTAAGCCTCCCACAAACTCCGTACAAATTATTTCCGAAGGATGAGTGGGTATAGGTAAGGGATGTCATGGACCATATTTGATGTTAGAAATCTTGTTGGTGCAAAAAAGAATGCATCCTCTTAAAAAACTAGCTTCTTCTTCTTACATATTGGGCCAATGAAAATAACTTTACAAGTTGGCCATTACATTCCCCACACCAAAACCCTCTATGGGCTTGGAGGTGTGAGCCTTTTTATCAACTACAGTTAGTCACCTTTAGGAACACATAATTTATCTAAAATGTAGCATAACCATATGGAGATGGTAATAAATTGTGTTCTACCCATTTTTCACATGAATTTACCTTTGTAACCACTAAAACACCTCCTTGAAGTCCTCATCATCGCCTATATATGCCACCTTGTATATCTCATTATTGAAAGGATCCATGTGCATAAGGATTACCAAAGCTATGATATTTTAGGTAAGTGGCCTTGAAATCATGTTGATCAACTTGTTTTCATTTACCTTCTTATACTTGATCACTAAATAAAAATATTCTAGAAACCCCAAAAAATTGTAATACCTGGTTTTCTATATCTTACTGTCAGTGTGAAAATATTTTTGTGGTTGGTGATTAGTGTATATTACTATTTATTTTACCATAAAATATTGTTTTAACTTCTTAAAATCTTGTAGCAAGGCATAAAGCTCATTGTCATAGGTATGGTAATTAAGAACCTCCCCATGACATACTTTAGGATCATAGCATACAAGCCTTCTTCCTTGCTTCAACACAACTCCCATAGCATACCCACTCACATTTGTATCCACTTTGAAGGGCTACTACAAGTTGGGTAATGCTAAAAATAGCGCTTGATTAATATTATTATTTAATTTTAACTCCTCAAAGGCCCTCTATTGACCCTTTCTCCACTAGAAATTATTACCACTCGTTGTTATAGCATGGAGTTGTCTTGTTACTGCTTAAAATGAGGCTATGAATTTCCTCAAGTTCTCTACTACTCTAATAAAAATCCTAACTTAAAAATAATTAGTAAGCACTGACCACTTATTCAAAGTATCTATCTTCAACCCTCCTCCACCTATCACTTTTCTCGGGTACAAAATTTTAGGAAAAATCACACTTATTAAAATTTTGCAGTAATTGGTGCTTCATTAATTTATCTAGCACCTACATCACATGTGAAATGTTCTCCTCCCATATGGCCCTATATATCAGTATAACATCCAAATAAACAATAATAAATGAATCTATAAAGGTTTCAATACATCATTCATCGATTAACCTCACAAACATAGATGTTGTATTACATAGGTAAAATGGCATGATTAACCACTCAAACACGCCTTTCCTACTTTTGAAGGTGGTATTATAGGTATATTTTTCTACAACCTAAACCTGGTGATATCCTAACTTTAATTCTAGCTTGATGAATTATTTTTATTGATACAATTAATATAGTAGGTTATCTGTCATAGGCATTGAGTACTTATTCTTTAGTGTAATTTTGTTTCACACCCTATAATCAATACACATTTACTGATTCCCATCCTTCTTTGAATTTAGGATGATGGGTGACCCACATAGTGATGCAATTGGAAAAATGAAACCATATTCTAGTAGCTATTACTACTACTTGCTTAACTCATTTTCCTTTATAACAGACTACCTATATATCACAATGTTTGACAATGGAGGTTAAGACAATAGTTGGATCTTATGCTCCACTTCCCTCTTAGGTGTCATCCTTTAATATCTTAGAACGCATCCTTCTACCCTTGTATCTACTCTCCTAGTTATTTTTTGTGTTCCTTCAAACCCCCCTCGAGGGATCAGTGAGCTCTCATGGAATATTTTGTAGACATGTATTCTCTTAAAAATAACAAATCATATTCCTTATGAAAAATGGTCAAATTTTTGGCCTAGTTGGAACTTACCAGTGATACCTTCGACTTGTCATTGTACACATTAATAACTAAGGATTTGTTTTCCTTGTTAAGGTGGTACTAGTTGTATCTTCGCATGAATATTTCGTCTTTCTTATACATATATTAAGTCCCATCCTTCTTTGGATTTAGGATGATGGGTGACCCACATAGTGATGTAGCTGGTCAAATGAAACCATATTCTAGTAGCTATTAAAACTAATTACTTAGCTCATTTTCCTTTATAACGAACTACCTATATATCACAATGTCTGACAATGGAGGTTAAGACAATAGTTGGATCTTATGCTCCACTTCCCTCTTAGGTGGCATCTTTTAATCTCTTAGAAAACATCTTTCTACCCTTGTGTATACTCTCCTAGTTATTTTTTGTGTTCCTTAAAAAACCCCTCGAGGGATCAGTGAGCTCTCATGGAATCTTTCGTAGACATAATTTCTCTTAAAATTAAAAAATCATATTCCTTACGAAAATGGTCAAAATTTTGGCCTGGTTGGAACTTACCAGTGATATATTTGACTTGTCGTCTTATACATTAATAATTAAGAATTTGTTTTTGTTAGTATGAATCCTTTGTCGAAGTGTACGAAAAAGGACCACTTTAGCTACGCATAACTAATAGCCCTAACAACAAAAGTGGATGCCAATATCTTCAGATCTGCGATTAGTTGAACAAGAAAAGAGCTGCAAAAAACCAGATCTATGCATGGAAAGACATTAAGCAGTAAAAACAAGGGTTTGCTCCATATACCAATAGACAAGACAAGAACAATTTTTTGAAAGAATTTTTGTATTAATTGGGCACCTGGGAGGAAAACAAGAAGGCGTATCCAATTCTCCTCAGTGGGATGGGTTCTTGGAAGTCCTCGGCACTTCAGATCTAAGATTTCTCTCTCTTGTTGGTGTAGAAAACCCACACAAAGAATGGAACTCAAAGGGAGCTCACACAGCAAATGGTAGAAAAATGGGACCAAGTGTATAGATCCAGAGTGATCTAATAGGCAACAAAAGGTGAAGAATGGTAAGAAAAACCCTCCTATTTATAACAAAATATTGGGTCATTCTAGATCTTGGTGCATGATTAAAATAATGTTAACCAAATCTAGATCCACCTTTTATGGAATATTTTATTATATTTGTTGGAGGGAAAAAATATTTGACTTGGGTCAAATCCCTTTATTTGTTAATAAATAAATAAATGATTTATTTATCTTTTTAAGGAAGTGGTTGAAGGATAATTAAATAAATAATGATTTATTTAATTATTTGTGGGTGATTTGGTCATATTTAACAAGGAATATTATCTAAATAAGATTTAAATAATTATTCCTAAAAAATAATAAGATAAATAAAGGTTTATCTAATTAATTTCTTTATTTTTGGGTTAAACATGACTGGGAATAATAATTAAATTATGGTTTAATTAATTATTCCATGAGGAAAATCAAACAAATATAGGTTTGTTTAATATTTCCTTTTAGTGTTTCCTATTTAGACCATAAAAAACCTAATAAATGTGGTTTATTAAGTTATTTTACATAGTGAAAGCAATTTTACTTAGGGTAAAATTGGTCTTACATGGTGTACTTGGGTCCATCTAATGATAATAGGTTAGATGACGAAAAAATGGTGTAACAGATTGCCCCCCAGCGTGCGAGTGTTAGGAGCAAATCGTATGACCGAAGTACGTTGTAAGAACACAATCACTAGACAACAAAAGGGGTGTCAGAGAGAGAAATGTGAGGTAGATAGTGTGCTGAAGGACTAGACCCCGAGGAGACGAGACTCGCAGGTGCAACAAGTCTCTTTTTATGAGAGGGTACCTGTGCTGAAGGCGGCGGGGGAGGCATACCTATGCCCGCCGAGACAAAGTACAAAAGAATAGTGTGTCCAGTAAACAAGGGACCGAACCATAAATTACAACCGGCATAAACATGAGCCAGATAATAATACAATGAGGAATCCCACATACATGTTGTGCCTGGGATAACAGCCAGGACTTATACAATAATATCTGAGTACATGAGATACAAATACAACCCAAATGCCCCTATAAGCGGGGAAGGGCTCACAAAATCTGACTGATACATGCAAATCAAAGAGGCGCTGCAAGCGGCTAAGGCCGACATCATCAAATATATGGAGCTACATCGAAGGCTGCAATGAAGAGGTCATCCGGGCATGTGGGGGGCTACCTGCAGGGCCACCCCCTCATGAGGGTTGAGACATCTCACACACACCTGGGAATCATCAAGAGCTGCTGCTGTATCACTGAACCATCAAGTATACGGATCTCGGTCATGCTGAAAGGAGCTGGAGTGGAGAAACAACCAAGTCAAAGGGTAATGAGAGATCCCTTTGCCTGATCCGAGGCACCGAACAAGAGTGGAAGCTGGAACAAAGGTACACCGTCCTCTAGACCTGGCTTCTGGAATGAATGAGCTGATGTTGACAGAAGGAGGTCCACCATAGGTGAGGAAATGAGAGATCCTCAACTAAGGCACGAGAGAAAATAGTAGACCGACGAACAGAATGACACTAATGATGATGGTGAAATGGAAAGGACTGAGTAGCGAATGGACGACTTCCCTTGTTAGAGCATAAAGGGCATGAATGACATGGCAGCGACTGACACGATATCGTAAGGGATAGGGGACAGTGGGACTGAAGGTCATAATATGCGACACAAGAGAGAGACCAAGCAATGAAGGATGGAGGGCTATAGCGGGGTACAAAGGGACTCGGGATAGACTCCATGAATGCGATGATGACTCAACTTGGATGCTCTAAACAAGGGCGACTTGATGGTGCTGCCACATAGGAAAGGCCCAATGGGGGACCATGAAAACATGAGTACAAGATGGTAACTCATGACGAAAATCGACACGAACAAAGACAAGTAAGGAGGCAAAATGGTGCCCCAAGTACAAGTGTCGTAAGTGAAGAAATTCGATTTTGAGGAGGGTTATGGTTAAGGGGCATAGGTGCCCCCAAGCATGGTGTGGTCATGCCAAAATGTATTTAGAAAAAGGGGAATCTAAACACATTTTAAGGATGTGGTGTGCCATTTGTTTTCCTTATGGTTATGCAGTTTGAGAAAGGAAATGGAGGATTACCAATCTCTTTTGGTATTGCATATATGAAGCAAATGGATTTTAAGTTTTCGGGTTGGCATACCTGGTGTCACTATCCCAAAGAGAGGATTTGGAGATAATGAACTAATGTTCTCCTAGAAAAACCATAGGTTGGTCAACAACAATGTCTGAGAGATTGGGTTGCTGATGGAAGATGAGGGAACGATAAGGGGTATCATCCCTAGAGTGATCTGAAGTGATATGGGACTCTAGAGGTTCTTCGAAAGGTGGAAGAATAATGGTACTAAAGTCAGCACGACCATATACACTAGGAGAGGTGTGGAGAATTGCTTCTCTTGGTCTCTCAAATGTGGGTGCCCCCTTACCCAAACATTGGGTTTCAATGTAATGGCCACAAGGTGTATGTGGTGTGAACGCATGGGTTCGATGTAAGGGGGAATAGATAAAGTCAGGGGTGGGGATTTTTTCCATAATGTCATCATCGTGATAGAAGATGGGGTGACTGGTGGAAGAAAGACCACCTGACGTGGTGAAGTGACCTGAATCATCATCATGAGAAGAGAGGTTCACATGCGCATCGTCACAAGGGGTGACCAAAGAGTAAGTAGATAAAGGATCTACCGATGTTGAGCCCAAGATGATCGCTGAAGGAATGTCAAGCGAAACAACAGGGGAGGATTCAGATGGAATGTTCCCCGAGGGTCTCATGGATGATGATAGGTAGAAAATGCTGGACGAAGGCTCCGTCATCTCGACATCAGGAGGGGGAATGTCAATGGGAGCAGTCATATCTGGTAGTTCTGCTGAAGAAAAATGCGTAAATAGGGGAGAGGTGGACTCATTACGCTTGGCCTCGAATTGGTGGACCGCAGCTAAAGAGGGGCGGAAGTCCTCAAGGCGGGGACAAAGATGGGTGTAATGGCCATGGAGATCACACAAAGCACAGGGGTGGTTGGTGTGAATAGTCTTTGGGTTCTTTATCGTGGTTTTCCACCAAAGAAAATCATATTAAAGCTCCGCCGTCGATCTGTCCCACAGATCAACGGTGCGGAGTGTACCCCTCACCTGGTGGACCCCCCCCTTTCGCCGCGCTGTTTTCCATTACCACCGGTTTTGTGCCCGCACCACCTTTCGTCCGGAAGCAGTTTTAGACCGTCGGCCAGCGATTCCACACGCTGGCCGACACGTGTTCTCCACCTCACCCCGAAAACCGCCGTGCCATGTCTATTGCCCGCGCGTTAAACCTCGTCCTATGACCATGCAGCGAGATTCATCCCCGCCGTCGGATCTAGGCCCTCCCATCCGACGGTCCCCGTTCACCTTTCCCGCTCGCCCTTTAACGAATTCGCTCGCCCGTTGAATCTTTCCTGGCGCATTCAAGAGCCGATCCCCACCGTCGATCTCCGTAGATCGACGGCTCTCATTTATTCTCCCGATTCCGTTGTACAGTCCACCTTCCTCCCCGTTGACTGTTCGATTTGCTCCCAACCATTGATCGCGATGCGATCAACGGTCCCGATCTCTTCTTTTTCCCGCACGCCTTCTGATGCAGTCTATCCATATAACGCAGGATTTCCTCATTTTTCTTGTTTTTTGCAGGTTTTTAAGGTTTTTCTTCGTATTCTATGAAAATATAAAGGATGAGGGTGACGACTCCAGTCCTCCCGATTTGTCCAGGGAATCGATCATACGGAGAAGAACAAAGATATCTACAAAGTTTCATGAGCTTTGGTTGCCGCACGTCCCTGTAAAGCTTGAAGAATGCCGTCAATATCAGAGCAGAGATTCCTCATTTTTCTTGTTTTTTGCAGGTTTTTAAGGTTTTTCTCCGTGTTCTATGAAGATCTAAAG
This sequence comes from Pinus albicaulis, assembly GCA_034641835.2. Lineage (NCBI taxonomy): Eukaryota > Viridiplantae > Streptophyta > Pinopsida > Pinales > Pinaceae > Pinus > Pinus albicaulis. The sequence goes on from CM076574.1 coordinate 378,076,458, forward strand.
GATAGGGGTGACGACTCCAGTCCTTCCGATTAGTCCAGGGAATCGATCATACGGAGAAGAACAAAGATATTTACAAAGTTTCATGAGCTTTGGTTGCCATACGTCCCTGTAAAGCTCGAAGAATGCCATCGATATCAGAGCAGAGAAAGAGTATCGGGTTTTGAAGACAGAATAAACCAGAGCAGCAGTTTTATGAATAAATTGGCGGGGATTACGCTGACATCATGTTATCACCGGCCTAATCCCCGCCGTAACACGGACAAAGCAAACCTCAAAAGTGTCTTCGGGGCCATATTTACCGCTCCACCGCCATACTTTGAGGCGAATTGATTCCTCAACCACCACAGTGCCACGTATTGCCTCAGAACGCTCAATCAGAGGACGAATTTATTGAACAGGATCAGATATTATGCCTCGAACAACCAAAGAAGTTATTGCTGCACCAGATTTCAACGACAGAATGTTTGCAGAGTAACCCTAACAGTACGCAAAGCCTCAAAGGTCAATATAAGCTCTCTTCGAGCTTACTTCTTAAGTATAAACACATTAATACAATGTAACACCTATAGAATTTCTTCATCGAGCCTCTCGGGGTCAGGAAGACATTAATTCTGCATTGATTGTGTTTGAGATCTTTTCATCAGATCTCGCCTCCTCATCCTTCTATAAATACTTCAATAGAAGATGAGTGAGGGGTTGGATTTAGTTGGTTGTCAATATAATTGCTGAAGCGCAGTAGCTGTTTCTGAGTGGAAAACTTCGATCGTGGGGCCGTGGTTTCATGGGCTCTTGGAGCTCTTCTTGTAACAAATAGGTTAGGTTGTGAAGAGAGATGTATTAAAACATTGGACTTGAAGATTGTAACCGGTTTGAAGCAATCAATACAAGCTAATTTATGGGATCCTGGTCTACACTGATGGTGATGTTATTCTCACTGTAACTTGTCATTTATTTCAGTTTTCAATTTGTTTCATTTTCCACTATGAAGAATAGTTTAAACAGTGTTAGAATTTGTTGTATACCAGTGATCTTCTCTGGCTGAAAAATCTTTATCCCAATGTTTTCTTCTTATTGTGTTATTTAGGAATGATTTAATTCGGTCTAAGTACAGAGATGCTAGCGTCCCCTCATCTTTTCGTCACTGCCGAATGTTGTTTTTAAATGTTACTTTCATATATGTTGTGTAAGGAATGAATTGAGGAAATCAAAGGTTGTTTCCGAGTCCTTTCTTGTTTACTCAACTATTTGTCCGTTGCTTCCTTAGGATGATGCCAAAAGCCGACTAGTTTCAAAGTACTCTCATCGTATCTTGGGCCATTCTCGTTTATCTTGGTGATTGTATCGAAGTAACTAAGTAAAGGAGAACCACATGAGGAGAAAGGTGAGCCCGCCGTTTAAGCTTCGCTCCAAAGGTTTCAAGTTTCCTTTGTTTTTAATTTGTGTTCTATCGAAGTGTATCAAAGGCTGGCTAGTTTCAAAGTACTTACCACATCCTAGTTTGCTTCTATGTTTTTCTTAAGTGCCTGGTCAAAGGCTGGCTAGTTTCAAAGTACTTACCAGATCCTGGGCTGCTCTTTGTTCTGCATCTGTTAAGTTCCCTTTCTTTTTGTATCACCCCATTCCATAAATCAAACTTCAAAGAGATCCTTAGGCCTAGATGACTTGCCCCATAGATTACTCTTGAACCAGGTTGTTTCAATTAAATTCTCTTATGACTCCATAGCCCAATGGATTGAAAACTTGCCATCATCTTTCTTTAGAATCAAAGCTTATTTTGTTTACTTACAACTTCTCACCTTTGAACCTATTTGCATATAGATCTTTCCACCTCAGACAGCAACTATGTTCCACCATCTCAGAAAACCAAACAAAACCCTTGGCCTTCATAACTAGCCTAATATCATCACCCTAAACTTCAAAGACAATATCCATCTTTGTACATATTGGAGAGATCCCTCTCCGGATTCAGGAGGGCTAGATCCTAGAATCCCAAAGTTGGTTGAAATGATGTTAACTCTGTGATCGGACTTTGCCAATCTTGCTTATTACAGAGACCTAACATTTCTTGCGACTCCACTGGGGAGACTTAGAGCCTTTTGCATCCCTATCTATTTCCAATCTATTCATAAGAAGCTTGTGTTGCAAACCCATAATCTTCATATAACACCTTGAGAGTCATAAGCAGCCTTTCAAGCACTACCAAGAAAATGGTAATTAAGATGAAGATCAATTGAATCAGTGACAAACTAGGTCAATCCTAGGATTCTGTTGGGTCTTTATCTAACCTTGGAAAATAAGCTAGCTTAGCCACAAGGATAGACTGTCTTTGTTTCATAACCGTAGCTAAGTTTTGAGGCAGAGGTAGGACATTCTTTTAAAAACCACAAATATAAACAGTTCAGAAAATACCAAAAACATTTCAGATTGGTAGTAAAACACTAGTTTTTGATATCTTGTATACGTCTTTGATGTGTTTTACCCTATACTCTTAGACAGAGTCTGGAAAGGGCCAGGTAGCCTCTGGATCTCGTCCTCTTTTGAAGGTGACATATCTGGTGAATGCCCTCCCAGTCAATATCTGGTTAGAGTTTGTTCTGTTTTGAGATATCCTTGGAAAGAAATGTTTCACAAACACTGAGGTGGACAGTGTGCTGCTTTGAAAACTCTCTGAACCTCCCACCTGGCGACTCCACCATCCTGAGCAGACCTTAAGACTCCACTGGTAAGAACCATTATCATTATAAAATCCTTCAAACTCAGTTAGAAGACTGCAGGATTTGAGTTGAGAAAACAAGATTAGTTAACCGTCTAAAGATTGTCATATCTGGTTGAACCTCTCTTGTTTAAAGTTGGGTCTAAATATATAAGCATTGTGGCTCCTAAAAAGATTCACACTAGAGCCCATCCTGACCCCGATCCTCCTGAAATAGTTGACAACCCAGAAAGAATTCTTAGGAAGTCTCCTAGGATACAATCCTCGACTATCTTCAGACCACCCCTAAGAGCCAATTCAGTCCCTGAAAACCTTTCAGCTCTTCATGAATCACAAATTGACTTATTAAACCCATTCAGAACTAGGTCATTTGGTGATTTAGATCAGTTAGATTCTGAGCCTACCCTTTCATCTCCCGAAACCAGTGAGACTCTTGGGAATAGAGAATCAACACCTCCTGATTTACATTTCTTACATAATCTAGGTGTCTCTCATCCGAGATCATCTCAGAAATCTACTGTTGTTCCATCCATTTCTGTTCATCTTTCATCCACTGTTCAAACCACTCCACTTCAACCCACACCTCCACTTTTAAACCCACCCCCACCACATATCATGGCAGCATGGTATGCTCCCTTAGTCCTTCCTGTACCATTAGTCAATCTTCCACAATATTATCAGTCCAAAATTCCATTATATGATGTTAATAATACCATAACAGCATCTCAACATGTGGACAAGATGAATGACTACTTTGACAGAAATGAAATTGATAATGAATCTGTCAAAATCAGATTGTTTGCTCAAAGTTTGGGGGGAGATGTGAGAAAATGGTTTAAAGGTTTAACCCCCCATAGTATTAACGACCTTCAAGCCTTCCATCAAACATTTTTAAACAAATGGGAAGTAAGGAAAAACCCTCTCCAAGTCCTGGCTGACTATAACAATCTCCATAGGAACCCTGGGGAAAGTGTACAACTTATTGTACCAGATTCAACAGTGTGTATAATGCACTTTCCCCTGAACTGAAACCTCCTCAGGGATCAGCCTTAAACAAATTCCCTGAAGGGTTTGACCCAGACATGACTTATTCACTTAGAGAAAGAGTCTTTGCAACCCTTGAAGATATGCAAAGAGGTGCTCTTTCTGTGGAGGTGAACCTCATGGAGAAACGAGCAAGAATGAAAGCTGAAAAGAGAGTATCTTTTAGAGAGGAATCCACCCCTTCCACTTCAAGCTCAAAGATGGAAAGAATGATGGAAGAAATGATGAAGAAAATGAGCATTCTAGAGAGAGCGCAAGCAAGTTTAAGTCAAAGCGCTCCTCAAAACAGAAACCAAAACCAGAATCAGAATCTTAGAAGAAATCAGCCTCCAAATAGACCCAGGGAAGATGATCAGCAGATCATCCCTCCCTTTCATCAGAACTTTTTAAGTGAGGTTGAGGAAACAGATGAAACAACAGAGGATAATGATATAAACTTGTTTGGGGTAGATGATGATGACTTTGAGGTTCATTATGATGAAAAACAAGGTCTTTATACGCCTTGTGATGACAGAAGAGATGATAATCAGAAACACTATCAAAACATGGAAAACACTGTCATAGAGCCTTTAAGGGAATATGAACTCAGAAGTAAATCTAATCAACAAACCCCCAACAATAAAACCTCTGACAAACCTTCTCAAAACAGCTCTGCAACCAAGTCTAAAACAATCAAACAAAAGGACAAAACGGTGGCTATTGATTCTGGTAGTGGTAAAGAGAAAGACACTCAAAATATTGAAAAACAGAGTGAAAACATTAGTAGTACTAGCACCTCAGTTAGTACTCCTGCAAAAGTAACTGTTTCAACTGTAGATAAACCAAATCAGCAAGCTGTTATTGCTGATAAAGTGGCAGTAAACAAGGATGAAGTCAATGCTATGAAGAGTCAAAACCTTTTCAGCCTGGAACAGGAAATCTCAAAGATCAAAATCTCTGTTCCTTTGACTGAGTTAGCTGCCCAACATGTATATAGGTCCAAAATTTTGAAGGCTTTGAACTTAGAAAAGAATGAAGACACCCTCAATCTTAATGATGACCAACCAGAGCTTATTTTTGGTCCCGATATTGAAGGAAAGTTCCAAGAGGGTCCTATCCCTCCCTTTTATGTAAGCTTAAACGTTCATGACAAAATTCTGCACAATGCTATGCATGACTCAGGCGCTTCCCATAATTTAATGCCAAAAGCTGTAATGGAAAGCCTGGGTCTTGAAATTACCAGACCTTATAAAGATTTATATTCTTTTGACTCCAGCAGAGTTAAATGTCTAGGTTTGATAAAGGATCTCTGTGTTAACTTAGCCCAGATCCCAGCCAAATGTTTAGTCATGGATGTTGTTGTGGCTGATGTTCCCCCAAAGTATGGAATGATTTTATCAAGATCTTGGGGTGCTAAACTGCAGGGAACTATGCAGATGGATATGACTTATGCGACTATCCCTGTTTTTAATCAGACTAGAAGACTTTACAGGGAATCCCACATGCAGTACACAGTGACAAGTCAAGATCGGCCTCAAAACTCCCCTCTCTATGCTATAAGCACGAGCCTTGATTCTTTCATCATGTTCAACGATGAAACACTTACGGGACAAGTCATTTCAAAAGAAATGATGACTGAAACAGAGGGAGAGGGACACAACGCTGAAATGCCGGAACAGTCTATTGTGTCTGAAGATCTTAGCGAACTAAACACAGATCTTGAACTGCAAGTTATCGATCCTTTGAACTTAGATTTTGGCAGTCAGGGAGACAGTCCTAAACCCGATGAGAAACTTGAGGAATCAAAAAATACAAAGTCCATTCACCAAGCTGAAAATCTGCCTCTCTGGACTATGTATTTTGATGGGTCATGCACCAAAACAAATGCTGGTGCAGGTGTCTGGATAACTAACACTGAAAACAATCATACAGAATGTATCTCGTGCAAATTAAACTTTCATTGTTCCAACAACATAGCAGAATATGAATCCCTTCTCTTAGGCTTGCATCTTTTGAAAAAACTAGGTGCCAAGAGAATCGATGCATATGGGGATTCTGAATTAATCATTAGGCAAGTCAATGGGGAGTATAATGAAAATCACCCCAGACTTAGGGCCTACAGGAATGATGTCATTGATCTTTTGAAAACATTTGAGGAGTACACCTTATCTTTTGTCCCAAGGAAAAGAAACATTGCAGCCCACAATTTAGCCTTTGCTGCTAGAACCTGCCCAATGCTGTATGATGACACCTCTCAGATAAAATTCAGACCAGCTATCCCAGATAACAAAAAATATTGGCAGGTATTTGATGGAGATAAACAAATAGAAGACTTCATGCAATTCATAAATGAGTTTGAACCCCATAGTTCAGATTCAGACTATGATACAGACTGCAGTGAAGAAAATTTTCTTGGTGAAGAAGAACCATCTCCACAGCTGGTAGATATAAACCATCAGACTATCATATCTAGAAACCAAACAGAATCAAGTGCAAAACCTGAAACAGAAGAAATGGAAACTCTGCATTCTAATAATGATAGTCTGCCTAAGGGTTTGGCCCCTCTAGAAGAACTATTTGATTTTGATGATGTGGCCCACAAACCAAAACTGGGACCTGTGGAAACTGAAGTGGAGGAATGTAATATAGGCAGTGAGGAAAAACCGAGATTGATTAAACTGTCTAAAACTTTACCAGCTCACATTAAACTCAAATACTTGGAGCTGTTTAAAGAATTTTCTGATGTTTTTGCATGGAGTTACGAAGATCTTAAATCCTATGACACTGAAATAATACAACACAAAATCCCTCTTAAAGAAAACCAGAAACCATTCAAACAAAAACTGCGCAGAATCAACCCTGTCCAGTTGCCATTGGTTAAGAGGGAAATCATGAAGATGCACGATGCTGGTATTATTGTCCCTATTAGATATTCCGAGTGGGTATCTAATCTGGTGTCTGTTAGGAAAAAGACTGGAGAAATCAGACTTTGTATAGACTTCAGGAATTTAAACAAAGCTTCATTGAAAGACAACTACCCTTTGCCCAAAATGGATCATATTTTGCAAAGGGTGGTGGGGTCTAAAAGAATTTCTTTGCTGGATGGCTATTCAGGGTATAATCAAATCCTAGTCCACCCTGATGATCAATTAAAGACAGCTTTTACTACACCATGGGAAACTTTCATGTATGTGAAAATGCCTTTTGGTTTAATGAATGCTGGAGCAACCTTTCAGAGAGCCATGGACATAGCATTCTCGGAAGAGTTGGGCTTCTTCATCATTATCTATCTTGATGATGTAACTGTGTTTTCAAAAACAGATGAAGAACACTTAGAACATTTGAGGAAAGTTTTCGAGAAGTGCAGAAGGTTTGGGATATCTTTGAACCCCAAGAAGACATTATTTGGTCTCCAAGAAGGTAAGCTTCTTGGGCATATCATTTCAGAACAGGGCATAAAGATAGATCCCATGAGGATTGAAGCCATATTGCAAATCTCCCATCCTCGGAATATCAAAGAGTTGCAGTCTTTCATAGGGAAGATTAACTTTTTAAGAAGGTTCATCCCCAACCTAGCTGAGCTCCTTAGAAATATCACAAACATGTTGAAGAAGGAGCAAGGAGTAAAATGGACCGCAGAAGCAAAGACATCCTTTGAACTGGTTAAACAAGCGTTAACCAAAACACCGGTTCTCATAAGTCCTGATTTCTCAAAAGATTTTTATATCTTCTCATTTGCATCAGAGCATACTATAGCTGCTGTCCTTTTATAGAAAAATCCACAGGGACAAGAACAGCCTATTGCATTCTTTAGCAAGGCATTGAGGGATGCCCCTTTGAGGTATAACATTATGGAAAAACAGGCTTTTGCTTTGGTAAAAGCTTTAAAAGACTTCAGGGTATACATCCTTCACTCACACATCATTGCCTTTGTCCCAAATTCGGTTGTAAAGGACATTCTAACCCAGGATCCAGATGGTAAGAGAGGTAAGTGGATTGCTGTTATTCTTGAATATGATTTAGAGATTAAACCCACTAAGCTCATCAAAGGTCAGGGTCTAGCTAGGCTAATGGCTGAATCAAATTGTGAAGTTCTTGATATTAATATGATTAATGCTTTGGATAACCAAGAAGAATTCTCAACTCCTATTGTTGAAAATCATTTTGCGAATTCTCCTTGGTATACTGATATTGTTTATGTTTTGCTTAATTTAAACACACCTCCTGGTTTATCCAAAACAAAGGCAAGATTCCTAAAGTTAAAAGCTGTAAACTATTGCATTATTGATAAATGTCTTTATTGGAAAAATGCTAGTGGTGTATTGCTTAAATGTTTGCCTGAGTTTGATGCAGAAAAGATTAAGCAGGAATTCCATGAAGGAGAGTGTGGAGGCCATTTGTACTGGAAGTCAACAGCCAACAAAATTTTGAGGGCTGGTTTCTATTGGCCCACTCTTTTTCCTGATGTACATAAACTGACAACCACTTGCCATAAATGCCAATTGTTTGAGGGCAAGAGAAAATTACTACCCCTTCCTCTGCATCCAATTACTGTTGAAACCCCTTTTCAACAGTGGGGACTTGACTTCATAGGAGAAATCCACCCACCATCCTCTGCCCAACATAGGTGGATCCTTACTGCCACAGACTACTTCACTAAGTGGATAGAAGCCATTCCATGTAGACAGGCCAATGACTCAGTTATCATTAAATTCATAGAAACCAACATCCTCTCCAGATTTGGCTGTCCTACCAAGATCATTACAGATAATGCAGCAGCATTTGGATCAAAGAGAATGGTAGAATTCTGTCACAAGTACCAGATAACATTGGGACACTCCACAGCCTATTACCCTCAAGGTAATGGACTTGCAGAGTCTTCCAACAAAAGCTTAGTGAACATAATAAAGAAACTGTTGGAGGACAAAAAGAAGTCTTGGCACACAAAGCTGCTCCATGCACTTTGGGCTAACAGATTAACTTTGAAGAAATCTATTGGTATGTCACCCTTCCAGCTTGTGTATGGTACAGATGCATTTTTTCCTAACAGCCTTGGTGTACCAGTTATGAAGTTAATTCAAGAGTTGCAGACTGAAGAAAATGACATAATCAGAAGAATAAATCAGACCATTCATCTTCAGCAAACCAGGGAGGAAGTGTACAACAAAGCATTGCAGAAGCAAGACAATATCAAGAAGATATTTGACAGAAGAACAAAGGCCAGCAATTTCAAAATTGGGGACAAAGTTTTAAAGTGGGACTCAAAGAGGGAAGACAAGGGAAAGCATGGTAAATTTGACAATCTATGGCTTGGCCCTTACTCCATTCATTCAGTTGCTGGGAACAATGCATTCTTCTTACAAGAACTGAGTGGAGCAGAATTGTTTGGGGGTCCTGTCAATGGCAGGATGCTTAAGCATTACCGGTCTTAAATTATTTCATGTTTGAAGTCTTTTCATCTTTTTTCCACTGTAAATATTTCATCCACCATCGCATTTAAAGTTATGGAAAATCAAAAAATACAAAAAACAAAGAAAGAAAGAAAAGAGGGCAGGAATGAAAAACAACAAAGGCAAAGCCCCATGCCAAAAAAGAGAAAGAAATATGAAAGTGTGCAAGCCTGAATGCCACTCCTTGAAAACAAACTTCTAATTGGTCAAACTGTTTAATCTTGACTAATTAGCTTTCAATTTTCTGCTGATAGGGTAGAAAATTTGATTTGCCAAACTGTTTAATCTTGGCTTATTAGTAGATAGAGTAGGTTAGAAATGAAGGTTCAAACAAACTCAAAATCTGAACCAAAATTTCCAAAGGAATGACTCCAAACTACGCCAATTTCTGAGTCAGAGAGAAAAGACCTGGTTCTAATTCACTCAAAACTTGAACCAGAGGAAACATAAAGATAGCTCACTGAAAAGAAAGAACAGAGCTGTGAATATGAGAGGAGGCCATAAATGAGAAAATTTTCAGATCTTAAGCCTTCTGTTTTGATTTAAAATTTTCTGCAAATAATAATCTATGTGCAGCTTGTCTTTATGCCATAGATCATAGCAAGTCAAACAGCTCAATCTTGGCTTGGCTACTTTCAAATTTCTGTTGTAGAATTTAGAGAATGAAAGTTTGTTGGACTGTTTAATCCCAACAAACAGTAGAATAGGTAGAGGAATATCTGAACTCAACTGTTTAATCTGAGTTCAGGGAGAAATAAGGAGTAGAAGTAGATTAGATTTACTGCTTTTAAAAGGATAAAATGTTGTGTTAAGAGTTTGCCAATCCAAGTGCACTCTGATGAAGAAAAAAATGTTAGATCAGTAGGATTGGGGTAGGTAGAAGTTGTATTGATGAAATTCATCTCTCTTTAATGACTGACATTATTTTTTCCAGAAGTAAAGCAAGAGCAAGTGATGGGTCAGACACCAGTCAACATCCCAGAGAAATCAAGTCTGAATTCTTGATGCCTTCAAGAAGGCACCATCCCCAAGTGGAGCCACTGTTAGCCACCCATGTTTTTCAAATAATATCAGCTGGTGGCTAAATATTCTTAGCAGCCTTCAAGAAACAAATTCAATCCTAAAATTGTTGGTACTTGAAGTATGTTGGTAAGATTCCAAACTACTGGTGGTTCTTCATACTTTTCCTTCTCCCCAGCCTCTGATTCCCCAAGAAAATCCAAGTCAAATATTGCTGCATCTTCCTCCTCTTTTCTCTCCCCTTCTTCCATTTTTCCCTCTTTTCTTCAACTCTCCTTTCCTCCATAAAAACCCCATCAAACCCTTTTATATTCCCTATTCCTCCATTAATCTCATTTCCTAAGGTCAAAAACCCACTCTTTGACTTATCGGAACCTTTCTCCTTTTACAAAAAAATAGTTAAAAACCATAGAAAAACATGCGTTTCTATGCGTTAGGTTTTAGCCCCTCAGGCTAAGCCCCTTTTCGTTTCCTCCTCCATATGCCCCAACGTCGGAACCGCGTGCTAGGACCGCGAGGCGCTTAACCCTCAGAAATAGTTTATCACCCGAAAATATTGAAAACCCTTTGTAAAACGCAAAATCGGGTTTATTTTATTTTTCCACCAAAGAAAATCATATTAAAGCTCCGCCGTCGATCTGTCCCACAGATCAACGGTGCGGAGTGTACCCCTCACCTGGTGGACCCCCCCCTTTCGCCGCGCTGTTTTCCATTACCACCGGTTTTGTGCCCGCACCACCTTTCGTCCGGAAGCAGTTTTAGACCGTCGGCCAGCGATTCCACACGCTGGCCGACACGTGTTCTCCACCTCACCCCGAAAACTGCCGTACCATGTCTATTGCCCACGCGTTAAACCTCGTCCTATGACCATGCAGCGGGATTCATCCCCGCCGTCGGATCTGGGCCCTCCCATCCGTTGACTGTTCGATTTGCTCCAACCCGTTGATCGCGATGCGATCAACGGTCCCGATCTCTTCTTTTTCCCGCACGCCTTCCGATGCAGTCTATCCATATAACACAGGATTTCCTCATTTTTCTTGTTTTTTGCAGGTTTTTAAGGTTTTTCTTCGTATTCTATGAAAATCTAAAGGATGAGGGTGACGACTCCAGTCCTCCCGATTTGTCCAGGGAATCGATCATACGGAGAAGAACAAAGATATCTACAAAGTTTCATGAGCTTTGGTTGCCGCACGTCCCTGTAAAGCTTGAAGAATGCCGTCAATATCAGAGCAGAGAAAGAGTATCGGATTGAAGACAGAGTGAACCAGAGCAGTAGTTCTATGGGTAGATTGGCGGGGATTACGGCTAAGACAGTTATCAAAAGCCTAATCCCCGGCTCAGAACACGGATTAAAGCAAAACCTAAAAGTGTTCATCAGACAGATCGCCTCCACCGCCATACTTTGAGGTGAATTGATTCCTCAACCACCACAGTGCCACCTATTGCCTCAGAATGCTCAATCAGAGGATGAATTTATTGAACAAGATCAGATATTATGCCTCGAACAACCAAAGAAGTTATTATTGCACCAGATTTCAACGACATAATGTTTGCAGAGTAACCCTAGCAATACGCAGAGCCTCAAAGGTCAACAAAAGCTCCCTCCGAGCTTACTTTATCAGTGTAAATGCATTAATGCAATGTAACACCTGTAGAATTTCTTCATCGAACCTCACGGGGTCAGGAAGACATTAATTCTGCATTGATTGTATTTGAGATCTTTTTATCAGATCTCACCTCCTCATCCTTCTATAAATACTCCAGAAGAAGATGAGTGAGGGGTTGGATTAGTTGGTTGTCAATGTAATTGCTGAAGCGCTGTAGCTGTTTCTGAGTGGAAAACTCTTGACTGTAAATAGTGGTTTCATGGGCCCTTGGAGCTCTGCTTGTAACAGATAGGTTAGGTTGTGAAGAGAGATGTATTAAAACATTGGATTTGAAGATTGTAACCGGTTTGAAGCAATCAATACAAGCTGATTTATGGGATCCTGGTCTATGCCGATGGTGATGTTATTCTCACTGTAACTTGTCATTTATTTCTGTTTTCAATTTGTTTCATTTTCCGCTATAAAGAACAGTTTAAACAGTGTTAGAATTTGCTGTATACCAGTGATCTTCTCTGGCTGAAAAATCTTTATCCCAATGTTTTCTTCTTATTGTGTTATTTAGAAATGATTTAATTCAGTCTAAGCACGGAGATGCTGGCGTTCCCTCATCTTTTCGTCACTGCTGAATGTTGTTTTTAAATGTTACTTTCATATAAGTTGTGTAAGGAATGAATTGAGGAAATCAAAGGTTAGCCCTGAGTCCCTTTCTTGTTTACTCAACTATTTGTCTGTTTCCCTTAGGATGTGTCAAAAGCTGACTAGTTTCAAAGTACTTATCAGATCTTGGGCCATTCTGTGTTATCTTGGTGATTTTCTTGGAAGTAACTAAGTAAAGGAGAACTAAGATGAGGAGAAAGGTGAGCCCTGCCCGCTAGTTTCTGCTCCAAAGGTTGCCTTCAAGTTTCCCTTTGTTTTTAATTTGTGTTCTATCAGAAGTGTATCAAAGGCTGGATAGTTTCAAAGTACTTACCAGATCCTAGTTTGCTTCTATGTTTTTCTTAAGTGCCTGGTCAAAGGCTGGCTAGTTTCAAAGTACTTACCAGATCTCACAGGTCGCTTGTGGCCTCCGCATCCGTTAGTCTCCACCCTTGTATCACCCCATTCCATAAATCAAACTTCAAAGAGATCCTTAGGCCTAGATGACTTGCCCCATAGATTACTCTTGAACCTGGCTGTTTCAATTAAATTCTCTTATGACTCCATAGCCCAATGGATTGAAAACTTGCCATCATCTTTCTTTAGAATCAAAGCTTATTTTGTTCGCTTGCAACTTCTCACCTTTGAACCTATTTGCATATAGATCTTTCCACCTCAAACAACAACTATGTTCAACCATCCGAGAAAACCAAACAAAACCCTTGGCCTTCATAACTAGCCTAATATCATTACCCTAAGCTTTCAAAGACAATATCCATCTTTGTACATATTGGAGAGATCCCTCTCCGGATTCAGGAGGGCTAGATCCCAGAATCCCAAAGTTGGTTGAAATGATGTTAACTCTGTGATCGGACTTTGCCAATATTTCTTATTACAGAGACCTAACAGAAGCGGGTCGAAACATCAGCACAAAGCACACCGGATGGTATGCTTTGAGGCCGAGGAGGGGCAGAGCCACGTATGCCCTTGTCCTTTGATGCCCCCTTTACAGCTTTTCCTTCTTACCTGAAGCGGTCGCAACAGGAGGTGGTTCCTGTTGAGGTGACTGAGGCACTGTTGCAGCGGGAGAAGTTATGGGGACCGGTTGAACCGGGGTCAAAGCAATATAAGGTTTGGGTTGACCAGGTAGGGTTGCAGCTAGAGGATCATGGTACCAGACGGGAATCCCAAGGGTCATGTTAGGAAGAGAGAGGGTGGCCATGACCGATACCGTGTACACTCTTGGTGGGGGAGCTAGGAATGGTATCTGACCCGCGGGATAATGGCCAGGTGGGACGGCTCCTAAATGGCGAAGGCTTGGAGGAACCATGCCAAGAGGATAAAGAGGCTCATGACTACCAACTACAGGTGAAGGGCTAGGAGCAGGTTGCGGAGGGCAAGGTTGCTGACTAGCCGAAGCAGGTTACTTGAGAGCAACCCGAGACGATTGCATCATGCAAACATTCGATGAGCTGGGGTGAGAGATAGGAGGAGGAGGAAGACCAAGGAAGGTTCCGAGCAAAGAGGAGTCTTTGTAGACGCCGGGAGAGACACTGGTCAAGGAATCGACGGTTTTCTTGTTGGCTACAGAAGAGATGGTCGTCTCAGGTGAGGTCTGAGATTTTGGCTCATGATATGTCAACTGGTCAATGGTGACTATCTTTCCATTGTGAGGAAAAGACATCTTGTGAAAAACCACGGATGGGACAGCAGACATGGCATAGGTGTAGCTTCGCCCCAATAGAATGTTGTAATCTAGAGGGGCGTCGATGACTTCGACATCAACGCAAACAGTCTTGCTCGCAAGGGTGATAGGAAAATTACGGAAAAGGCCAATGGGCTGGGAGGCATGGTCGTCCCACACTCGAAGGGTGATCGTGGAAGGGGCCAACTCAGGAGATCCGAGTTGCTTCCAAACTGAAGTGGACATCACACAGGTGGATGCCCCCTCATCAATTATACACTGAGAAACGTTGGCATTCCGGATTTTGACTGGGATTTGGAAGGCGACGGAAGCAGGAAGAGGAGGATGTTCTGATTGATGGGTGTTGAAAACAATCATTTGGTCATCAGTAGGATCTATAGCGCCCATGGCAGATAGTAGAGCCTTCTTTTGGGAAGGGCATGACTGGAGGAGTTCCAATGTGGAAATGGCAGCAGGAGACTGCATCAAATCATCTACTATGCTATACGAATGAGTAGCTTGACCAGGAGCAGCATTTCAGCGTAATGGTCCCTTAGGAATCTTGGTAAGAACCTAAAATTTGGGTTGAGGGATATGTAAGGGACCATTGGATGTCGAAAGAGGCTCTGTAGAACCTGGCGAAGGGGCCTCATGGGTAGACTGAGCAGAAGGTGTGGGGTACTGGTGAGACCGAGTTTGAAGGTTAAGGTCGACGGTTAGAGGGGGATCAGAGTTCATCATGAGGATCTAGTAATTGGAGGAACCAGAAGGGGAAGGTTGAGTGGCCACTTGTCCGTTAGGTGGTTGGGTAGCCACGAATCCCTGCTGTGCATCCACTTGCGCTTGAGGGGGTGGTGACTGTTGTTGCGGGGGTTGAAAAGGCAAGGGAGGCGGAGGTGCTGATGCTGGAGGATCTGGAGCACCAAACTGTGGATACGAATAATAAGGGGGTTGGGTAACATTATGGTGAGTAGGAGGTTGGGCCAAAAGAGGAGGTATGTTGTATCCTGGATACGTGCTACCAGGAGGGGGGCAAGTGCGGGAGGTGCTGCCCCCTCCCATAGGAAAACCATAACACATGGGAGGTGGGCATATGGATGAGAGAGAGCTCCAACGATACCGTCGGCGGCATGAGGTGCCCCCGGTGTGTGGGTATCACTGGGTCTGGGGAGATCAGGTAGAACGGTATAAACATAACCCATCTAAGCATAGATCAAGTCATATTTTAATGCTAGTTGGAGGGCGGCTTCTTTGGTTTGGGGGAAATGCGATGTGACATCTTTCCCGATAGGAGGAAATAGAGATCTAAGGAACCAGTCCATGTAGACACGGTCTTCGAAAGTAGGGGATTGACATAGGCTCTTTCATCTTCGCCATTCCTGGACATGATCAGATAGGCAGGTCACAGATGATTGACAGAAAGAAGTCAAAAGTTCGATACCAGTGTCATAACGAAGGGGAAGCTGGAAGTAAGACAAAAAAGCCTGGGAAAGAGTCGCAAAGGTGGTATGAGAGGAAGTGGGTTGATCAACATACCACTTAGAAGCTGTGCCTGTAAGCGTTCATTGGAACAACCGAAGACAGACAGAGTCATCGGTAATGGAGGTAGATGAACACCACATGTGGAAAGATCGAACATGATCTGAAGGATCTTCTCCAGCAAGGCCTTCAAACTTTGGGATGTCAGAAGGGAGCTTTGTCGGCATAGCAGGCCAACTAGCGTCGTGGTGTATAGGGTCATTTATCAACCGGTCCAAATTAGGGAGGTTGAGGCCTGCGAGGAAGGGGAGCAAGGGAGTAGTCGAGGTAGTTCCTGTGGCAGTTCCGCTAGTAGTAGTCCCGGCATTAGAGCCGGGATTACCACTAGCGTTAGGCCCTGGACCATACATAGTGAAGGTAACAGGGGGAGAACCAGAAGTAAAAGGAGAACCCAATGAATCAGAAGAGGAGTCGGAGAGCGGACTTGGAGGGGGACTAACTCGACGACGGCGGGACAAAGTAAGTCGACCGACCGGAAACTGAGGGTGAAGGCCAAGAAGTCTCCGGGAAGTGCGCCTTGGGGGCGCAATGGTGACAACACAAACATGGCACAAGGGGAAGAAGAACGACCAACAAAGGCAGGGAGGTGCAGAATCAAGAGATTGCAATGTTGGAACAAGGGCAGAAAGGTGCAGTGTCAATTGATTTTAAAGTCCTTGCCTGGCGTTGGTAACCAGGCTCTTCTTTGCTTAGGGTGAGTGTGTGGTGTGCGTTCATTTTAATTTTTAAACCCTTTTTCATTTTGAGAGCAAGAGAAAAAGTGTGCTGCGTAACTGAAAATAATGCTGTAAAAAAAACAGTAGCTAATGCTGAAATAACAGAAAATTAACAACTACTACTTCATCAATCTAACCCAAGAAGGCGGGTCTCTCAAAACTAAGCTAAAAGAGGGAAGAAATCTAGTCAAACACACACTCAAAAGAGGCCAATAGATCGAAGGTCAGGAGGGACATGGATCTAAAGGGAAAAACTGCTGAAAAGAGGTGCAGATCACAGCCAAGAGGCAGAGGCAAGGTGGCTGGAAAAAGGGAGGAAATCAGCAAAAAGCAGAAGGGGAAAGGAGGAGGCCCTAAAGGGAGGTCCAAAAAAAACTACAAGACGTGATTTGAAGGGAAGAAGAGCTGATTAAAAGGGATCTGAAAAGGAGGTATCAGATCTGAAAAAGAAATGGCTGAAAACTCTGAAAATTTAGACACTTACAGCAGCTAAAACTCTTCCACAAAAAGTGGAGGGTATTGAGGCCCTAGGGGGCTAGATTCCCACTTAGGTGAGTAAAACAGAGCAAGAATAGGTCTAAATGGTCAGAGACGGAGGTCAGACAACCCTGACAGAGGTTCAGACAAAACCCAGAAAAATTTCAGAAAAATTCCAGAAAAAAGTCCAGGTCGCAGTTTTTGACTTGTTTTTCACTCAGGTAGCAGTTTTTGGGTTGTTTTTCGCTTCCCAGGTCGCAGTTAATGGGCTAAAAAGTGCGACCTGGAGTCCAGGTCGCAGTTTCTGGGCTAAAAAGTGCGACGTGAAGCTCCGGGTGTCCCAGCGGAAGATTTCCGAAAAAGTTGTCGTCTCAGTTGTGGCTGATGTCTGTCACCTACGCAATAGGGACAGAAACACGCGGAAGTTAGAAATTTTAATGTTTTAGGGTTTTATGTGAGAAAAAAAACATAAAAATAGGAAAAATAAACAGCTGAAAAGAAACCCTAGGGTCTGAAGTAGCTGGATATGAAGGAATATGAAAAACGACAGCGGTCGTAATTTAAAACCCGTGTGGAGTCGCCATTTGTTAGTATGAATCCTTTGTCGAAGTGTACGAAAAAGGACCACTTTAGCTACGCATAACTAATAGCCCTAACAACAAAATTGGCTGCCAATATCTTCAGATCTGCGGTTAGTTTAACAAGAAAAGAGCTGCAAAAAACCAGATCTATGCATGGAAAGACATTAAGCAGTAAAAACAAGGGTTTGCTCCATATACCAATAGACAAGACAAGAACGATTTTTGAAAGAATTTTTGTATTAATTGGGCACCTGGGAGGAAAACAAGAAGGTGTATCCAATTCTCCTCAGTGGGATGGGTTCTTGGAAGTCCTCAGCACTTCATATCTAAGATTTCTCTCTCTTGTTGGTGTAGAAAACCCACACAAAGAATGGAACTCAAAGGGAGCTCACACAGCAAATGGCAGAAAATGGTGACCAAGTGTATAGATCCAGAGTGATCTAATAGGCAACAAAAGGTGAAGAATGGTAGGAAAAACCTCCTATTTATAACAAAATATTGGGTCATTCTAGATCTTGGTGCATGATTAAAATAATGTTAACCAAATCTAGATCCACCTTTTATGGAATATTTTATTATATTTGTTGGAGGGGAAAAGTATTTGACTTGGGTCAAATCCCTTTATTTGTCAAAAATAAATAAATAAATGATTTATTTATCTTTTTAAGGAAGCGGTTAGAAGATAATCAAATAAATAATGATTTATTTAATTATTTGTGGGTGATTTGGTTATATTTAACAAGGAATATTATCTAAATAAGATTTAAATAATTATTCCTAGAAAATAATAAGATAAATAAAGGTTTATCTAATTAATTTCTTTGTTTTTGGTTAAACATGATTAGGAATAATAATTAAATTATGGTTTAATTAATTATTCCATGAGGAAAATCAAACAAATATAGGTTTGTTTAATATTTCCTTTTGGGGTTTCCTGTTTAGGCCATAAACAACCTAATAAATGTGGTTTATTAAGTTATTTAACATAGTGAAGGCAATTTTACTTAGGGAAAATTGGTCTTACATGGTGTACTTGGGTCCATCTAATGATAATAGGTTAGATGACCAAAAAATGGTGTAACAGATTGCCCCCCAACGTGCGAGTGTTAGGAGCAAATCGTATGACCGAAGTACGTTGTAAGAACTCAATCACCAGACATCAAGAGGGAAGTCAGAGAGAGAAATGTAAGGTAGACGAGTGTGCTGAAGAACTAGACCCTGAGGAGACGAGACTCGCAAGTGCAACAAGTCTCTTTTTATGAGAGGGTACCTGTGCTAAAGGCGGCGGGGGAGGCATACCTATGCCCGCCGAGACAAAGTACAAAAGAATAGTGTGTCCAGTAAACAAGGGACCGAACTATAAAGTACAGCCGGCATAAACATGAGCCAAATAACAATACAATGAGGGATCCCATATACATGTTGTGCCTGGGATAACAGCCAGGACTTATACAATAATATCTGAGTACATGAGATACAAATACAACCCAAATGCCCCCTATAAGCGAGGAAGGGCTCACAAAATCTGACTGATACATGCAAATCAAAGAGGCGCTGCAAGCGGCTAAGGCCGACATCATCAAATATATGGAGCTGCATCGAAGGCTGCAATGAAGAGGTCATCCAGGCATGTGGGGGGCTACCTGCAGGGCCACCCCCTCATGAGGGCCGAGACATCTCACACACACCCGGGAATCACCAAGAGCTGCTGCTGCATCGCTGAACCATCAAGCTGGGATTCGACTGCGTCGAAAGGAGTCAGGGAGGGAGAAACAACCAAGTCAAAGGGTAGTCGAGATCCCTTTCATTTCGATCCGAGGCACCGAACAGAGTGGAAGCCGGAACAAAGGTACACCGCCCTCTGTGACTCCGGCTTCGGAATGAATGAGCTGACATCGACAAGGAGGTCCACCATAGGTGAGGCAATGAGAGATCCTCAACTAAGGCATGAGAGAAAATAGTAGAACGACTACGTAATGACACTAATGATGATGTGAAATGGAAAGGACCGAGTATCGAATGATACTTCCCTTTGTTAGAGCATAGTGGGTATGAATGTTATGGCAAACACCGACACAATATCATAAGGGGATAGGGGACAAAGTGACTGAAGGCCACAATGTGCGACAAGAGAGAGACCAAGCAATGAAGGATGGAGGGCTATATCGGGGTACAAAGGGACTCGGGATAGACTCCATGAATGCGATGATGACTCAACTTGGATGCTCTAAACAAGGGCGACTTGATGGTGCTGCCACATAGGAAAGGCCCAATGGGGGACCATGAAAACATGAGTACAAGATGGTAACTCATGACGAAAATCGACACGAACAAAGACAAGTAAGGAGGCAAAATGGTGCCCCAAGTACAAGTGTCGTAAGTGAAGAAATTCGATTTTAAGGAGGGTTATGCTAAGGGGCATAGAACCCCCAAGCATGGTGTGGCTTTATGCCAAAATGTATTAAAAGGGGAATCTAAACACATTTGTTGACAAAAAGCATTGTTTTCCTTATGGTTATGTGCTTTGAGAAAGGAAATGGAGGATTACCAATCTCTTTTTGTATCAGAGCATATGAAGCAAATGGACTTTAAGTTTTCGGGTTGGCATACCTGGTGTCACTATCCCAAAGAGAGGATTTGGAGATAATGAACTGATGCTCTCCTAGAAAACCCATAGGTTGGTTAACAACAATGTCTAAGAGATTGGGTTGCTGATGGAAGATGAGGGAACGATAAGGGGTATCATCCCTAGAGTGATCTGAAGTGATATGGGACTCTAGAGGTTCTTCAAAATGTGGAAGAATAATGGTACTAAAGTCAACACGACCAGATACACTAGGAGAGTTGTGGAGAATTGTTTCTCTTGGTCTCTCAAATGTGGGTGCCCCCTTACCCAAACATTGGGTTTTAATGTAATGGCCACAAGGTGTATGTGGTGTGAACGCATGGGTTCGATGTAAGGGGGAATAGAGAAAGTCAGGGGTGGGGATTTTTTCCATAATGTCGTCATCGTGATAGAAGATGGGGTGACTGGTGGAAGAAAGACCACCTGACATGGTGAAGCGACCTGAATCATCATCATGAGAAGAGAGGTTCACATGCGCATCGTCACAAGGGGTGACCGAAGAGTAAGTAGATAAAGGATCTACCGATGTTGAGCCCAAGATGATCGCTGAAGGAATGTCAAGCGAAACAACAGGGGAGGATTCAGATGGAATGTTCCCCGAGGGTCTCATGGATGATGATAGGTAGAAAATGCTGGACGAAGGCTCCATCATCTTGACATCAGGAGGGGGAATGTCAATGGGAGCAGTCATATCTGGTAGTTCTGCTGAAGAAAAATGCGTAAATAGGGGAGAGGTGGACTCATTGCGCTTGGCCTCGAATTGGTGGACCGCAGCTAAAGAGGGGCGGAAGTCCTCAAGGCGGGGACAAAGATGGGTGTAATGGCCATGGATATCACACAAAGCACAGGGGTGGTTGGTGTGAATAGTCTTTGGGTTCTTTATCGTGGTCGCGGAAGGAAGAGAGGCTTCCGGGACCGTGGACTCAGGGAACGTGACATTAACCATGGGCTTGAGATGAAGCAATTCAGGACAGGTATGGGTGGCGTGGCCGACAACATCACACAAAGCACACTGGATGGTATGCTTTGGAGGCTGAGGAGGGCCAGGGTTTTTCGGGGCAGCATTGTCCTTTGATGCCCCCTTGCGAGCTTTGCCCTTCTTACCCGAAGCGGTCGCAACAGGAGGTGGTTCCTGTTGAGGTGACTGAGGCACTGTTGCAGCGGGAGAAGTCATGGGGACCGGTTGAACTGGGGTCAAAGCAATATAAGGTTTGGGTTGACCAGGCGAGGTCGCTACCGGAGGATCATGGCGTCAAACGGAACCCCAAGGTCAAGTTAGGAAGAGAGAGGGTGGCCAAGGACCGTACCGTGCACACCCCCGGTGGGGGAGCCAGAACCGTATCCCACCGTGTAGGGTACGTCGTGGGACAGCTCCTAAATGGCTAAGGCTTGGAGGAACCGTGCCAGGAGGATAAAGAGGCTCATGACTACCAGCTGCAGGTGAAGGGCTAGGAGCAGGTTGCGGAGAGCGTGGTTGCTGACTAGCCGAAGTAGGTTGCTTGAGAGAAGCCCGAGACGATTGCAGCATGCAAACATTCGATGAGCTGGGGTCAGAGATAGGAGGATAAGGAAGACCAGGGAAGGTTTCGAGTAAAGAGGAGTCCTTGTAGACGCTGGGGGAGACACTAGTCAAGGAATCGACGGTTTGCTTATTGGCTACAGAAGAGATGGTCGTCTCAGGGGAGGTCTGAGACTTTGGCTCATGATAAGTCAACTGGTCGATGGTGACTATCTTTCCATTGTGAGGAAAAGACATCTTGCGAAAAACCGTGGATGGGACAACAGACATGGCATAGGTGTAGCTTCGCCCCAAGAGAATGTTGTAATCTAGAGGGGCGTCGATGACTTCGACGTCAATGCAAACAGTCTTCCCCGCAAGAGTGATAGGACAATTACGGAAGAGGCCAATGGGCTGAGAGGTGTGGCCATCCTACACTCAAAAGGGTTATCGTGGAAGGGGCCAACTCAAGAGATCCGAGTTGCTTCCAAACCGAAGCGGACATCACACAGGTGGATGCCCCCTCATCAATTATACACCGAGAAATGTTAGCGTTCCGGATTTTGACTGGGATTTGGAAGGCTACGGAAGCAGGAAGAGGAGGATGTTCGGATTGATGGGCGTCGAAAATAATCATTGGCCGCAGGATCTATAGCGCCTCATGGCGTATAGTAGAGCTCTCTTTTGGGAAGGGCACGACCGGAGGAGTTCCTACCGTGGAAATGGCAACAGAGGATCGCATCAACCATCTACTATGCTATACGATCATAGTTTCACCTCGGAGCGCATTTCTGCCAATGGTCCCTTAGGAATCTTCGTAAGAACCCTAAACTTGGGTTGAGGGATATGTAAGGGACCATTGGATGTCGAAAGAGGCTCTCCGTAGAGAACTCAAGGGGCCTCGGTGGGTGAAGACTGTGCGTAAGGTGTGGGGTACCGTAGAGGACCGAGTTTGAAGGTTAAGGTCGATTGCTATAGGTGGATCGTAGTTCATCATGAGGATCCGGTAATTGGAGCAATTGGAGTAGGAACTAGAATTAGTGCCGAGGCCACCATCCACGAGGCCAAGAAGGCGCATCCCTGCTGTCCATCCATCCATGCTGGTGGGCGGGGCAGATCGTCATTGGGGGGGGTTGAGAAGGCAAGGGAGGCGGAGGTGCTGATGCTGGAGGAGCTGGAGCACCAAACTGCGGATACGAATAATAAGGGAGTTGAGTAATAGTATGGTGAGCAGGAGGTTGGGCCAAAAGAGGAGGTATGTTGTATCCTGGATACGTGCCACCAGGAGGGGGACAAGTGCGGGAGGTGCTGCCCCCTACCCCAGGAAAACCATAACCCATGGGAGGTTGGGAATATGGATGAGAGAGAGCTCCAATGATACCGTCGGCGGCATGAGGTGCCCCCTGTGCATTGACACCACCGGGTCTGGGGAGATCAGGTAGAACGGTATAAACATAACCTGTCTGAGCGTAGATCAAGTCATATTTTAATGCTAGTTGGAGGGTGGCTTCTTCGGTTTGGGGGAAATGTGATCCGACATCTTTCCCGATAGGAGGCAATAAAGATCTAAGGAACCAGTCCATGTAGACACGGTCTTTGAAAGTATGGGATTGACATAGGCTCTTTCGTCTCCGCCATTCCTGGACATGATCGGATAGGCGGGTCACGGATGATTGACAGAAAGAAGTCAAAAGTTCGATACCAGTGTCATAACGAAAGGGAAGCTGGAAGTAAGATAAAAAATCCCGGGCAAGAGTCGCAAAGGTGCTATGAGAGGAAGTGGGTTGATCAACATACCACTTAGAAGCCGCGCTTGTAAGCATTCGTTGGAACAACCGAAGACGGACAGAGTCATCGGTAATGGAGGTAGATGAACACCACATGTGGAATGATCGAACATGATCTGAAGGATCTTCTCCAGCAAGGCCTTCAAACTTTGGGATGTCAGAAGGGAGCTTTGTCGGCATAGCAGGCCAACTAGCGTCATGGTGTATAGGGTCATTTATCAACCGGTCCAAATCAGGGAGGCTGAGGCCTGCCAGGAAGGGGAGCAAGGGAGTAGTCGAGGTAGTTCCTGTGGCGGTTCCGCTAGTAGTAGTCCCGGCATTAGGGCCGAGATTACCACTGGCGTTAGGCCTTGGACCAGACATAGTGAAGGTAACAGGGGGAGAACCAGAATTAAAAGGAGAACCCAATGAATCAGAAGAGGAGTCGGAGAGCGGACTTGGAGGGGGACTAACTCGACGACGGTGGGACAGAGTAAGTCGACCGACCGGAAACTGAGGGTGAAGGCCAAGAAGTCTCCGGGAAGTGCACCTTGGGGGCGCAATGGTGACAACACAAACACGGCACAAGGGGAAGAAGAACGACCAACAAAGGCAGGGAGGTGCAGAATCAAGAGATTACAATGTCGGAACAAGGGCAGAAAGGTGCAGTGTCAATTGATTTTAAAGTCCTTGCCTGGCGGTGGTAACCAGGCTCTTCTTCGCTTGGGGTGAGTGTGTGGCGTGTGTTAATTTTAATTTTTAAACCCTTTTTCATTTTGAGAGCAAGAGAAAAAGTGTGCTGCGTAACTGAAAATAATGCTGTAAAAAAAACAGTAGATAATGCTGAAATAATAGAAAATTAACAACTACTAGTGCATCAATCTAACCCAAGAAGGTGGGTCTCTCAAAACTAAGCTAAAAGAGGGAAGAAATCTAGTCAAAACACACTCAAAAGAGGCCAATAGATCGAAGGTCAGGAGGGACAGGGATCTAAAGGGAAAAACTGCTGAAAAGAGGTGCAGATCACAGCCAAGAGGCAGAGGCAAGGTGGCTGGAAAAAGGGAGGAAATTAGCAAAAAGCAGAAGGGGAAAGGAGGAGGCCCTAAAGGGAGGTCCAAAAAAAACTACAAGACGTGATTTGAAGGGAAGAAGATCTGATTAAAAGGGATCTGAAAAGGAGGTATCAGATCTGAAAAAGAAATGGCTGAAAACTCTGAAAATTTAGACACTTACAGCAGTTAAAACTCTTCCACAAAAAGTGGAGGGTACTGAGGCCCTAGGGGGCTAGATTCTCACTTAGGTGAGTAAAACAGAGCAAGAATAGGTCTAAACGGTCGGAGATGGAGGTCAGACAACCCTGACAGAGGTTCAGACAAAACCCAGAAAAATTTCAGAAAAATTCCAGAAAAAAGTCCAGGTCGCAGTTTTTGACCTGTTTTTCACTCAGGTAGCAGTTTTTGGGCTGTTTTTCGCTTCCCAGGTCGTAGTTAATTGGCTAAAAAGTGCAACCTGGAGTCCAGGTCGCAGTTTCTAGGCTAAAAAGTGCGACCTAAATCTCAGGGTGTCCCAGCGGCAGATTTCCGAAAAAGTTGCCGTCTCAGTTGCGGCTGATGTCTGTCACCTGCGCAATAGGACCAGAAACACGCGGAAGTTAGAAATTTTAATGTTTTAGGGTTTTATGTGAGAAAAAAAACATAAAAATAGGAAAAATAAGCAGCTGAAAAGAAACCCTAGGGTCTAAAGTAGCTGGATATGAAGGAATATGAAAAACGACAGCGGTCGTAATTTAAAACCCGTGTGGAGTCGTCATTTGTTAGTATGAATCCTTTGTCGAAGTGTACAAAAAAGGACCACTTTAGCTACGTATAACTAATAGCCCTAACAACAAAAGTGGCTGCCAATATCTTCAGATCTACGGTTAGTTGAACAAGAAAAGAGCTGCAAAAAACCAGATCTATGCATGGAAAGACATTAAGCAGTAAAAACAAGGGTTTGCTCCATATACCAATAGACAAGACGAGAACAATTTTTGAAAGAATTTTTGTATTAATTGGGCACCTGGGAGGAAAACAAGAAGGCATATCCAATTCTCCTCAGTGGGATGGGTTCTTGGAAGTCCTCAGCACTTCAGATCTAAGATTTCTCTCTCTTGTTGGTGTAGAAAACCCAATGCAAAGAATAGAGCTCAATGGGAGCTCACACAACAAATGATGGAAAAATGGGACCAAGTGTATAGATCCATAGTGATCTAATAGGCAACAAAAGGTGAAGAATGGTAGGGGAAAACCCTCCTATTTATAACAAAATATTGGGTCATTCTAGATCTTGGTGCATGATTAAAATAACATTAACCAAATCTAGATCCACCTTTTATGGAATATTTTATTATATTTGTTGGAGGGAGAAAGTATTTGACTTGGGTCAAATCCCTTTATTTGTGAATAATAAATAAATAAATGATTTATTTATCATTTTAAGGAAGTGGTTGAAGGATAATCAAATAAATAATGATTTATTTAATTATTTGTGGGTGATTTGGTCATATTTAACAAGGAATATTATCTAAATAAGATTTAAATAATTATTCCTAGAAATAATAAGATAAATAAAGGTTTATCTAATTAATTTCTTTGTTTTGGGTTAAACATGACTAGGAATAATAATTAAATTATGGTTTAATTAATTATTCCATGAGGAAAATTAAACAAAATAGGTCTGTTTAATATTTCCTTTTGGGGTTTCCTGTTTAGACCATAAACAACCTAATAAATGTGGTTTATTAAGTTATTTTACATAGTGAAAGAAATTTTACTTAGGGTAAAATTGGTCTTACATGGTGTACTTGGGTCCATCTAATGATAATAGGTTAGATAACCAAAAAATGGTGTAACTGTTTTCCTTGATAATGTGGTACTAGTTGTATCTTGCACTGAATATTTCATTTTTCTGATACATATATGGACTCCCAAACACAAAACTATATACATCTAGTAGAATTACATCTAATTTCACTTCATCAATAAAGTCAAATCTGATATAAAATTTTATTTTCCTTTTTTTGGTCACCTTAATCTCTTCCTTGTTTTGGTCACCTTAATATCTTCATTATTGTGGACTCATCCTAATGGATATGGGATATGATGGTCATGAATATATATTCCTATTTTCTTGACAAGATATGATGGTATGAGAATCTCCTGTGATCTTGAGTCAAGTAAAGCGTCGATTTTCATCTCCATAATCTATATTTTTTTATGGAAGAGTTTGGTAATTTCATTCTCTTCCTATTGCTGAAGGCTTCTCATATTTAACCCCTTATACATTAATGTATATACAATATTCACATCCATATTTGAGATTCTTTCCATTTTTGTAATTGAATTTATGGCCATGGGATTTTATTCTTACCATCTTTCCTTTGGTTCTTCGGTTGAGTTGTAGATGCAAATTCCAACACTTTTGCATATGACCATCATAGTTATAGTGGTTTTAATGGTTGTTGGGATATTTTCACTGGTGTGTTGTGGATATTTCATTTTTTTCATTTCCCCTTTCCACTTATTTTTCCCCTCCTTGGAATATTCCTAATGCTCCTTCTACTTTGATCCACCTGATTACTCATTATTTTAGCCTATGCTCTCTTGGTATTGTGTCTGCATGTAACACCGCACCCCACATTTTCACACTTTTTCGAGCTCTCCATGGTAAAAATGACTTGATTTATACTATGACATGACCTAGCCTCAAATTTCTAGTGATGGAAGTGGGGCCTACAAACTAACAACTTATTGACATCCCTCATGAACTACATACCACTTAGGAGCATGTCAACCACCCCAAGTGGTCAATCCATGAGCTGGAACTCTTTTTCACAGGTTTTACACCCCAACCACACCCTTGACACATTGTGTGTGTGGTTATGAGGCTCTAATCACACCCATAATTCTGCCTTCATGTAGTTATGACAAAAAATCCCTTGTTTAGGTCATTCAGTCGTGAGATCTATGCCACTTTTTTTCAGGAAATCCCCCAGAAAACTATCTAAAACTACTTATAACTTCCCAAAATCCTAAATAACATGATAATAAAGCTAACCATTAAAATATTGAACAAGAACCTGACGAGAACATGCATAGTGCATGATATACATTTTTTTAAACATATTATAAGCATGTAAGCTATAGGTCATGAATACATATATGATCGTAAATTGCTAAAACTCATCTAGGAAACACCAAGAAGACTCAATTACCTCTCAAGCTAGTTGAAACAAAATTGTTAGCCCATGCATTCATCAACCATATAATAAATTTTCAAATCATGAACACGATTCATAGCTAGAGAACATCATATAATCATTCTTATAACCAACATATAACCGGAATAGAAACCATGAAAAATAAGCCATAGAATCCACATAATAACAAGTACATGTCCTCATTAATTACACTATAAGGATCAATCATATTAACTTACGTAAAATCCAACCAAGTAAGGCACTTCCACATACCACTCGACCATAGATTGGGTTGAAAAATTTATTTCTTCCATCCAATCACCCTCGTGCCATATTCCAGTAATAAATGTGGGATATGATGAGATAAAATAATACATAACCAAACATGGACTCCAGAGGTTAAACCACCTCCACCCTCAAGCTACCCTAATCTCACCTAAATTGGTCTCAAGATCATGAAACCAAACCAATATTGGATTCCTTAGTATTTCTTCACCACACCTTCAGGAAATTTTTTGTCTCTGCCCACCTATTGAGGGCTTCCCAAAGAAAACCATCTCCACCCCCAACCCTTGGAATTTTCCTTAGACTACCTCACTTGGTTCCAAAACCTTCCAGCAATCCAAATCTCAACCAAGAATGAATCCCATCACACCATGCATATACAGGAATTTACAAGGCAAGGCCAAAACCACTTTCAAACTAGGAAAAGCCCATGGAAATGAAAACAAATGAACCAAATAAAAAAATGCATGTACCATGCATTCACATTCCAATAGGTAAATAAGACATGAAACCAGTTACCTACAAGATATTCCTGTTGAAGTTGTTGATCTGACCTTCTCCTTGAGCTCCTTCTCTTTCCTTTTCTTGTCCTTTTCCTTATTTCTCCAAAACCAATTGAATGATAAAGTGCTCCAATAATTCTCTATGTGTAAGATTATATGAGAGAGAGAGAGAGAATGAAAGGAGAGAGCCAAAACTGAACTGACAAAAGAGAAGCCAATTTTTTAAAATTGTTTCACTGATGCCTTTTTATCATTGATCTCCCTGCTTATTTCATTTTCCTTCATTTTCCCTCTAGTTTCCCTCACATGCATATTTGTTTCTCTTCATCTTCTGTTTCTCCCATTTTCCTTTATTTTCATAATTAAATTCCCATTTAATTTCCATATAAATTATTAAACCAAAAATTATTCCCACTAAACTATTTTCCAAACATTTAATTTGGAATATGTGTGTCATGACCTTGGTCTTATTTTTCCTTTATTATCCTTCATTACATGAAACTTTAATTTGGGGCTGTTACAAATCCCACCCCCTTGGGGGAACACCGTCCTTGGTGTTCTACAACACCTATGACTAGAAAACCAGTGAAAATA
Source organism: Pinus albicaulis (assembly GCA_034641835.2). Classification (NCBI taxonomy): domain Eukaryota; kingdom Viridiplantae; phylum Streptophyta; class Pinopsida; order Pinales; family Pinaceae; genus Pinus; species Pinus albicaulis. The sequence goes on from CM076574.1 coordinate 378,105,413, forward strand.
AAACATATTACTTGTGGAGCTTTATAATATATATCGATGTAGTGTTTTGACATCTTGCTAAAAATCAAAACAAACATACCACTTATTGAATCATTATAACAAAACCCATTGCGGTATTTACAACCATACACACACACACACACACACACCAAAAACTCATTTTCTTGAACCAACAAATAGCGAAGCATACACAACCTGCATATAATTAGCCATCTCTCATGTAGCTTCATCGGGCCCAAATTGATTCCAATGCACACTATATTTCTATATTTCTCTGTTCTGGAGCATGAGTTTTTTCCACTTTAATATGCATTGAGGATATATCCAAAACTCTCCCTTCTAGTGCACCTACAATATAGAACAATCAATTACATGATCAACATCATGCATATATCTCTTAAGCAATGAAACATGGAAAAAATCATGGAATTTAATTGTTGGCGGAAATGAAAGCTCTTAGCGATCTCAAAATGTCTGCAATATCGAGGTACCAACTTGGCACATGACCTAATCCTCAAGGATGTCCTCTTGGACTTGATACACAAGTACACATGATCCCCAACCTGAAACTCCTTGAATGCTATGAGTTTATCTGTATAAATCTTATGCATGTCTTGTGCTTCCTTTGAATTCCACTTGATAACTTCCATCTCCTTCTCCATCTTAGAAAACATGTTTGGTCTGATAAACACCATATTCAATGTATCACTCCAAATGATAGTATTATTACAACTCTACCCATAAAGAGCCTCAAATATTGGACTCATCCTTAAGGATTCCTGACACCCATTACTATATGCAAACTTTACCAATGGAAGATGCTCCTACCATTTCCTTTATTGATGCATGAAATACATCCTCAACATATGCTCAAGAATCATGCTAACTATATTTTTCTGTCCATATGTTTTAGGATGATAAGCTATATTGAAAGCTAAATTTGTCCCCAAGCCTAAAAATAACTCCATCAAAAAACTGGAAGTGAACTTGGCATCGTTTTTTGATATGATCTTCTTGGGAACACCATGTAACCTCACTATCTCCCTAATGAATATATGAGCTACCTCACTATATGATTTCGTATACTTCACTGCAATGAAGTGAGCCACCTTGCTCAACCTATCAACTAAAACCATGATGAAATCATGATGTCTCGGTGCCCTTGGAAAACCTGTAATAAATTCCATCGAAATGACCTCCCATTTCCATTTTGGAGTTAGAATAGGTTGTAATAGACCATATAGGTTCCTACACTCAACTTTCATCTGCTGAAAATCCAAACATCTAGAAACCAACTTAACCAACTCTTTCTTCAAGTTTGACCAATGGTAGAAGTAATTAATCATTTTCAATGTCTTATAATATCTCAAGTGGTCTGAATATGGCTTGACATGAAACTCACCCAAGATAATATTCTTAAACTCACTGCTATCTGAAACATAAATCCTATTCTTGAATCTAACCAACCCATTTTTCGTGAGGTGATAATCCTCATCTCTATCACCTTCACCATATTGCTTCAACCTCTAATTTAGATGCTAGTACCCATCACCATGTTACCCTACATGCAAGATTTGCTTCTATAAATTTGTCCCATAAGAGCTCACAGCTGAAATGTGATTTTCGTACACTCTCCTACTGAGAGCATTTGCAACCCCATTCTTGTTGCCCTTGATGTATTTGATCTCAATGTAAAACTCACTGAGGGTAGCCAACCATCTAGCTTAACTATAATTTTGAGTAGGTTGGTAAAAAAAGTACCCCAATCAACTATGATCACTCATCAGAATAAGCCTCCTTCCAAGAAGAGAATTCCTCCAAATATTCAAGGCATGAATGATAGCTTCCAACTGAAGATCATGTGTCACATTGTTCTTCTCATGCTCCTTCTACTTTCTTGACTCATAGAAAACTACATGTCCTTCTGGAATCATGACTCCACCAAGTCCTTTATTGCAAGCATCTGTATAGACTACAAACTCCTCATCATGATCTGCAATCTTCAAAACTGGAGAATTTGTAAGAAAATGATTCAATTTATCAAAACTAGTTGCACGCTCCTCATTCATTCAAACTTATTTCCTTTTTATATGAAAATATGTAATAGGTAGGAAGTACTTGAGAAGTTCTTGATGAACCTCCTGTAATAACCTGCTAGTCCCATGAATTATTTGAAATCATCCACATTCCTAGGAGCTGGCCACTCCACGATAGCTCCAACATTTTCTGGTTCCATTTTTATGCCCCAAGTAATGAATCCAAGCCTGAAAGAAAATGAACTTGCTAATATTGGCATACAACTGATGATATCTCAACAATCTCAACACTATTTTCAGGTGTTTTGCATGGTCTTCCTCATTATTTGAATATATCAATATGTCATAAATGAAAACTATCACAAACTTGTCAAAATAAGGATGCAACACATTGTTCATCAAGCACATGAAATTCCATGGATCATTAGTAAGACCAAAAGGAATCACCACAAACTCATAATGCCCATACATTTTACGTAATGTGGTCTTGTAGATATATTATTATTTTATGCACACCAAATCATATATTGATCTCAAATCAATCTTTGAAAACATTTCTTCCCCCTTCTGTTGATAAAAAAAATCATCAATCTAAGGAAAATGATACATATTATTGATATTCACCTTGTTCAACTTCTTGTAATAAATGAACTATATAACAGTACGATATTTATTCTTTAAAAAAAACACTCATAGAACCCAAGGTGACAAAATTGGCCTTATGTATACTTTATCAAGAATTTCCTTAAGCTGCAACTTTAATTCCACCAAATCTAGAGTACTCGTCCTATAATGTGCCTTTGATGTTAGTCTTTCTCCTAGTATTGACTCAATAGATAAATCCACTTCTGTATGAGGTGGTGACTCAAATATCTCTGCAGGAAATACATCCTAAAATTACTGCAAAATATAATACCTCTTCGGGACCTTATCATCCAGAACATCTTTCCCTTTGTAACTAGAAACATGAAATGAAAATAGTACACACCCTTTCCTGCAATTGCGCTTAGCTTGCATGGATGCAACCATTCTCACTGATGTATAAGGATTCTTCTTTCCCTACAAGGTTCTCTTCTCTCCATCATCATCCAAGCACTCAATAGCCTTCTCATAGCATTCTACCTTGGTCTTGTGAGTAAAAAAAAAATCCATGCCAAAATAATATTATATGATCCCAAAGGAAAGACATTTAGATGTGTTTATGTATCCATACCATTCAGATCAAATTCACAAGATCTCACCCAATGGTGAACCCTTCTCTTAGTCCATGTAGCCAACTGCACCAACCAAGATTTTGTATGCACTTATTTATACAGGAAACACTTACGCACTAGACCAGGAATAACATAACTATAATTAGATCTAGGATAAAAAAATTGGAAACAACTTGATCACATAGATTACCTTCCATCTCAATAATGGATGTCTGATGATATGGCTTCCTGTTATCAAGTGTTGCATCGATATGAGGAATGATTTGATCAACATCCAAAATTATTTATGCCTCTTGAGCACTATAGATATTTGGAATTACATCTTGGCACATTGGAAAATCCTTCTTGGGATGGTATTTTCCACAAATATAACACTGCAATGATTCTCTACCACTACCTTTATCCTACTTCTCTCTAGGCTTAGGTCCATGTCCTTTCTTAGGTCCATTAAAATTCTTACAAGGAGCCACATTTTCCTTCCCACCTACATCCTAAGGTATTTGTCCCTTCTGAGGCCATTTTCATTTAGCTTTATCATTCCCTTTCTAGTCACACTTAGGCATAGATTTGTGCTTCGACTACTCATAAAAATGATTCAATTTCCCGATGACTTCCTCCAATTAACATGGCTCATGATACTCAATCTAATCCCTGGATGCTAATGGCACTCCACTGATGAACCTTTGGATTTTTGTCTTCTCATATTTGAGATAAGGGACATAGCTTAAAAACTATAGAAATTTGTTCATATACTCTTCATCTGTTATGGAACCCATCTTCAACTCATAGAATTCCTTATGATTTCCATCATAATAACTCTCAGATAGGTACTTACTTTTGAATATACTTTTGAACTCATTTTTTTGGATCAGGGTCCCTTAGGACCACAATTTTGATAAAAAATATAGTTTTTTGTAGTTTTGAGTCATGCACGCTAAGCAATGCATAGGTCAAGGGGCTTTGGGGCAGTTCAAAGCCCCTTCATGAGTTGTAATGGGAAAAAGGGTAGAACTAGGGGTCGCAAATTATAGTTTGCAGACCTTAGATGAGCATAGGCTAAAGATATAAATAGAAGTCTAGATCGAGTCGGATAAGATAGTTCTAAGTAAGTTTTGATAAGATTATGATGTTGTGAGCTGTGAAGCGAATTTTTCTGTGTCTGAAAGGCTCCTGCTAGCAATGTGAGTGAAGACCTTAGTGTGGTTGTGTGTGGAACCCGCTAGCTGTGTGAGTAGGTGAATCTAAAGAAATGTAAATGGTTTACAACTATTAATGAATAAAGAAGTGTTGGGATAATTTTGAATGCATCCATGTTTTTCTTTATGATCTGTTTTTGTGTATTAATTTTGTTTACTGAATTAAGTATATTATCTGTGTTTGGTTCGGTTGTGTACCTTCTTTTATGTCTTATATAAACATTGAATGCATAGATCTATTACTGTAAGACCTGAATGTCGCTTTACCAATATTTTTGAAAGGATTGTGAAGCCTTTATCTATGTGTGCACAGGATAGCCTGCGTAAATTGACCTAGATCTACTCGGTTAGGGTTTCTGTTGCAAAGCACAGTTCACTAGTATTATCGATGTGAAGAAACCCACGTCATTTAACTCTCTCTCAGGGTGTGGAAACCTGATTCCATCACCCCCCCATACTGCTTTGGGTGATAATTTGACCTGCGCAAGTAGGTCATTGCCGAAAGGGCTAGTAGTAAGACAATGTTTTTTGTTAAATTTAACTTTGAACCTGGGTCAGGACCCCTCAAGCCAACAAATGGTTCCATTTCTAGGACCGGGATCATTTTGAGAGAGATTGGGTGATGTGGTGGCCATCAAAGCCTGAGTTAGAAGACTAGTTTGAGAAACAAATTCAGGAATTTTCCATTAAGGAAAACAGAAGTGAAAAGTTGTATACTGAAGATTGAAAACAAAAGTATATTTTCACAGGGGTTCATGAGATTTTCTTTGTGACCTTTGCGCAAGAATTACAGGAGTGGCATCGAGATTAGATGATTTCCAAACCTTCTGGAAGGATGATAAGGTCACTCAATAGACACCTGAGTTGATCCAACAGTTAGAACAAGTTGATAATTCCATCACCCATACTATGAATCATTGGGTTGACAACGTTTTCGGTGGGTTTGTAACAGAGTTTGCAGTAGATCATTTTGTGTCATATTCTGAGGCTGAAAGGAGGTTCTTCAAGGGAATGAGCGGTAAATTCATACACTCTCTACCTTTTCTGATTAAGATGCCATTGTGTGAAAAGGGTGTTTTGTGCAGTCACACTGAGTGAATGACCCCAAACAAGCTAGAAAGTACTACGCACAGTGTAAAGTACTAGTGGGTTCGTCAGAGAGGAGACAGATCTGTATACATCCCTCTGAGAAACTCGCCTGATAGTGTTATAGAGAGTGGTGAGGCTACGCGCACCGGAGGTAGCCATCCTGTTACTCCATAGTTGAACTCGCACAGGGGTAAGACATATCCTACCCCACCTCCACCTCCACCAGGAGGAGATATGGTTGCGCAGATGAAGCTACCCACCTTCAAGGGTGTGGGAGATGAGGATATGGATAGGTTTTGGTTTGTTTCAAATGCAGTATGGACTGCGCAAAATATTAACACTGATGTTTTCAAAAGCGTGCAACTAGCTATGCCGTTTGAAGGTCATGCACTGGACTAGTTTATGGGATATATGGCTCAACATGCTAATCCTACCGTTGATGAGATCAATGATGCTTTAAAGTAGCAATTCAAAAAACAAAATTCCTACTCACAGTGTGTAACAGAGTTGAAACATATCAAACAAGAGCCAATTGTATCTGTTTGGGAGGTAGATCAGCGACTGAAGCACACTATCAGTGAGGGAGGATTCAAATATGATGATAAGCAACATAAGGAATGGTTTATTTCCATGCTCTTGCCACATATGCGTGGGCCTATGAACCAGCAAAAGATTGACTCTCAGGCCGAAGCCCTTGAAGTTTCTATGAAATTGGAAGTTGTGCCTAGAGTTGATGACCAATTTGGAACACTGAAATCAAAAATCAATTGGAAGCGATGAACTTGGAGATCCAGAACCTGCGCATATACAAAGGAAAGGAATTTGGCGAAAACGTATGGTGCATACGTTGTAAGGGTTCTAGCCACACAAAATATCAGTATACCTTGTTTCAGGATTACATGCAGGTGGGAGGGCCAAATCCATTGCACCCTAGGGATGTTGTAGGGTTGAGTGGTACTCCCCAACTTTGGTGTGCTGACTATAAGGTAGCTGGAAGGCATAACACAAATAATTTCCCTTGATTAGGAAGTTATGTGCCAAAACTGAGGCAACAATGGTGTAGGTTCTTCTCTTCGGTTGGCCATGATGAGCACCACTACCGCACATTCGAGCTAATGATGGACAGTTCCAACCTCTATAGGGTGCATGTCGACCCATATTCACCAGCATCTCCCTTTGGGCATGGAGGATCTCCAACAAGAGGAAGGGGAGGAGGGAGAGGTGGAGGCGCGGGTTGTGGAAGAGGAAAATTAATTTTATATAACTATGGAGATGTTGGACACTATGCACGTGATTTTTCAAACCCCAGGCGTGAAAATATTGCAGGTATTGCATAAAATTTTATCACGTTATTGAATATTGTCATGTCTTAATTTCTAGAATGTAGGAAAATCAACATCAGACACCTAAGCAGAAAATACAAATGGTTAAAGCTAAGCCGCTCGATGATGATCCAAAGGTAAACATAATTACACGCAGTGGTGTTGCCACTAGAGAAGATGAGGGAAGGAAGAAAGATATAGAGCCTTCGATCAGGAAGGCCTTAGAAAATAAGCAAGGACTCAACCTACAAAAGGAAAAGGAAATTTTTGTAGAAGCCAGGAATGATTTTTCTACTGCAGGTGCATCCACATCCAAGTCGATCACGAAAGAGAATATTGATGATGAATTCAAACCTTTCCTACAATCCTACATTAATTTATTGCATAACCAGAAAGTAGTGGACAATCTTCAGGCTCTGATAGATAGTTGCACAAACAAGGAGTTGCCTCGAACTGAGATGTGAACAAGATTTATAAGAACAAGAAGAGAATTGGTTGGGAGATGTGCATGACCGTAAAAATTTGAGAGTGTGAGATGGATCAGGTCATCTTTGACTTAGGTTCTGATGCAAATTTTATACCTAAGAAGACCTGGAAAAATATGGGCGAACCAAAGCTAGAGTGGTCCACCATTCAGCTGCGCATGACTAATCAGCAGAAGATCATTCCACTTGGAAGGCTCCCACATGTTCTAGTAGACATTGCTGGAGTAAAGGTATGAGCATATTTTGAAGTAATACAAATTGTGGATGATTTACACCCTTACCCCACATTGATGGGGTTGGATTGGGCCATCGATATGGGAGGTATCATCAACTTGAAGCACAGAAGCATGATCTTTGAAAATGATGGTACGCGGGTAATAATACCTTTTGATCCGGTAGAAGGAGAAATATATATATAGAAAAAGTGTGCGAAGTAGATGATGTCAACCATATATACAAGATGACTGTGCAGGATGAGGATTGGATGAACCCTACAACTAATGGAATGCTAAATTGGGAAAAGGATAGCTCGTGTTTTTCGTTTTCGGATAGGGAAATGGAGAACTGGTTGAATCAGTTGAATGATGTTTCTACACTGTGTTGCCTCAAAATCACTAAAAATTTCTTATGCATCTCCTCAAAGGTAAGAGAATTACCCTAGTTCGATGCTTCTAATAGTGTGGTATTATTTTTGGAAAATTTGGAAAAGGTTGTCGCGAAAGAACAGAGGTTCTGGGCACTTTATCTGGCCATGTGCGCAACTCCAGCGCGTTGGTGGGATACACATAAAGGAATATTTAAGGACTAGGAGGAATGCAGCAGGATGATGAGGTTGCGCTTTGAGCAACCCACTACCCCATGAAATGTTATTTTTTATGGACAAGGTGATCCGCTCAAACACCTGGCCATGCAGATGGAGGTCTGGAATGAGAAGACCTGGAACGAATGGGCTCATATGTTTTTCAATTTTTTGGGACCAATACCTACTACATGTTATTTGGAAATGGATCTGCGTCGAGGGACTCACCATTGGATTACGATGACTGATAGTTTTTTGTTAACATTTGGCTTAGTCGGGGGTCGGAGGGATTGGACAAAGCCCTGTAGGATATAGAATCACTTGTCTTTGATGATTCCCGACGAGTCGGATAGAATGTGTTGCACCAACATGGGAAGCACAGTTGCAAGATATTGTCAACTGCAGGAACCTCTCAGTAAAATATAATGAATAATATCCAAGAAATATCAACATCCATGAGTCTGAGGGGGAGCGCGCAGTAGCAGGGCCCTTATTAGGAATGGTGGATGTAACTAAGCCCCTGAAGTTGAAGGAAGTCAACATTGGAATAGAAGAACAACCCAATTTGTCCAAAATAGGATATTATTAGGATGATGAAACAGTGATAAGGGTTTCACAGCTGCTGATAGAGTATCAGGACATGTTTCCCATGAATTTATCTAATCTTAAAGGAATTTTAGGAGATTTAGGCATTATGAAGATCACTCTGAAATGATATATGCGCCCTATAAAGCAACGACCATACCGATTAAATCCTAATTATAAGTAGAAAGTGAAAGAGGAACTAGAGAAGATGGTTTATGTAGGAATCATCGAGCCTGTGGAGTAGTTTGATTGGGTGAGCCCCATGGTTGTTTAAGAAAATAAGACCAAGGGAGAGATAAGGATTTTTGTAGATCTGCACAAGATTAATGATGCATGTGTGCATGACCCCTTCCCTAATCCATTTTCAGATGAGATCTTGGATAATTTGGGAGGAAAATAGGCTTATTATTTTACTGATGGATTTTCGGGGTATCATTAGAATAGAATTGCGCCAGAAGATCGAAGAAAGACCACCTTTGCAATGGAATGGGGGTCTTCCCAATACACAGTCATGCCTTTCGGATTGAAGAATTCACCTGCTATCTTCTCACCCGTAGTAGTAGCAGTGTTCAAATAATTCATGCACAAGTTCTTGGAGGTGTATTTTGATGTCTAGACTGTGTCTTGGCTGGTAAAGAAGCATGTGTCCAACCTGTGCATGATACTTGACACTTGTAGGAAGCATTAGATTTATCTTAACTTGAATAAATATATATTTTGCGTAACGTTTGGAATCTTTTTGGGCCATATTGTGTGTCATCAAGGGTTGATGGTAGATCCGACCAAAATTGCAATTATTATCAACCTAGAAGTTCCCACTAATGAAAAATATTTGTGCTCCATTCTGGGACACACCTGATATTAAAGAAAGTTCATTCAGGGCTATGCTCTGATCACTATGCCTATGCAGAAATTTTTGAGGAAGGATGTGTCATTTTTCTGAAATGAGGAATGCCAAAAGAGCTTTCATCTACTGAAGTAAAATATGGTTACTGCACCTATTCTAATATTCCGAGACTAGTCCAAGGTCTTCCATGTACATGTTGATGCATCCAGTATAGCACTTGGAGTTGTTTTAGTGTAGCCAGGAGAAGGAGACATTGATCACCCCATTGCTTTTTCCATTAGGAAGCTCTCTAGTGCAGAGCACAACTACTCAACCACAGAAAGGGAAGGATTGGCCATGGTCTATGCTCTACAAAAATATAGGCACTATCTACGAGGAGGGAACTTTAATATGTTCACTGACCATTCTACATTGAAATACCTGGTTAATAAGCCTATGTTGGGGGGGAATATTTGTAGATGGCTGTTGCTATTTCAGGAATATGACTTTGAAATCATTGTGAAGCCTGGTAGATTGAATGTTGGACCCGATCATTTATCACGCATTTAGAATGGGGAGGAACCAACTAGTCTAGAGGAGGGATTACCTGATGCACAACTCTTTTCTATTAAGGTAGTTGATGAACACTTTGCTGATATTATTCACTTTCTGACCACGGGAAGTGCGCCTGCTGAATATTCGGTGCAAAAAAATAAGTAGTTGGTTTCACATGTCGTTGATTTTACACTGATTGCTGGTCAATTATACAAGTTGGGAGCGGATGAAGTGCTAAGAAGGTATGTGTTGGAACATGAAAGGAAATACATCTTGGTCGATTCTCATGGAGGAGTGTTGGGAGGTCACTATGAAGGGAATGCTATTGCGCAGAAGGTGTTGTGTGCTAGGTTATGGTGGACCACGTTGCACAGAAATTCACATGCATACTATCGGGTTTGTGATGCATGCAAAAGAATGGGGAAACCATCACGTAGAGATGAAATGCCCCTGAAGCCATAGATGCCCCTGCAGGATTTTGATAAATGGACTAAAGATTTTGTTGGACCTATCAGTCCTCTAGGGAAGAAGACTAGCACGTGCTACACCATCAATACCACAAATTATGTAACCAGATGGGCAGAGGCTAAGCCATTGAAGGATTGTACCGCAGATACTAATGCATGCTTCATTTTTGAAAATATCTTGTCTTAATTTGGGTGTCCAAAGATATTGATGAGTGATAGGGTCACACACTTTGTTAATGAGACCATTGAAGCTCTAACAGAGGAGTTTCAGATACATCAACGTAAGAGTACTCATTACCACCCACAGGCCAATGGTGCAGTAGAAGCTTTCAACAAAATATTGGAGAATGCGCTTAGAAAGATCGGAAATGAAAATCAGAATGATTGGGACATGCACATCCCTTCTGTGTTATGGGCTTTATGGTTAAGAAGAAATCATTCCAATGGAATATATTGTCCCAAGTCTACGCATTGCAACATTCACTAATATGGTTGAGCCTGACATCATGGAGGAGCGTTTAGCACAATTTTTTGTGTTAGAAGAGGATTGTTTTATTGCTAACTTTCATCATCAAGTGTGGAAGGCACGTGAAAAGCCTTGGCATGATAGGCAGATTCGACATAAGGAGTTCAAGGAAGATGATTTGGTTTTGTTATATGATAGTCAGCTTGCACGCCACCTAGGGAAGTTCAGGAAGAACTAGTTGGGGCCATACATTGTGAAATAAATCACTGATGTAGGTGCGGTGCGCTTGGCCACGTTGCGCAGCAAGAGTCTTCCCGGGTATTTCAACGAAAACCGACTAAAGCTACATACGGATAAGAAAGTTCCTACCAAATGACTATATGGATGAAGAATTAGAATCCAATTTTCTACGCACTGCATAGAGGAAATGTATAGACAGGTGTGATAGGAGTGTAGAGGTAGTGCGTAGTAGGAGAAACTAGTCGTTGGAATAGTAAATCTAGGTGAAAAAGCAATTTTTCCATTGGATGGAGCGAGTTTTCTACAATTAATGAGGATATATTATGAGATTTTTTACTATTTTTATCGAGGTAAGGTGCATTTAATGAAGATATGACCATTTTTACCTCAGATCATCTATAAAAGGAAGGACGCATATCATATTCTGTTCCTTTGCTTTCCGAGTATATTGCACCCTGAATTTATCTGTGAATTGCATTGAGAATTCATCTATGAGACCTGTATATCTGGCCGTGAGACCCCCACATCCAACATAAGAAACCTAAAATTCATTTTTATACAAAGGATGACGACCATGAACCTTGAGAACGCACCGTCTAAAGAGCACTACCTGTCGTTCACAGCATCTACAGAGTCGGGATTAGATGATTTTCATGAAGTAGTACCAAAAGTCCAAGAAGTTGTGTCGACGCCGGCTAAAGGAAAGGGCAAGATGACCAAGGGGTCATCTTCCAAGTCATGGACATCGCTTTGACAATTCACATCTCCACACCAGGGGACGAAGGATAGGTCCCCTGCAGGCGGCCCAACCAAGAGACCCATGAGCGCGACTGAGGAGTCTGTGCTCTTCGTCGAGCCCATATCATGGGAACCGAAATATTCCAAGCCATGCATACCCTCCGTAAAGGTGCCAAAATATTTGGATACAGTGTGTGCATACCTGCAGATGTCACTGATCCAAGAGGATGTTAATTTGGAGGGAGACATGTTTGGAAAGCTCCCCCTAGTTAAGTTTGATGACTATGATTTAGCGAACGAGGATACGTTCCCTGAACTAGTGCCTAAATATTACCTCCAATGCATATTTTATGATGGGGTGGTGAAGGTAGAACCTATGCCATGGGCGCGCAGGCTGAGAAATGCAGGGATTCTCAATCTAATGAGGATTCCCCACTTTGGGAGGTATCCCATCACCAGCATATATGTGCACCAGCTGTTGGTATTGATCCACGATGGATGTTTATGGATCACAAATAGAATCCCCATAGATGCTACGTTGATCCACCAGATCACCGACCTGCCCAAGAAGGGGCCCCATCCCATGTCCAGTTTTGGAAAGAGTAATGAGTTGAAAGTCACTTCCAAAGTCAAGAATGATTACAAGGTAGGGCGCCACTCCAAGGTGTTCATAGTACAAAAAATCATTGATCGAGCAGTACCCCTTGGAACCCTAGTCTTGGGATGCAAGCTAATGCGCAAATTCCGACCTAAGGTGGTCCTTGCACACGTTATAGCGCTAGTGCAATAGTGCGAGAAGGGATTAAGTTATAATTGGTCACAATATATCTGCCAGGAATTCCTGGAGAATGTGCGTGAAGCGCAAGAGGAAGGGAAGAAGTTCAACTACTCCTTGCTACTTATGTTGATCACTTTAATTGCGTGGGATACGCCAGAGGGCGCAGTGCTCCCAGAGGTCGAAGCTGGTGTGTGTGAAGGGGCGTGCTATGCTAATCTATGGGATTCACCAGACCCACAAAGAATAAAGGAGAACAAATTTTTTTGGGTTTTATTTGAAGGCGCACTGGTAGCAGCTATTCATTCGCGGCTCTGATTGTCCCTGTCCATTTAATCCAATTATAGAGCTATTGTGGATTTCCAGGTAATGATGCACAATGTACAGATATGGTCGTGTAAGGACCCATTTTGGTACAACCTACCATACATGGTCACGGAGGCTTAAATCAACCAGGTCCTTGAGACCTGGACTGAAGCATGGAAGACTGGGCTAGACTTTGCAACGCCCTTCATAGCCTCCATGTCTAGCAAAGAGGCAACAAAAGATAAAGAAGCAGAAAAAGAATCCAAAAAGGATATCGAGAAGGAGTTTGAGACCGAAACATAGCAAGAACTTGAAGGAGAAGGCGAGGTGGATCTTGGAGGCCTAGATGGTCTAGATGGTACTGGAGCTGAGTCTCCCAGATGCACTAAATGCGACGTCGAGACCCCCAAGGGTGCGTGCAAGAAGAGGAAGGTCTCGAAGGTAGGAGGCACCAAGGATGTCACCTTGATGGAGGAATACCTTGATAAGATAGCATATGCGGTCACATTTGCCTTTGAATATCGGTGGATGGTGATGGAAGAACAGTACAAGGCTGCCATAGAAGCATTGCAATCAGGATTACAGGTGTTGCAGCTGAAGAAAGACAATATCCAAGTGAGCATGGATCAAGAAAGGTAGATTCAAGTGAGAGATAATACAAGCATTATCATCAGTATGACAGACAACAGGATCTGCCTCTTCTCGAGCACATTAGTCACTATAGAACAACTTGAATTGCATGCAGGTGTAGACCTACCTAGAATTTTGGATAGACTTGTCAATTTTGCCCAATGGAAAGTTTCATGCAATTAAAACACAGATGAGTTTCAGTGTAGGGAGGCGCCCCTGCACCAGCAACTGAGTGAAGCTAAAAAAAAAAGTGGCAAAGATGAAAGAGTCTCTCCAGGCTCAGACAACGTAACAAGCAGCAGTAGCACAACGAGAAGAATTGGAGAATTTAATTGATAGACTGTGTGGTGACCTACCAGAGGTAGACATTCCTACGTCAGCCACACCACACGCTAAAGCGTAAAGTATAGTAGTAGCGTTGAAGGCCTCCAGATCAGAATTACATGCAGTAAATGCAAATTTTGAGAAACAGATCGTTGAACTGCAGGCCATGCTGTAGCCAGAAACCCTACTAGAAGTGCGCGCATAGCGAGCGGCCTTAGTCAAAGAAGCCTTAGAAATTATTTCCACCACAGTCAACAAGGAAACTGCACTGCTAGAGACAACTATGGGCCTATAGACATCTGTGCAGATGGATCTGTTGGTTAGGAAGATTTTGCAGGAATTGCGTGCCAAGGGGTAGGCGTTTGATGATCTTCAGAAGGCACTGCCTACATTTTTACCTGATCAACGCATGGCTCGGTTGTAGACAAGTCGTATCTTGTGTGATGAAGTTGAGGAGCTAGGAAGAAAGAATAAAATTTTGATATACCATACAAATCCATGGGCCGACGAAGTGATGAAGTTGTTGCAATATCTCGATGATGTCGTAAAGAAATTGAACCAGACACATCAAAGCATGAACGTTGTCGTAGAAGGGCTTACTTCGCAGAAATTGGTGGATATAGCGCAGAGTGTAGTTGATTATAGCGCAAGCATCCTGGCACCCTTCATTGTTCCCATCGAGGACCTACAGACAAAGATGAAGACCCCAGTACCTCTGTGACTTGGGATGATTCTCAAGATTGTGTTAGGAGCCTATTGGAGCAGGGTCCCTTAGGACCACAATTTTGATAAAAATATAGTATTTTTGTATTTTTGAGTCGTGCGCACTAAGAAATGCATAGGTCAAGGGGCTTTGGGGCAGGTCAAAGCCCCTTCATGAGTTTTAATGGGAAAAAGGGTAGAACTAGGGGTCACAAACCACATTTTGAGGACCTTAGAGGAGAGCAGGCTAAAGATCTAAATAGAAGTCTACATCAAGTCAGATAGGACAATTCTAAGTAAGTTTTGATAAGATTATGATGTTCTAAGTTGTGAAGAGAATTTTTCTATGTCTGAAAGGCTCCTGCTGGCTGTGTGCATGGAGACCTTAGTCCGGCTATGTGCAGACCCCGTTGGCTATGTGCACGGGTGAATATGAAGAAGTGTAAGGGTTTACAACTATTAATGAATAAAGAAATTCTTGGGATAATTCTAAATGCATCTGTTTTTTTCTTTATGATTTGTTTTTGTGTATTAATTCTGTTTACTACATCAAGTATATTATAAGTGTTTGGATCAGTTGTGTACCTGCTTTTATGTCTTATATAAATGTTGAATGCATAGATCTATTACTGTAAGAAATTAATGTTGCTTTACCAAGACTGTTGAAATGATTTCGAAGCCTTAATATATGTGTGCACATGATAGGCTGCGTAAATTGACCTAGATATGTCTGGTTAGGGTTTCCTGTTAGGGTTTCTGTTGCGAAGGACAATCCACTGGTATTATCAATTTGAAGACACCCACATCATTTAATTCTCTCTTAGGGTGTGGAAACCTGGTTCCAGCACCCTCCCATATTGCTTCGAGTGAGACTTTGACCTACTCAAGTAGGTCACTCCATAAAGGGCCAGTAGTAAGAGGGTTTTTTTTGTTAAACTTAACTCTGAACCTGGGTTAGGACCCCTAAACTCTAATGCCAACTCAACTTTTCTTCCTTGATTCCTCTAACACACTTCACATATTCCCACGATATATCTACATTTCCATTGAGACTGAAGATCACTATATTGGCTTTCAAATTTTCTGAATAATAATGCAATCTAAAGAGCTTCTTCATCCCAAGAAACCACGCTTTTACATCCTCTGATTTCATCATCTCTACATCAAAAGTAGGAGGCTTGACTTCCTAAAACTCCTCTTCCAAATACTTCTTCTCACTCCTTCTATAAGGATGATGATGGTGATAGCAATGATGTCTCTCTGAACCAGAACTAGAATAGAACCCATAAGCACTACCTCTCCCATCAGGTGTATCCAACAATCTCCCACCTCTTATTGTATCATATTTTCCAACCTGTACCCTAATTGAGACCTACTACCATATGCCCCATTAGTCCTTTCCTACTATCCATGAATAATTCTTAGTTGTCCCTATATTTTCAAATCTCATAGGCTCTGAAGAATCGTTGCATTAAACTGAGCTTGCTTTTTTTGAGTTCTGGAAATCCCTTCCTATGTCTCAATCATCCTGATATTATCTACCTTGCAACTTATGATTCATACCTTCGAACCTCTCAATGTATCTGCTTTATTAGGAGAATAATCATCTCATTTCTGCTTATTTTATATCTAATGAGATCCACATGAACTGTAGTCCACCATTTTTCTCATCATCTCTGATCTTCTTCTTCCTGCAAGCATACCATTTTAGACAAAACAAATAGAAATATATCCAAACCATACCATAGTGAAGTTTAGGTGAGGCTATCACATCTACACAAAACCATCTAGATTAACATGATACATATAAAAAAATCATGAAATAAACATGTAAACATCATGCATGATAATGCAAGACTAAAAACCAACCACATGCATGATAACCATAACAATCAAAATGCATGTATAAAAATATAATTTTAGCCCATCGATTCCAAGTTTTTGAACTTGGAAGATCTGATACCACCCTGTAATGTGCCACCCCACATTTCCCCACTTTTTCAATCTCTCCAGGGTAAACATGAGCTGAGTGCTACTATGACATGGCCCCACCTCCAAGTTCTAGTGATGGAAGTGAGGCCTAGAAATTGACAACTTGACATCCCTCAGGTACTATAGACCACTCAAGATATTTCCAACCACCCCAGGTAGTCAATCCATGAGATGGAACTCTTTTTAATATGGTTTACATCCAAAAAAAACCTTTTAAACATTATGTGAGTGCTTATGAGGCTCCGACTACACCCATAATCCTACCTTCATGTAGTTAGGACCCAAAAGCCGATGATCTTTGCATGTGGTCATGAGATCTATGCCACATTTTTAGGAAATCCCCCAAACCACTACCTAGAACTTCTTGTAGCTTTATAGAATCATAAAAAACATGATATTAAGGATAAACATTCAAAAAAATAACAAGAACCTCACCAAAACATTACTAGTACATGATAGACATCTCGTCAAACATATGATAAAAATGTAAGCTACAAGTCATGAATGCATATATGATTATAAACTTTTGAACCTCATCTGGGAATCACAAAGAAGGATCAATTCCCTCTCAAGCTATATACAACAACACTTGTTAGCCCATGCATACATTAACCATTTAACAAATTGTCAAATCATGAAAAATATTCCTAGCTATAGCATATAATAGAACCATGATTATAACGAGCATATATCCAAAATTTAAAACATGAAAAATAATCCATACAATCCACATAATAACACATACATGTTCTCATTAATTACATTAGAATAATATATCATATTAACTTATGCAAAATCCAACCAAGTTAGGGACTTCCATGTACCACCCAACCATAGATTGGGTTGAACCAAATATTTGTTTCATCCAATCACCCCCATACCATATTCCAAGCATGAGTGTGGGATGTGATGGGATAAAATAATACATAACCAAAAAGGAACTCCAGATATTAAACAACCACCACCCTCAAGCTATCGTGATTTCACCTAAACCGGTTCCGAGATCACAAAACCAAACCAAGCTTGGATGCCTCATAATTTATTCACTGTACCTTGAGGAATTTTTTCCTGTCTCCACCCAATTGTCGAGGGATTCTCAGATAAAAAAATATCGACCACCAACCCTTTTTATTTTACTCATACCACCTCACTCAGTTCCAAAACCTTTTAGCAATCTACAGCCCAACCAATAATGAATCCCATCACATCATGTCTATCCAGGAAATGGAAAGGTAAGGCTAAAACCATTGTAAAACTAGAAAAAAAACCATTCCATTGACAACAAATGAACCAAATAAACAAATTCATGTACCATGCATTCATATCCAAGCAAGGAAATCACACATGCAACCTGTTACATGAAATATTTCTACTAAAGCTATTGATCCAACCTTCTTCTTGAGCTCCTTTACTTTCCTTTGATTGTCATTTTCCTTCCTTCTCCAAATCCAGGTGGATGCTAAAGTGCTCCAAGAATTCTCTAAATATGTTAGAGTGTATGAGAGAGAGAGAAGGAAAGGAGAGAGAAAAAAACAAATTGATAAAAGCTAAGCCAAAAACCTGTGAATTTTTTTATCTAGTGCATTTTTATCAATGATCTCCCTTTTTCTCTCATTTTCCCTCATTTTTCCTCTAATTTCCCTTACATGCATATTTATGTCTCTTCATCTTACTTTTCTCATATTTTCATTTATTGTCATAATTAAATGCCCATTTATTGCCTCTTTGACTTTACAAATTTTCATAGCCATTATTACACCAAAATTTATTCCCACTAAAGTTTTTCCCCAACATTTTTCATGGAATACATGTCCCGTGATCTTGGTCTTATTTTTCCTTTATTCTCTTTTATTACACGACACTTTAAACTAGGGCTATTACATTACACACAAGCCTCATCCACAATTTTGGGTTTAAACAACATCACTTTTTTTAAATATGGATATGTAGACCCCTAGAGTGTAGAAAACATTTGTGGAGATACCCCACATTATTTCCATCTTCTTAAATTCAACGGTGTACTTGTATACACTCTTCTCCTATATTTTTCTAAATTAATGTCATTGGAACCTTTGGTCATCTACATACCTGATACTGTAGAATCATGAATTTATAAGAGTTTTGAAATACTGCCACTTAGTCATTGGATGATATCCCTGAAACCTTAGGGTCTCCATTTTCCACTTGGTTATGGAATAGCTCTATAGTTTCAGACAAAAAAATAAAGTTTTTTGTTCTTACTCTATAAGGTGAACACTAAAATAAACTTTTAACTACTGGAGCTAGTGATTTTTCGAAGAATCAATATCACCTTCATATGGCTTAATATGGCCCTTTTCTTCAAGCATCTTGAATAGGGATTGTGAATGGTTCACAACAATCAAACTGGGTTTTTCTATTTCAAGTTTCTTAGACTCCTTCTATGATTCTTCCTGGTCCCTCGATATCCCCTTTGATCTAACCTCAGCATTAGAACCTCCATATTCTATGAATAGTTGAAAATTATTAGTCAAGGCCTCCATGAGGAGGCTAACATTATAGTTTATATTTGTGAAATGTGCTTCCATCCATGAAAACGTATCTTATGCTAGATATTGAGGATTATTAATTAGATTCATCAACCATCATTGTGGTTTTATGAATTTCATATTAATCAACCTATATATTTTGTGATGCCCCATAATATACCCAAATAAACCTACTATGATATCAATATGATCCATAAACTATCATGGGAATTCCACTAGATAGTTTGTCACAACATATTTGATAAATTTATACTAAAATTCCAAAATTAATATCATGCGGATTATTTTCCTTAAATTTATAGATTTATTAAGTTATTTTTTTTATGCTTTGAATATATAAATTTTAGAAAATAGAGAAAATATAAAAATACAATCCCTAACAACCATAAAAATACAACATAAGACTTGAGAAACCCTTTTGAGAGAAAACCAAGCTAGAAAGTGACGCTTCTCTACTCTTTCTTTCTCTAAATGGAGATGGATGCAAGTGCAAAGAAGTGAGACCTATGGCCCATGGGATGTTATGCATAAACACTCTATTTTTCTCTTCCCCCAATCCACTCTTAGGTAAAATGCACTCGAATAGAATGGAACGCTTTTTCTCGTAGTGGCCCAATTATAACACAACCTAGCAACTTACTAATGGTTAATTTTGACACCTTAAACTCTTAACTACAGCTAAAATATTAACTGTTATAGATTCTTCTACATCATGATCATGTGGCTAGCCCCTTTAGCTGATATGACATCTTCTCAAATCATGGTGTTCAAAACAAGAAGGTCAAAAATGGAGTGGCATAACTTTTGCAAATGAACTCTGATTGCGGAGATTCTTGCACATGTAGAATATTGATAGTGCAATACTTAAGCAGAAAAAATTTAAACCCTAAAAACACTAATTGATTCCTAAAATATTTATGGAAGATTTCAAACCCCATTTTTTTCGAAATTGGGATGTGTTGGTAAAAGTGGTTCATCGAGTTGATTTGATTCCTCCAATTTCTCCACTTTGAAAGCGTAAATATCAATGAAAAATAATATATGATCCAATATGGATCAATAAATAACTCTATAAGTATAAAATACTGACCCTAGATGATGAAGTGCCAAAAGGTTTATAGTCCTAAGGTGGTTATTTCATGCATCAACTTCCCCAGGTGCAACATTTGTATACAATCTCAATTTTGGGCACAGATTAGTTTGTTATAAGGAAATATTTGGGGCCATGGCATCCCATATCAAGCATTTTAATCTAAAGTTCATAAAAAAACATCATTTAGCACCTCAAAATTTCCCTAGAAGTTTGGGACCTAAAAACCATGGAAAATAATGCCTAGAAGGGAGAAAACCATTGAGTCTATAGAAGAAGTGGGTGGTCATTGATTTTGAAAAAGTTAAATCCCCCCTTATTTGGGATATGTCTTATCCATTTCATCAATTTCCTTCATTATACGGGTAAAATTCTACTAAATTTGATTCCACTGAGCCACTTTCCTTAATGAAGAAGAAGCCCTGCTTTGATAACTCAGTAGAGTTGTATGTGTTGTTAGTGGGTATCCTTTGTCTTGGTTTCCATGATCCAATCCACTATATCCTATTCAATGCAATCATACTTGAGTTATGCGAGGGTACTACTTGGATTCCTGTGAGGTTTCCAATAGAGGTGGGAAATATGGTCAAAGCAAAATCCACATTAAATTCTAGGTGAAAGCCAAGCAACGAGGGAATATTGAATGTAATTTTTTTTCACCCATAACCTTTCTGATTATTTAAGGCTTGTATCGTAATTATACAAGATTCCTATGGAGGCCCATGAGGTGCTTTTTTCATAAATTCCACCAAACCTTATCAACAACTTAAAACTTGTGTGGAACCCTGTGTTGTTCATGTCACTAATTTTAGTTAGAAATGGCTTAATATAGGATATCATGAACCTATTTTTGGAGTTGTTGGATTGACCATTCAAAAAAATAAGCTACTCTATCTACCTTTACTTCAGCATGGGAGGGCGTAGCCAGACTAATTGGGGAAAATAGTTGGAATCTTAAGCACACCTAAAAATGATTGTTTACATTAAATCTATGGAGAGATATGTTATATATTTGTTGAACACATGGAATAATTTCTACCCATTTGTGATGATTCTTGAATTTATACATGTGAAAGATATGCACAATCATTCATTGACCACTTTTTTTTCCATCTATTGGGAGTTGAAAAGTGGTTAATTTGGTCAACTCGGTTTCGATGAAAGACCATAGGATAAATAATAAGGTACTAATTAACCTATTGTTCTTACCTGAAATAATGGCTCGAGGTAGCCAAAGATGAATCCAAAAACACTCTAATAATATTTTAGAAATAGCTTTAGCTATGATACTCTTATTATGGTGCCGAAATGGCCATCTTATATAACTAGTTGAAAAGCACAAACACACATTCATTACAATGCTTGGTGGAGGGAAAAATTGTCATGTAATTCATGAATACTAACTCCTTGGGCTTACCTAGGGTAGGTAGAGGAGTGTACAAACCCTACTTATTTATGTCTAGTTTCGAAATGGTACAAGAAATGCACAATCAGATATATTGGTGACATATTTTCAATGCTTTGGCTATTAGAATTTCTTATAAAGTATTTCTATTATCTTCTCCACACAAAATTTCCCTACCAACAAACAATAATTTTCCTCTAATATTAGTTTGGCATTCTCGCTTGAAGGAATGAAAAGGTGGCTGAAGTAAGACAAGAGTGAATTTTAGAATTGGAAGTATAGAAATATTTTACCTATGAAAAATGTTTATTATGTGGAAGTTAAGTCAAATCCAATGTTCTATAATTGTGGCCACTAGGAAATATCATGCCCAAAATGGTTAAGAACTATGTCTATCTTCGAAACCGTGAGGTGGCCATAGAAGTATACAACATGATTGGTGCTACCATTCTTATATTTGATGTTCAAGTGGATTTTTTTTAGGTATGTGGACCATTTCCAATGGTAGCCATTCTATAACTTTATTTCTGTCTGTATAAATTGTGTCAGAGCTCATAATTGATACAATTTTATTGTTATTATTCCCATTTTTTTACTATATATAATGTCTATTTTTTACCAATAACAACATTCCTTTGTGCTTCTTTCCTTGAAAATTCACCAAATTAAGTGTACAAGGTAATTTTTCTAAAGTATGTGGGTTTTCCACTGTTTTAGAAATATTAGAGACATAATTATGGTTTTGTGATACTAATGATGGTTTTTGAGTATATCTTGTAACCATTCTGGGATCTTGTAACTAAACTCCAAGTTTAGGAGGGTTCCACTATTCCTAGATAGAAAAAACAACATGGGTTCCTAACCATGCATCATCATCGTGCTCTCATGTTCATCAGATTGGATTGAGGGTCATTGTGAAAAGATTTTTATGTGAGTAAAACATGCATTGACTATACCTCCAAGTTTTGGATAAAGCACAACTAACGAGCCTGTATTTGATTGAATTTACAAGTTTGCATATGACATTGATTTTTAGTTGGAAAAAATTGATTCATTGTCAATTTCAACCACAAAATCCACCCTCTTATCCATTCTTGGATTTTATTTGGAATTAGTTTGTTTTCATTAAGCGATACATGAGATCACAAGATCCACCTATTCACACCTATAATTCACACATCTTCACAAATGCCAATTGTCGCAGTTGCACGAGAGGAAAAGATAGAGAGTAGGATTTGGATTGATTATTTAATGTTGTAAATTCTTCAAGTCAAACAAATTTTTGGGTTCACCTATGCTAGTTGGCATGCATTTACAATTGGGAACAAATTTACTATAATGTAATGTGCTCATGTGTTTGGTCTGAATAACTAATGTAGGTGATGTAGCTAGTTGGGAGGGACCACCAATATAGTGGTGTACCCTTCTTCCTGTACAATATTTATCAAATGAGTGTGTGGTACTATTCTATTATGCATCCTCTATTTTGATTTAAATTTATGAAATATCTGATTGTTTTTTATTGATTTCAAACTTTGGTTATGTATTGATATGATAGTTGTATCTATTGCACTCACTCTATTATATATGTATCATTATGCTAACGTTCTATTATGATGTAGGTACATGGTGTTATTTGGAGTTTTATTATATTATATGAGTGTGAACATGAGTATTTATGTTTGTATTGTAGGTATACATGAACAACCCCTTTCACTTGTCAAAATAGAGAATTGATCCTTAGGACCAGTTAGTGGATGGGCCCATGGAATTAAGCCTTGACCAGGCCTTTCCCTTCCATGAAAATGTATATAGGTATCATTTATTTACACACTTTGGTGTGTTTCCACAAAGTTCATTTACTTTTCAGTTTTACTTTAATTTGTAGAGTGTAAAAGAGCACATTGAGGGAAATGTTAATATTTACCACTCTCCTGGCTATTTAATAAATGTTTAGTCCAACTAGAATGATAGGTAAAGTATTTTCAATCAAGGACATAATAGTAAACCCCAGTGGCTTTAGTGGACTTAGAACCCCTTTCCTTTTCCTTTCCTTTTCTTTTGGTTCTTACCTTGACAGAGTGCCTAAATTTGAGACATAGTTTCAGGTTGATTGAATACGATATCAATGCAATAATTGTTCTGTGAAATAATATTATCTTGTGAAATCCCTATAACTATCTTCCTTAATTCTATTATCTAGATAATATGCCCCCTGTGATTTTACATTTAGTTGGTTTGGTTTGCCATGTCATTTCCTTTCATAGTGTTAGGATATAATTCCATTGGTAGGATAACCTATGCACATATGTATCTCAAAGTTTGCAAACATCATAGTTGATGATTTAATTTTGAATCCTTTAAGAAATTAAATTGACCAAAATTTTTGGTGTTTTTTCTAGGGAGATACTAAGGAGATCAATATATTGATGGTTTAACTTTCATCTCTACAATCAAGTTTTGTGAATTTGATTTTTACACTAGCATTCCATATCTAGTAGTTTATTTCTTGGTTCTAAAAGCAATGTTAGGATTTCATGAATATTGATAGAATTAGAGATTATAGGGGTAGATTTATAAGAATATAAAAGGTAGTTCCTTTTGATAAGAAACAACCTTTGAATTCTAACTTTCTAGAAGGTATATATAAAAGAAGAGAAGTGGAGAAGATTCCAGTTTCAAATTCAATGTTTCGGGAAAGTAATTCAAGGGTTCAAAATTAAATAGTTGGGGAAAGAAACTTTATATTTCAGAAATCAATGGCTAAGACCCCATTATTAGGTGCATCTGGGAGCCTCATAGTCAAAATATCTAAAAATTAAAATAACTAAAACCTTGTAAACCCTAAAAAATAACCCATAGTAGAGGAATCCATTGTAGGAAGTCAAATATAGCTCCTAAAAATTGAAATAGGCTCCAATCCAATTAGAAATATGAAGACTCCTCAAGTAGACATGGATTTTAGATTTATCATCGGGGTGAATGTGGAAGGAAGAGTTGATGTTCACATTCGTGAAGAAGAGGACATGCATACAAGAAATGGGGATGAGGTAACATTTTTATTTCCCATTGTATATCCTATTGCACGTGTTCAAATGAAAAATATTCCTTGATTATTGTTGCCCCATTTTCATGGTATAGTCATTAAATACCCTAACCCATTTCATTTTTAATTTAATATACTATGGCGTAGCTATGATTATTCTAATGATGAAAAACAACTTAATTTATTTAATGCCACTCTCAAGGACGCAACCTTGCATTGTTTCATGGGATTGGGAGATAATACCATAAAAACATGGGAATAAATGCATACAATTTTTCTTAGAAAATATCAATATTACTATAAAGCTAGATACTAAAGGGAATATATTTTCAAAATGGTGTAAAATGAGGATGAAATTCTAGAGGATTATCTATAATAATTCCTATATAATATTCAAATATCTAGAAAGAATAATCTTGACTGAAACATTATTAGAACCATCGTTTTTGACGAGGAGTTTGATGAAACAATTATCCTTCCCAGTTTGATGGGAGTGTGGGATCAAACATAGGTAACCTTTGACAAAATCAATTATCTTTGTAGAAGTTACTCAAGGGCACAAGCTCAATATGGTTAGGGAATTCAAGGCCATTTTTAAGAAGTTACCAAATCAACTACAAGTGTTGTTACTAGAGAAAATTTAGGACATTTATTAGAGAGTTTGAAAATTTATCTTCTTGGAATGTTGAGTATGCAATTGGATACTTTACAACTTAAAAAGAAGAAAGAATATGAAAATTTTACTTTCTTTACTTTTTATTTTAAATGTAAAAAAACAAATCCACTTAAAGAATACGCTTCTGATAATATAATTATTTATGTAATTTTTATAGGTAAACTTCAATAGAAGAATGTCCTTCTCTACCTAGACTCAAATTAGTGTACTAAGTATAAGACCAAGGAATTGGTAAATTTTGTGAATTAGAACTAAAGAATCCTTGGCAACTAAGAATATTTGGTTTAAGCTCTAAACCTATGAAACAATTATGTTCTTGTTATTCATAGTATACATCTCAATTCTCTAATTCTAATGTTTCTTGGAAAGCATACCCACTACAAGAAATACCATATTATCCTTGGAAATAAGTATGGAGAGGCCCTAGATTTGGGGTTATGCCTACTTATCAATATAAAGTCAACTTCAACAACCTTGTCTTACACAAATACCTCCACCAGTATACCAATAGCCAAATCTTACAACAATACAACCAATGGACAAATTCTACCACCTTCAAAAGCTCAACAACTACAATTTCCACCCACTCAACCCCCAAAGTTAACTAGGTTTCCAACCTAGACCCTACCCAATTCAAATAAGAAAGTGGCTCAACTTGATTTCAATATTGATCCACCACCCTTTATTACCTATTTTATCACCCCTATAGAGTTGTAGGATGTAGACCTTAGGTTGAGAACAATTCTCAAGAAAATCTCCTTTGTGATCATTTAGGAACAATCTAAGCAGGAGACTCCCATGAAATAAAATTATGATAAAACTAAATAGGTTACTTCAAAATAAAAACCCACATAGACATCTAAATTGTACCCTTATCGATAAAGGATTAATTTTTAAAATACTATTAAATACTGCTAAAATGAGTTGATAATATAACTAAGGAAGGTTAGTAACTAGGTTACCTTACTACAAGGAAATTGGAGATATTCCCATTTACACCAAAACTATTAGGGAACTTTGCATGAAAAATCCAGGAAGGAAATGGGATTAACCAAAACTATTAAATTTGTAGGAAAAACAATAGACCTAATGAAATGTTAGCCCCTTATAGAAAAATATGCATATCTTCGTAACCTCATTGTCTCAATTCACATTATTGGAGTTTGCATCCTGAATCTTTTGATAGATCTAGGGGGAACCATTAACGTAATGACTAAAAAAACCACATAATAATTACAACTACTTAACCTTCATCCAATCCTACTATTTTACAATTAGTTAATTGATATAACATCAAAATTAAAGGAGTTTTGGATGATGTCATTATTTCTCTTGATTCAATGGAGAACCTTGTGTATTTTATGGTATTACAACCTAAAATTTACACAGAAATACACACTGTAATTTTGGAAATACCATGGTTGGATACTACTAATCCCTTAATGGGATGTTTTTCTAGAAATATAATTATTTTTCATTGGAACTCCATTAAAAATGTGGCCTTATATCCTCCTATGAAAACCATTCAAGAGGAAATCTTAGGTCCTATGAACACTAACAGTGATGAAGAAAACACTAAATCAATCTTTATATTCGACCACATTTTACAAATTAAACAACCAACTAAATAAATACAGATCTAGCACTAACAAACTAAATAAACATAGATCCATAACTTTCTTGTAATTTTTAAACCCTTACAAAACTCGGAATCCCTTAATCATATTTTTAGTCCATATTTTGAATAGAATTGTGATCCTCATGATCCACCATCACTACTAGTGATTGCATTTTTTGCATAGCATTGTCAGTGATGACAATAAGATGTCAAAGGCAATGTGGGGACAACAACAACATGACCATCCTTAATGATCAAAGAAGCAACAAGTCTTTTAGTGAAGTACTATGACATCTTGACCTTTTGCAAGGTATCATTACATAAAGATATGGGTGCTTAAATTTATTTGAGTTTTTGATGAAGTTAATATGCTCAAAAGATCTTACAAATAAATTGGTTGCATATTTCTTGTCAATACCATTCTAACAATATATTATGCATAGAAAAAGTAGTCCTAGATGAGAAGTTATGGCTTGCTTAAAATCAATAATAGTTGGAGAAAAAAATTAAAAAGCCAAACTATAGGGCCAAACCTAAAATATTAATCTGCTAAACATTGTGCAATTTGGGAGAAAATCAACCTTTAGATAGATACATCAACAACCAAATGGTAGGAAATATTATCGAGTTTTAACCAATCCCATTGACCAACATATTATCAACACATGGCAACATATTAATGGATATTTTTTTGGGCCTATTAATGTTTGATGCATGGAAAATGGCATATATGGTAGGATGATGTCAGCTCAATGACATGGAGCCACTAGAGGCTGCCATGTGGAAGGTGAATTTCATATTTTAAGCTATCCAATAGGCGAAAAATTGGATGATGGGTGGCCCACTTAGAGTGTGCAACGTGGTGAATATGAATTCATGATGATGTCAGTAGAAGAGTGAAATATGACCCTTTGTTCATGGTTAGGCGGGACAGTTATATGGATTAAGAAGCTTCATGTCTCTCCATGCAATACTAATCATGGTCATATGGTGAATACCATTAGTATAAATCGATGGGTTTGACTCTTTAAACCATAGGCCTATGGTCAGACCTCCCCCCATAGCTTGAAACTGTTTGAAATTCTATGTATAGATTTGTGAAGAGAAACAAATGAAGAGGTAAATAAATCTCACGATTATGTTTTCATGTGACAAAGTTTGGAAACTTAAATTGTTCTAGTTCGCAACAAAGTTTTTTTTTTGGATTTTTTTCTCAAAGTAATGAATTTATAGTTCATTATGAAACTCAAGAGTTAACCCTAGATCCTATAACTCTAATGGAATGAAACTTGTTAATATGGTTCTATTGACTATTTTCTTGAAAAATATGTTTTGGTATTAATTTTTATTAAGGATGATCAAGTTCTGGAATGGCATATTAACATAACAATTTTTCACCAATCCTATAGCTGATTTCATTACATTGTTTCAACAGTAACAAAGTTTTGTGACAAATTTCATTTCCTTTTTGGAAATGTGGGAAATGGCATTGCTTTGTTCCCACCCTAACTGATTATTGTAACCAAGTTTGTTTCCACTGTGGGTGAGCCCGAGGACAAGGCTAAGGCCATTGCATTATTTCCACTATAAGTGAGTATTGTAACCAAGTATGTTGCCACTATCGGTGAGACCATGGATAAGGCTGAAGCCATTTCATTGTTTCCACCATAACTAAGTATTATAACAAAGTTTGTTTCCACCATAGACGAGCCCAAGAATAAGGTCGAAGCCATAAATTGTTTCCATTGTGGATGAAGGTGAGGCCATATACTATTTCCATAGTGGTATTGAGAGATAAAAATCCCAATAACAATGAGAAAGGTATAACCACACGGACCCTACGCAGGTCTAACGAGTCAACGAGAAATTAGTGGAATATCATGAATCGACTATAATAAAATGGGAATCTCCTATTAAGCCAAGGCACACTGATAAAGTTGTTGGTAAGTTGTTGGAATAATATGTGGGTTGTCATAAGTTCAACCTATGGCACTAATAGGTTGGTTTCTTTTTAATATATTCACCCATTCTATAGCACTATTAGTAGCTTTTGGTGTTTTGTGCCAAAATCCAATGGTTATTTTGTTGAACTAGCATTGTACTTTTCTCAATTTGTAGAACACACCCTAAAATAGTGATTTTCTCTAAAAATTAATTTAATATATGGTTTATTATATTTTTTTTATTTTTTTGGAGTTACTATTGATCGAAATTGAAAAATAGGAATATTTTGGGCGATCAAGACTCAGAGTCAGATGAAACTAGACACGTTTGATAATGTTTTAGCTCATGATCAATGACCAAAATCTCTTGTGTATGTCTGGAATATCTATAAAAATATTTTAGGTATGTTAGACACATGAAGATAACAAGCTTTGAAGAAATGTTTGAATGATCATATAGCAGTTCTAGTTGGAGTAGATTTTTGGGACAACGATATAACAACAAATAATAGATACTGGCAATGATTATATTTGGGAAATTGATTTCAAGTTGTATGGGTAGTAATTATAAAAGTGCATATTTTATGGATGGTGATTCTTGTAGTAGTAGGTTATGTGTGTAGAAATTATACCAATGGATTCAATCTGATATTGTAATGCACTAAAACAAAATAC
The DNA here is from genome assembly GCA_034641835.2 of Pinus albicaulis. Classification (NCBI taxonomy): domain Eukaryota; kingdom Viridiplantae; phylum Streptophyta; class Pinopsida; order Pinales; family Pinaceae; genus Pinus; species Pinus albicaulis. The sequence continues at coordinate 378,135,141 of CM076574.1, forward strand.
TGAATCACTTCTACAAATTTGCGGAAACCAAATATGATCACATAATCACAAACAAGAAAGAGAAATAAATCAATCGATCACACCACACAAGATGTATCTGGGGAAAGAAACTTCTCAAAACTCTATTATCTATATATTGCATAAAGGCAAGGCCATGAAACAATATAACATTATTCCTCACACTGAGAAACCTCTACACTCTGATGTCTTTCTCACTCTAACCTAAGAAAAATCGGTCCAATACTTAACCAATTCTCAACCCCTACCTTCTGAGCCTTGCTTACGCATTCCTGGAGGAATTGTGGCCCCATTAATTAGGAAATTCCTTGGAATTTATTGTGCAATTCATCTAAGGACCGTTGGTGACCTCATGCATGACCTATACAATTTTGTAATTATAGAACTAATAGTTATCTTCTCTTTAACCTCACTCTCAACTGGGCCTTCCTTAGAACTGGCATGCAACAACTATTTATAGTGAATTATCGTTTAATCGATTGATTACTACTTGTGAATTAAATAATATTTAATTCACTAGACCTCTCACTAGCTCATCACTCAGCTACAACTAGTTAAAGTGATTTTAACTCAATTTATTGATTTAACTAATTACAACTCACAAATAATTATAACTGGACCTCATAAAAATAGAAAAATCCTCTACATGCCTCCTCTCTGACCCCCAACTCGAATTTCCTAAATTAAATCAGTATTTCCGACTTAGTTAACTAAAAAAATCTATCATGAGATGAAATTACAATTTATCTTCCAATTTAATAAAGGGAAAATTAAATCAGAAGCCCCCATTGGTTGTTATTTCAACGCTCCCTTTCATTAAGAAATGGATTATTTTCTACCCTTATCCTGCCTCTGTGAAATTAATATTTTCTTCTTGCCAGCGTCTTCGTCAAGATGTATCCATCCTAATCCTCCATGGGAATGCACTCTAATGATTTAATGCACCTATGCACACAATCTTTGAGACGGTGATACCAGATATCAATATTCTTGGACATGTCATGAAAAAATGGATTAACCAAGAGTTTGATGCAACTCTTTGATTAGGAGCTCAAGTCCAAGCCATGGAAAAAGCTCAAAATTGAAAGTGCTCACAATCACTTACAGCCTGAACGATCGGATAGGCCTCAGCGATACGAGCCTGACGCCGTGAATGGCACTCAAAGCCGACACTGTATGTGAAAGTTATTCAAGTTTGAAAATTCACAATTTCAGGCAAAAGACCAGTTTGACCAGGTTTGAGTTCCAAATTTGAAAAATTAAAAAAGGAATATTCCTAAAATATTCTTCAGAATATTCTATGGAATATTCCACTAGGGCCAATCTTCATTTGACAAGTGGCAGCACGAGATTGCATAGTGGTTTGACTTCGGTAAATTTCGGCCAATCAATGGGTGCCACGTGGCAAGCCCGGAGGCCGCCACATGACCCCATCCCTGTTTAAATTTTCGCATGGCCAAATTGTTTGGAGGTTCTGGGAATCGAACCTAAGACCTCCGGGTTAAAGCGCCCATGACTTACCGCCATACCACGAGTTTAGTTCTTATTATGTATGGGGCAGAGTTTACATTTAACGTTCGTAATTGTTTGAAATGGTGGTAAAAGGGGGCCAGCCCCCACACCATACGACCCCAGTCCAAGAACGAAGGCCTTAAGGCCTAACTGCGATGGGTTTTGAAATGGATATCCCGGCGGTTTATGCGGAAGACCCCACTATGTGACCACTCCACTTCATTTTAATACCACGGTTTGTAAGTTCAGAGTTTTATTACGTGGTATGCTAAACTTTTTCCCCAGTGGTTAATGCGGCCATGTGGCCAGCACAACCTAAATTTATTGCTAAAATAAATGGTTATGATAAATCTGGAGTGAAGCCCCCAATTCCGGCAGAAATGCCATTTTAGTGGAGCTAACTCCAGCTATTCCACATTTAGTGGGATTTTTAATTAACATTGGGAAAAATACTGTTTGGAGCATAACTTTTTGATAGGCTCAACCTTTTGGAATTTTTATTTTTTTTATTTATTTCGAGTATACAGAGCATTCTGAATCCAGTGGAACAGGTTATAGAGCCATTGAAGTTGAGCTTCAGTCCCTTTTTCTTCAAGGAAGCAATGAGAGCCATGAGGGCCAAGAGGGAGTTGGAGCTATATTGAGCTATGCTTAAGCATTTTAAGTGATACAAAAGTCATTTTTGACTATTTTCAACATTCCAGAGCCATTGAGATAGGTTCTAGAGGCATTAGAGGTGTTCTACAGCCATTTTAGCTTCAGGGAAGCTTTTTGAGCCATCAGGGCCATTTTGGTAATAGAGATGTATTGGGTTGTACCTTTCTGTTTAAGGTGAACCAAAGACCATTATCTACTATTTTACACCTTATGAAACTAATCGAAGAGGTTTTAGAACTTTTTGAAGACTTTTAGAGGCCGAAAAACTTCAGGATATTTTTCAGTACCTCTCTGTTTGAGGTGAACCAAAGATCATTTTCAGCTAATTTAGACCTTATGAACCTAATGGAAGAGTTTTCAGATTTATTTGAGGACTTCTACAGCCCGAAAAGCTTCAGAAGAGTTCAAAGAGCCAGCAAGGCCTTATTGAAGGAATCATTGTTTATGGTAATTCTTCACTGTTTAGTGAATTTGGAAAGGCATTCTTAGCTTTTTCATACCTTCTGAATCAGTATTTACATTCAGATTTGTCTATTGAGACACTTTTAAACTTGTATTAGCATTTTGAAGAATTTTAATACAAGAGGACAAGCTCATTTTGGGAGGCTTGATCTAGCATATGTAGCCCAGGAGGGGTGAACTGCTCACTAAACATCTGTGTCATGTTATGTTGAAGTTGTCTCATTGAACATTTCTGATTTAATATGTTAAACAAAAAATTAAATTAACTTTCCTTCACACATAAACTCTTATACAGTTTCCATAAACACTTTGTTTCAATTGCAAGACATGACTAACAGTTTGCACATATAATTTTATTGAAAATAAATCATGAGTGTTAACTTCTACAAGTTCTAAAGACAGAGTCTGTAAAGGGCCAGGTAGCCTCTGGATCTCATCCTTTTATCAAAGGTGACATATCCAGTAAATACCCCTACATTCAATCTCTGGAACAGATCTAAGAAGGTGCATTTTCAGATCAATTAAGACATGGAGAATTTTGCACACATTTAATTAATGGAAATGGATACCTTGCACACATTTTCAAGTACTTCCATTTTCAGATCTGATGGTATCGGAGCTTTGGTTAAGCTTGGTTGTGCTTATGTTGAGCATTTGTTTTTGTGCAAAAGGTATTAAAACAGTGTAAAAGATTGATTGTTTTATTGGTTGCAAAATGGTTGCTTGTATGATTTTTCTTGAGTTGAAAATATAGCTGTTGATAGCTAAGTCTTGGAAAGGAAAAAAGAGTTGTAGGCTATTTCCTTATCCCAAAGTACCTCAAGATTATCTTCAGAAAACAAACCCACTTGGTTAGTGTTTGCTTTAAGCTATTGGAGTTGTGTTTTATGGCTGCTTGAATAAGAAGGGGTCTTTACTGGCATTTGGTTAAAATATTGTCATCTGTTTGAAAGCTTTGAGAACTTTTCTTTGGAATTTCATTTTGTTAATCTGACCATTTACATAATGTCAAGTCCTTATACAAGTGAATTTTCCTCCTTCATGAGATTCTTCAATGATGACATGAAGAATGAGTTCATTAAGGTGAAGGACATGGTGCAGATTCTCATTAAGGATCAAAGAGAAAGTGTTAAGCTTCATGCACAATTGTTAGCCACGCAGGATGAGAAGGAAGCAATTCTCCAAAGGTTGCACGACATGGAGAAACAACTTCTTGAAGATCAATAATCTTTGTCCAAGAACAAGCGTGAGGAAGAGGTAAATCACTCCAACTTGTCTTCAATTTCCTCAATTGAAAAGTGTGTTGGTTCTGTTGAAAAACATACAAGGGGAATCGGGTCCAAAATAATGTTTAAGATGGGCTATCATGAAGGAAAAGGTTTGGGAAACCATGAACAAGGCATGGTTGACCCTATTTTAGTTGTGGAGCGACCCAAGAATGTTGGTCTTGGTTATGTGCAGTTTAATGGTGAAGACTCCAAATCCTTTAATGCATGTGATGCAAATTTAAATAGAAACTTTATTCCAAGTTATTCTATGCATATATGTCAAATTTGTTTTAAGGATGATTTCCATTGTTTTAAGCCATCATTGCAGCAAGTAGAGGGTAAACATGTCACTTATGCAGAGCCTTCAAGTTGAAACAGTTTTCAAGACAAGATTTGTGATGAAAGTCTAAAAAGGAAAGTTGTCTCCTCTACTAGTTCATCGTCTTTCGAAGACAAAAAGGATGGAAATTCCATGCAGCAAAAGAGGTATAATTATTCACATGATCAATTTGATTATGTTTTAGCAAAGAATGATAATTTTTCTTACTCAAATGAAAGAAAGTTTTGTTGCACATTTTGTGGTGGATTTAACCATGTTGCTTCAAGATGCTGGTTGAAAAATAAAGCACACAGGAAGCAGAAGAGGCAAAGAGAACTTTCTCAAAAAGTGCTTAAGAGTTGCACATTTTGTCAAAGGAAGGGACATGATGTCTCTCATTGTTGGACCTTGCAACCAAAAAATCATCCAAAGCACATGCAGCTAGAGGACAAAAAATTTGGCGCAAGTGGATCTATGGAGTCCATTATCGATGTGGAAATGGAAGATTCACATGAAGGTGTATTGCAATCGCAAAAGACACCATGGGGTTGGCTTGGTAAGAAGTAGATTAACTTCTTATTGCAGTAAGTCATATTCATTTTGTACATGCAAATTTCAGGTTTGTAAGCATGTATTTCAGTTGAAAATATTGATGCGAGATTGCATGCAAAAGCAGTTTCAGTTGAAGGAATTTCTTTGCTGTTGCAAAGTTTCGCCATGGAGGTGTAAAAGATGAGTATGATACTCACTTATGTTGCAGCAATGTCTTTTAGATTCAGCTCTTGGTCACCCACATTTTTTTTGGGATGATGTACTTGTTGGTATTTGAAAAGAAGAGTTGAAGTTGCACATGTATATAGAGGTTGTATGTGTAATTAGCGAACTGTATATAGTTCATTGTACATGATACATACACATGTTTTTTTCAAGATATATCTTGTTGTTTATTGACTTATGTCGATTGTGTTACACATGATTGTCGACTTGTGTCGATCGTGTTACACATGTTTCTCGACTTGTGTCTTTTGTGTGTACACTTGTTACAGATTTTGTGTGTCAATTGTATAGCACATTTCATTGTCAACTTGTTGTTGATGTTGTATGTTGCACAAGGTGCCTTTAGTGTCGATTGGTGCAGAGAAATAAGTTTCAGTGCAAAGCAGTGAAATATTCCACGAGATGGAAAGGCATGCAAGCAAATAGGGCACAAAATTCAGCAAGGGTCATTGCTGGTTTCGGAATGGCAGATTGGTATGGCGAGAAAACTTGGTCGAGATTCGGCACAAGTACATGGCTCATTCAGCGAAATTCGCCATGAGGACAGTTGTCAAATCAGGAAAATTTTAGAGGTTGAAGAGAAGAGGATTCTTTTATTCTCTCATTTTCTGTACTATAGTTCAGTTTTTTCATTTCAATGAGCTTTTGGGGTCCAAAAGCTTCTCATTTGGGAGGTGTGGTCAAGAGCTCAAGTCCAAGCCATGGAAAAAACTCAAAATTGAAAGTGTTCACAATCACTTGAAACCTAAATGATTGGATACGCCTCGGTGATACGATCCTGACACCATGAATGACACTAAAATCCGACAATGTATGTGAAATTTATTCAAGTTTGAAAATTCACAATTTCAGGCAAAAGACCAGTTTAACCAGGTTTGACTTCCAAATTTGAAAAATTAAAAAAGAATATTCCAAGGAATATTCTTGAAATATTCCTTAGAATATTCCCTGGCATATTCCAGTAAGGCCAATCTTCATTTGACAAGTGGCAGCACGGGATTGCATAGTGGTTTGACTTTGGTAAATTTCAGCCAATCAATGAGTGCCATGTGGAAAGCCCAGAGGCCTCCACGTGGCCCTAGGCATGTTTAAATTTTCGCATGGAAAAATTGTTTGGAGGTTCTGGGAATCGAACCCGAGACCTTCAGGTTAAAGCGCCCACGACTTACCATCATACCACGAGTTTATTTCTTATTATGTATGGGGTGGAGTTTTTGTTTAACGTTGGTAATGGTTTGAAATGGCGGTAAAAGGGGGCCAGCCCCCACACCATATGACCCCAATCCGAGAACCAAGGCCTTAATGCCTAATCGCGGCAGGTTTTGAAATGGATATCCCGGCGGTTTATGCGGAAGACCCCACTATGTTACAACTCCACTTCATTTTAATGCCACGGTTTGTAAGTTCGGAGTTTTATTACATGGTCTGTTAAACTTTTTCCCCGGCGGTTAATGCGGTCATGTGGCCAAGGCAACCTAAATTTTATTTCTAAACTAAACAGTTCCAATAAATCTGGAGCAGAGCCCCCAATTCTGGTGGAAATTCCATTTCAGTGGAGCTAACTCCAACTATTCCACATTTAGTGGGATTTTTAATTAACATTGGGAAAAAAATTGTTTGGAGCATAACTTTTGATAGGCTCAACCTTTTGGAACAATTTTTTTTTATTATTTCAGGTATTCAGAAGATTTTGAATCGATTGGAATAGGTTTCAGAGTGATTGGAGTTGATCTTTAGTCCCTTGTGCTTCAGGGAAGCAATGAGAGCCATGAGGGCCAAGAGGGAGTTGGAGCTGTGTTGAGCTATGCTTAACCATTTGAAGTGCTCCAAAAGTCATTTTTGACTATTTTCAGCATTGAAGAGCCATTTATATAGGTTCCAAAGGTATTATAGGTGTTCTATAGCTATTTTAGCTTTAGGGAAGCTTTCTGAGCGATCAGGGCCATTTTGGTAATAGAGCTGTATTGGGTTGTACCTTTCTGTTCAAGGTGAAACAAAGACCATTATCAACTATTTTCCACCCTATAAAACCAATGGAAGAGGTTTCAGAACTTTTTGAAGGCTTTCAGAGGCCAAAAACCTTCAGGAGAGTTTTCAGCGCCACCAGGGCCATTTTGGGGTTTGAGTTGTACATCTCTGTTTGAGGTGAACCAAAGATTATTTTTAGCTAATTTAGACCTTATAAACCTAATGGAAGAGATTTAAGATCTGTTTGAGGACTTCTACAACGTGAAAATCTTCAGAGGAGTTCAAAGAGCTAGTAGGGCCTTATTGAAGGAATCACTGTTTATGGTAATTCTTCACTGTTTAGCGAATTTGGAAAGGAATTCTTAGCTTTTTTGTTAGAAAATTATATATTATGGAGCAATGCAACACATAAAATATACAGAAAATACAAGCACAAAAAACACATAAAACCAGAGAGACACAGATATACGTGGTTCACCCAGTTTGGGCTATGTCCACCCCGAACAGCCAGTCCTTCCTTTTTATTATCCAGCAAAAATGAAGAGACAAAACCTACAGCAGATCCGATGTAATATCCTCTGTTCTCTCTCACAGTCTCCCTCTATGTTTCTCGCTCCGAGAATACACACATAATACACAGCCGCAATACAATGCCCTCATAAAAGCGAGGGGTTGCCTTCTAGGGCAAAAAACCCTAATCTAAACATAACTTCTACCGTCTAATCATTTGACTAATGAACGACCCAGATTGACTAGAAATTACTATAATTTTACAAGGCAATTTTACATCTGCTTTTAGCTTTGGGGGCGCTGCCCCCGAACCCCCGCCAGGTGGGGGCTCCGAAAAGCGCTGCCGCCCCCCCCTGGACCCCCCACGGAAGCGATTAATTTCGGGCGGCATTGCCGCCCCTTTTTAAGGTACAGGGGTCCAATGTTGTGATACAAAGTAAAGAATATAATCAGGCTCCACACCCAACAATCTCCCACTTGGAGACTGATTGTAGCAACTCCACCGCTGCTTCATTTTCTGGACAATGATTCCTCTTTGGACCTGGTTGTTTCTCATCTTCATCGTCATCCTTGAAGACCAATTGAAACTGAGCATGTTCTCAGTTTCTCCCTGGTTACAACTTTTGTTAGCATATCTGCAGGATTCTGGCTAGTGTGTATCTTTTCCAGCTTCAACTCTCCATCTTCCAATACCGACCGTATGAAATGGTACTTGACATGTATGTGTTTAGTCCTGCAATGAAATGTTGAGTTCTTTGCAAGATGAATAGCACTTTGGCTATCACTGTATAGTGTGCCCATATCATGCTTCTTACCCAATTCATCCATAAACCTTTGTAACCAAATCATTTCTTTACTAGCCTCTGTAGCAGCAACATACTCTGCTTCTGTTGTTGAAAGTGCAACAACACTTTGGATTTTTTAAACCCAACTGACAGCTGTTCCACCTACAGTAAATACATATCCTGTAGTGCTCCTCCTGTTATCTCTGTCACCTGCCATATCTGCATCAACATATCCCCGTAGAGCAATGTTTGAACCACCAAAGCATAATGCTTGATTTGTGGTACCTCTCAAATATCTGAGAATCCATTTTACTGCCATCCAATGTTCTTTTCCTGGATTATTCATGTACCTTCTTACAAATCCCACTGCATGTGCAATATCAAGCCTTGTGCAGACCATTGCATACATTAAGCTTCCAACTGCCGATGCATATGGAACTTTAGACATATAATCCATGTCTTCTTGGGTCTTTGGGCACATCTCCTTACTAAGTTTGAAATGGCTAGCAAAAGGTGTACTAACTCGTTTTGCATTCTGCATATTAAATCTTTTCAACACCTTTTCTATGTACTCATTCTGAGACAGTGTTAATTTGCGATTTTTCCTGTCTCTAGTTATCCTCATAACAAGGATTTGTTTTGCAGCTCCCAAATCCTTCATTGCAAATGAATTTGCCAATTTTCTTTTGAGCACATTTATTTCCTGCATGTTAGACCCTGCAACAAGCATGTCATCTACATACAATAACAATATAATATAGCCGCCATCATTTTTCCTTTTTAGATAAACACAATGATCAGAGTGACATCTAGTATAACCTTGTTCAGACATGAACTTGTCAAATTTTAGATACCACTGCCTTGGAGCCTGTTTTAAACCATACAAGCTCTTCTTTAACCTGCACACCAATTTTTCTTTTCCTTTTACCTCATATCCTTCTGGTTGCTGCATGTATATCTCTTCCTCCAAATCTCCATGGAGAAATGCTGTCTTTACATCTAACTGTTCAAGATGTAAATCTTCCGCTGCTACAAGACTTAAGATAGTTCCGATTGAATTCATCTTAACAACAGGAGAAAATATTTCATCAAAATCAATACCTTTCTTTTGTGCAAACCCCTTCACCACAAGTCTAGCTTTGTACCTTTGTTTTCCTCCATCTTCTTCCTTTAGCCTGTAAACCCATTTATTCCGCAATGTAGTTTTACCTACAGGCAACTTGACTAAATCCCAAGTCTGGTTATGCATTAAGGAGTCCATCTCTTCTTCCATGGCTTGCTCCCACTTCTTCCTGCTTTCAACCTGCATTGCTTCTTCATAACATTCAGGTTCACCAGAATCAGTCAGCAATAAATAATATAATGAAGGAGAGTATCGTTCAGGGGGTCTACTTATCCTGGTAGATCTTCTAACACCACTTTCAGGTATTTGAGGTGCCTGTTGCTGTTGGGGTGGTTGCTGCTGTTGTGGTTGTTGATTATAATTATTTTCAGGCACCTTTACTTTTTCAGCTATCTCATCAAGAACTGTGTATTCCTTGCTTTCTTTTTCCTGTTTCTTTTCCTGCAGCTGATTCTTATACAAGACCTTTTCATTGAATATTACATCTCTGCTCCTAATGATTTTGTGATTTTCATAATCATATAAGCGATAACAAAAATCATTAGCACCATATCCAATAAAGGTACATTTCTTTGATTTTGCCTCAAGCTTTTTTCTGTTTTCTTTATTAATATGGACAAAGGCCTCACAACCAAAAGGCTTTAAAAAAGAGTAGTTTACCTTTTTACCTGTCCATGCTTCCTCCGGAATACCACCATCCAAGGAACTTGAAGGCCCTCTATTTATTAGATAAACAGCAGTATCTACAGCATCTGCCCAAAATTGTAAAGGCAATCCTGCATGCAATCTCATGCACCTTGCACGCTCCATGATTGTTCTGTTCATCCTTTCTGACACACCATTTTCTTGTGATGTTCTTGGAACTGTCTTCTCTCTACGAATTCCATGCTCTGAACAGTACCTATCAAACTCTTTGCTGCAATATTCACCTCCATTGTCTGATCTGAGACACTTCAACTTCTTTCCTGTCTCAATCTCAACCAAAGTTTTCCATTTCTTGAAAGTATCAAATACATCAGATTTATTCTGAATACAATAAATCCATGTTTTTCTAGTTGCATCATCAATAAAAGTAACATAATAACGAGAGCCACCGAGAGATGATACCTGAGCAGGTCCCCATACATCCGTATGCACAAGCTCCAATTTTTCGCTCTTCTTTTCTTTCCCAACTCTGAGAAATCTGACTCTCTTTTGTTTTCCATAAATGCAATTCTCACAGAAATCCAAATCAACATTCTTCAAACCTGGCAACAAATTTCTTGAGTGAAGAATCTTCATTCCTTTCTCACTCATGTGTCCGAGCCTATGATGCCATAATGTTGCATCTGCTCCTTTGGAAGTTAAAGCATTAACAGAGTTAGAAATACCATTGCATAAATACAATGTACCAACCTTTTCACCTTTTGCTATTACCAGGGCTCCTTTGGTGACCTTCCAAGTTTTATCCGTGAAAGTTGTCACACAACCTTCACCGCCTAACTTCCCTGTTGAAATTAGATTTTTCTTCAGATCTGGAACATGGCTTACCTCCTTTAGTAGCCATTGGTTTCCATTCTGTTGTTTTACAAGAACTTTACCCATTCCAACAATTTTACAGGGTTTATCATCACCCAAACGAACTTGTCCAAAATCTCCTTGAACATAGTCATGAAAATATTTCTTATCAGGTGTGGCATGGAATGAAGCCCCCGAATCTACAACCCAAGAATCAGTAACATTTTCGAAAGAAAGAATCAAAGCATCTTGTAACACATCACCTGTCACATTTGCTTCATGATTGTTTTCTTGTTGCGTGTCTCCTTCTTTTCCCTTCCGAGATCTACAGTCTTTCTTTAGGTGTCCTTTCTTTCCGCAATTCCAGCACACTATCCCTGATCTAGACTTGGATCTGCCTTTCCTTGATTTACTGCGATATCTCGAGCTCTTTCCTCTTTCCATTCTTCTTCCCCTAGACTCTGCACTCAAAGCATTACCTGATGTCTCACCGGAGCTTTTCCGTCGCATTTCCTCGCTAAGGATAGCACCAACAACATCATCAAACTTTAAAGTACTAGATCCAGAGACAGAGTTACTAATGGCTATTACTAAACCATTCCAACTCTCTGGCAATGAGCACAAGAATAACAGAGCTCTAACTTCATCATCAAAGTTTACCCCTACAGAACTTAACTGACTGGTAACTGTATTAAAATCATTTAAATGGTCTGCAACATATCCACCTTCCGACATCTTCATATTAAATAGTCGTTTCATAAGAAATACCTTGTTTGAGGCCGAGGGTTTTTCATATAGTTTCGCCAACGTCTGCATCAAACCCTCTGTTGTTGTTTCCTTCGAAATATTGAAGGCGACTAATGCCGCAAGACACAACCGTACTGTTCCGAGTGCCTTTCTATCGAGAATGTTCCATTCCACGTCTGTCATGGTCGCCGGCTTCTTTGTTTTTCCGCTCAATGGTAGGTACAGATCTTTCTGATACAGATAATCTTCCATCTGCATCTTCCACAGCGCAAAGTTTTGGCCATTAAATTTCTCGACCCTAAACTTACCATCGTCCGCCATTTCTCCCACTCGAACCAGGAACCCTTTTTTCCTACGAGTTTGTCAGCCAAATATACCTTCGGCTCTGATACCAGTTGTTAGAAAATTATATATTATGGAGCAATGCAACACATAAAATATACGGAAAATACAAGCACACAAAACACATAAAACCAGAGAGACACAGATATACGTGGTTCACCCAGTTTGGGCTACGTCCACCCCGAACAGCCAGTCCTTCCTTTTTATTATCCAGCAAAAATGAAGAGACAAAACCTACAGCAGATCCGCTGTAATATCCTCTATTCTCTCTCACAGTCTCCCTCTATGTTTCTCACTCCGAGAATACACACATAATACACAACCGCAATACAATGCCCTCATAAAAGCGAGGGGTTTTCTTCTAGGGAAAAAAACCCTAATCTAAACATAACTTCTACCGTCAGATCATTTGCCTAATGAATGGCCCAGATTGACTAGAATTTACTATACTTTTACAAGGCAATTTTACATCTGTTTTTAGCTTTGGGGGCGCTGCCCTCGAACCCCCACCAGGGGGGGACGCTAAAAAGCGCTGTCGCCCCCCCCTGGACCCCCCACGGCAGCGATTAATTTCGGGCGGCATTGCCGCCCCTTTTTAAGGTACAGGGGTCCAATGCTGTGATACAAAGTAAAGAAGATAATCAGGCTCCACACCCAACATTTTTCATACCTTCTGAATCATTATTTACATTTTGATTTGTCTATTGAGACACTTTTAAACTTGTATTAGCATTTTGAATCATTTTAATACAAGAGGACAAGCTCATTTTGGGAGGCTTGATCTAGCAGATGTAGCCCAGGAGGGGTGAACTACTCACCAAACATCTATGTCATGTTATGTTGAAGTTATCTTATTGAAAATTTCTGATTTAATATGTTAAACAGAAAATCAAATTAAATTTCCTTCACACATAAACTATTATACAGTTTCCATAAACACTTTGTTTCAATTGCAAGACATGAATAACAGTTTTCACATATAATTTTATGGAAAACAGATCATGAGTGTTAACTTCTACAAGTTCTAAAGACAGAGTCTGTAAAGGGCCAGGTAGCCTCTAGATCTCATCCTTTTATCAAAGGTGACATATCCGATAAATTCCCCTAGAATCAATCTCTTGAACAAATCTAAGAAGTTGCATTTTCAGATCAATTAATACATGGAGAATTTTGCACACATTTAATTAATGGAAATGGATACCTTGCACACATTTTCAATTACTTCCATTTTCAAATCTGATGGTATCAGAGCTTTGTTTAAGCTTTGTTGTACTTATGTTGAGCATTTTTTTTTGTGCAAAAGGTATTAAAAAAGTGTAAAATATTGACTGTTTTATTGGTTGCAAAATGTTTGCTTGTATGAGTTTTCTTGAGTTGAAAAGCTAGTTGGTGATAGCTAAGTCTTGGAAAGGAAAAAAGAGTTGTAGGCTATTTCCTTATCCCAAAGTACCTCAAGGTTATATTTGGAAAACAAACCCACTTGGTTAGTGTTTTCTTTAAGCTATTGGATTTTTTGTTTTATGGTTGCTTGAATAAGAAGGGGTCTTTACTAACATTTGGTTAAAAGCTTGTCATTTGTTTGAAAGCTTTGAGAACTTTTCTTTGGAAGTTCCTTTTGTTAATTTGACCATTTACATAATGACAACTTCTTCTACAAGTGAAGTTTCCTCCTTCACAATATTCTTCAATGATGACATGAAGAATGAGTTCATTAAGGTGAAGGACATGGTGCATATTCTCATTGAGGATCAAAGAGAAAGTGTTAAGCTTCATGCACAATTGTTAGCCATGCAGGATGAGAAGGAAGAAATTCTCCAAAGGTTGCATGACATGGAGAAACAACTCCTTCAAGATCAAGAAACTTTGTCCAAGAACAAGCGTGAGGAAGAGGTAAATCATTCCAACTTGTCTTCAATTTCCTCAATTGAAAAGTGTGTTGGTTCTTTTGAAAAACATACAAGGGGAATCAGATTCAAAATAATGTTTAAGATGGGCTATCATGAAGGCAAAGGTTTGGGAAATCATGCACAAGGCATGGTTGACCATATTTCAGTTTTAGAGTGACCCAAGAATGTTGGTCTTGGTTATGTGCAGTTTAATGGCGAAGACTCCAAATCCTTGAATGCATGTGATGAAAATTTAAAGAGAACATTTATTCCAAGTTCTTCTATGCATATATGTAAAATTTGTTTTAAGGATGATTGCCATTGTTTTAAGCCATCATTGCAGCAAGTAGAGGGTAAACATGTCGCTTATGGCAAGCCTTCAAGTTCAAACAATTTTCAAGACAAGAATTGTGATGAAAGTTTGAAAAGGAAAGTTGTATCCTCTACTAGTTCATCGTCTTTCGAAGACAAAAAGGATGGACATTCCATGCAAAAAAAGAGATATAATTATTCACATGATCAATTTTATTATGTTTCAGCAAAGAATGATAATTTTTCTTGTTCAAATGAAATAAAGTTTTGTTTCACATTTTGTGGTGGATTGAACCATGTTGCTTCAAGATGCTGGTTGAAAAAGAAAGCACATAGGAAGAAGAAGAGGCAAAGAGAACTTTCTCAAAAAGTGCTTAAGAGTTGCACATTTTGTCAAAGGAAGGGACATGATGTCTCTCATTGTTGGACCTTGCATCCAACAAATCGTCCAAAGCACATGTAGCTAGAGAACAAAAATTTTGGCGCAAGTGGATCTATGGAGTCCATTATCAATGTGGAAATGGAAGATTCACATGAAGGTGTATTACAATCGCAAAAGATGCCATGGGGTTGGCTTGGTAGGAAGTGGATTAAATTCTTATTGCAGTAAATCATCTTCATTTTGTACATGCAAATTTCAGATTTGTAAGCATGTGTTTCAGTTGAAAAGATTGATGCAAAATTTCATGCAAAAGCAGTTTCAGTTGAAGGAATTTCTTTGTTGTTGCAAAGTTTTTCCATGGAGGTGTAAAAGATGAGTATGATACTCACTTATGTTGCAGCAATGTCTTTTAGATTTAGCTCTTATTCACCCACATGTTTTTCAGGACGAAGTACTTGTTGGTACTTGAAAAGAAGAGTTGAAGTTGCACATGTACATAGAGGTTGTATGTGTAATTAGCGAACTGTATATAGTTCATTGTACATGATACATACAAATGTGTTTGTCAAGATATATCTTGTTGTTTATCAACTTATGTCAATTGTGTTACACATGACTGTCGACTTGTGTCAATCGTGTTACACATGTTTGTCGACTTGTGTCAATTGTGTGCACACTTGTTACAGATTTTGTGTGTCAATTGTATAGCACATTTCATTGTCAACTCGTTGTTGATGTCATATGTTGCACAAGGTGCCTTTGGTGTTGATTGGTGCAGAGAATGAAGTGTTAGTGCAAAGCAATGCAATATTCCATGAGATGGAAAGGCATGCAAGCAAAGAGGGCACAAAATTCAGCAAGGGTCATTGTTGGTTTCAGAATGGCAGATTGGTATGGTGAGAAATCTTGGTCAGGATTCGGCATAGGTACATGGCTCATTCAGCAAAAGTCGCCATGAGGAAAGTTGTCAAATCAGGAAAATTTTAGAGGCTGAAGAGAAGAGGATGTTATTATTCTCTCATTTTTTGTACTACAGTTCAGTTTCTTCATTTTAGTGAGCTTTTGGGGTCCAAAAGCTTCTCATTTGGGAGGTGTGATCAGGAGCTCAAGTTCAAGCCATGGAAAAAACTCAAAATTGAAAGTGTTCACCATCACTTGCAACCTGAATGGTCGAATAGGCCTTGGTGATACGATCTTGACGCCATGAACGACACTCAAATCCGACACTGTATGTGAAAGTTATTCAAGTTTGAAAATTCACAATTTCAGGCAAAAGACCAGTTTGACCAGGTTTGACTTCCAAGTTTGAAAAATTAAAAAAGGAATATTCCTAAAATATTCCTCAAAATATTAACTGGAATATTCCACCAGGGCCAATCTTCATTTGACAAGTGGCAGCACGGGATTGCATAGTGGTTTGACTTTGGTAAATTTTGGTCAATCAACGGGTGCCACGTGGCAAGCCCGAGGGCCGCCACGTGGCCCCAGGCCTATTTAAATTTTCTCATGGAAATTTTTTTTGGAGGTTCTAGGACTTGAACCCTAGACGTCCAGGTTAAAGCGCGCACGACTTACCGTCATACCACGAGTTTAGTTCTTATTATGTATGGGGCGGAGTTTATATTTAACATTGGTAATGGTTTGAAATGGCGGTAAAATGGGGCCAGCCCCCACACCATACGACCCTAGTCCGAGAACCAAGGCCTTAAGGCCTAACCATGGCAGGTTTTGAAATGGATATCCCGACAGTTTATGCGGAAGACCCCACTATGTGACCACTCCACTTCATTTTAATGCCACGGTTTGTAAGTTCGGAGTTTTATTACGTGGTCTGTTAAAAATTTTCCCCAGCATTTAATGCGGCCATGTGGCCAGCACAACCTAACTTTTATTGCTAAACTAAACGGTTTGGAAAAAACTGGAGCGGAGCCCCCAATTCCGGCAGAAATGCCATTTTAGTGGAGCTAACTCTAGCTATTCCACATTTAGTGGGATTTTTAATTAACATTAGGAAAAATACTGTTTGGAGCATAAATTTTGATAGGCTCAACCTTTTGGAACGAATTTTTTTTTTATTTCAGGTATTTAGAGGATTTTGAATCCATTGGAATAGGTTTCAGAGCCATTGGAGTTGATCTTTAGTCCCTTTTTCTTTAGGGAAGCAATGAGAGCCATGAGGGCCAAGAGGGAGTTGGAGCTGTGTTGAGCTATGCTTAACCATTTGAAGTGATCCAAAAGTCATTTTTGACTATTTTCAGCATTCCAGAGCCATTGAGATATTTTCCAGATCAGTATATGTGTTCTACAGCCATTTTAGCTTCAAGGACGCTTTTTTAGCAATCAGGGCCATTTTGGGAATAGAGCTGTATTGGGTTGTACCTTTCTTTTTAAGGTGAACCAAATACCATTCTCAGCTATTTTCCACCTCCTAAAACTAATGGAAGAGGTTTCAGAATTTTTTGAATAATTTCAGAGGCCGAAAACTTTCAGGATATTTTTCAGGGCTACAAGGGCCATTTTGGGGTTTGAGCTGTTTTGAGTTGTACCTCTCTGTTTGAGGTGAAACAAAGATCATTTTTAGCTAATTTCGACCTTCTGGACCTAATGGAAGAGGCTTCATATCTTTCTGAGGACTTCTATGGAGCGAAAAAATTCAGAGGAGTTCAAAGAGCCAAGAGGGCCTTATTGAAGGAATCACTGTTTATGGTAATTCTTCACTGTTTAGTGAATTTGGAAAGGTATTCTTAGCTTTTTCATACCTTTTTAATCAGTATTTACATTAAAATTTGTCTATTGAGACACTTTTAAACTTGTATTAGCATTTTTAAGCATTTTAATACAAGAGGACAAGCTCATTCTGGGAGGCTTGATCCAGCAGATGTAGCCCAGGATGGGTGAACTGCTCACCAAACATCTGTGTCATGTTATGTTGAATTTATCTTGTTGAAAATTTCTGATTTAAAATGTTAAACATAAAATTAAATTAACTTTCCTTCACACATAAACTCTTATACAGTTTCCATAAACACTTTGTTTCAATTGCAAGACATGAATAACAGTTTGCACATATAATTTTATGGAAAACAGATCATGAGTGTTAACTTCTAAAATTTCTAAAGACAGAGTCTGTAAAGGGCCAGGTAGCCTCTGGATCTCATCCTTTTATCAAAGGTGACATATCCACTAAATTCCCCTACATTCAATCTCTGGAACAGATCTAAGAACTTGCATTTTCAGATCAGTTAAGACATGGAGAATTTTGCACACTTTTAATTAATGGAAATGGATACCTTGCACGCATTTTCAAGTAATTTCATTTTCAGATCTGATGGTATCAGAGCTTTGGTTAAGCTTGGTTGTGCTTATTTTGAGCATTTGTTTTTGTGCAAAAGGTATTAAAACAGTGTAAAAGATTGACTATTTTATTGGTTGCACAATGGTTGCTTGTATGATTTTTCTTGAGTTGAAAAGATAGTTGTTGATAGCTAAGTCTTGGAAAGGAAAAAAGAGTTGTAGGCTATTTCCTTATCCAAAAGTACCTCAATATTATCTATAGAAAACAAACCCACTTGGTTAGTTTTTGCTTTAAGCTATTGGAGTTTGTGTTTTATGGCTACTTGAATAAGAAGGGGTCTTTACTAACATTTGGTTAAAAGCTTGACATTTGTTTGAAAGCTTTGAGAAATTTTATTTCGAAGTTCCTTTTGTTAATTTGACCATTTAGATAATTTCAACTTCTTCTACAAGTGAAGTTTCCTCCTTCACGATATTCTTCAATGATGACATGAAGAATGAGTTCATTAAGGTGAAGGACATGGTGCATATTCTCATTGAGGATCAAAGAGAAAGTGTTAAGCTTCATGCACAAGTGTTAGCCATGCAAGATGAGAAGGAAGAAATTCTCCAAAGGTTGCATGACATGGAGAAACAACTCCTTGAAGCTCAAGAAGCTTTGTCCAAGAACAAGCGTGAGGAAGAGGTAAATCATTCCAACTTGTCTTCAATTTCCTCAATTGAAAGGTGTGTTGGTTCTTTTGAAAAACATACAAGGGGAATCGGGTCCAAAATAATGTTTAAGATGGGCTATCATGAAGGAAAAGGTTTGGGAAACCATGCACAAGGCATGGTTGACCCTATTTCAATTGTGGAAGGACCCAAGAATGTTGGTCTTGGTTATGTGCAATTTAATGGTGAAGACTCCAAATCCTTGAATGCATGTGATGCAAATTTAAAGAGAACCTTTATTCCAAGTTCTTCTATGCATATATGCCAAATTTGTTTTAAGGATGATTTCCATTGTTTTAAGCCATCATTGCAGCAAGTAGAGGGTAAACATGTCACTTATGGCGAGCCTTCAAGTTCAAACAGTTTTCAAGACAATAATTGTGATGAAAGTCTAAAAAGGAAACTTGTCTCCTCTACTAGTTCATCGTCTTTCGAAGACAAAAAGGATGGAAATTCCATGCAGAAAAAGAGGTATAATTATTCACATGATCAATTTGATTATGTTTCAGCAAATAATGATAATTTTTCTTGTTCAAATATAAGAAAGTTTTGTTGCACATTTTGTGGTGGATTTACAAGATGCTGGTTGAAAAAGAAAGCACACAGGAAGCAGAAGAGGTAAAGTGAACTTTCTCAGAAAGTGCTTAAGATTTACACATTTTTTCAAAGGAAGGGACATGATGTCTCTCATTGTTGGACCTTGCATCCAACAAATCGTCCAAAGCACATGCAGCTAGAGGAATTTTTTTTTGGCACAAGTGGATCTATGGAGTCCATTATCGATGTGGAAATGGAAGATTCACATGAAGGTGTATTGCAATCACAAAAGACACCATGGAGTTGGCTTGGTAGGAAGTGGATTAAATTCTTATTGTAGTAAGTCATCTTAATTTTGTACATGCAAATTTCAGATTTGTAAGCATGTATTTCAGTTGAAAAGATTGATGCAAGATTGAATGCAAAAGCAGTTTCAGTTGAAGGAATTTCTTTGTTGTTGCAAAGTTTCGCCATGGAGGTGTAAAAGATGAGTATGATACTCACTTATGTTCCAACAATGTCTTTTAGATTCAGCTCTTAGTCACCCACATGTTTTTTGGGATGATGTACTTGTTGGTATTTGAAAAGAAGAGTTGAAGTTGCACATGTACATAGAGGTTGTATGTGTAATTAACGAACTATATATAGTTCATTGTACATGATACATACACATGTGTTTGTCAAGATGTATCTTGTTGTTTATAGAAGCTTGCTTGGATTGTTATTTATGTATAATGGCAAACTTGACATGATCATTTCTGTTTGTGGAAGCAATAATGAGTTTATTGTGCACTTATTCTGATTTTGTGTGTCAATTGTTCGCACATTTCATTGTCAACTATGGTGTTGTTGATGTCATGTCAACACAAAGAATTTCTTTCTGGTATTCAGTTAGTGAGAGAATGATATTGAGTGCAGTACGATGTAAGATTCCATGAGATGGAAAGGCATGCAAGCAAAGAGGTCACAAAATTCAGCAAGGGTCATTGCTGGTTTCAGAATGGCAGATTGGTATGGCGAGAAAACTTGGTCGGGATTCGGCACAAGTACATGGCTCATTCAACAAAATTCCCCATGAGGACATTTGTCAAATCAAGAAAATTTTAGAGGCTGAAGAGAAGAGGATGTTTTTATTCTCTCATTTTCTATACTACAGTTCAATTTCTTCATTTCAGTGAGCTTTCGGGGTCCAAAAGCTTCTCATTTTGGACGTGTGATCAAGAGCTCAAGTCCAAGCCATGGAAAAAGCTCAAAATTGAAAGTTTTCACAATCACTTGCAACCTATATGATTTGATAGGCCTCGGCGATATGATCCTGATGCCGTGAACGACACTCAAATCTGACACTGTATGTGAAAGTTACTCAAGTTTGAAAATTCACAATTTTAGGCAAAAGACCAGTTTGACTAGGTTTGACTTCCAAATTTGAAAAATTTAAAAAGGAATATTCCTCAAAATATTCCTCAAAATATTCCCTGGAATATTCCACCAGGGCCAATCTTCATTTGACAAGTGGCAGCACGGGATTGCATAGTGGTTTGACTTGGTAAATTTCGGCAAATCAACGGGTGCCATGTGGCAAGCCCAGACGCTGCCACATGACCCCAGTTCTGTTTAAATTTTCGCATGGAAAAATTGTTTGGAGGTTCTGGGAATCAAACCCGAGACCTTTGGGTTAAAGCACTAATGACTTACCATCACACCACGAGTTTAGTTCTTATTATGTATGGGGCAGAGTTTATATTTAACGTTGGTAATTGTTTGAAATGGTGGTAAAAGGGGGCCAGCCCCCACACCATATGACCCTAGTCCGAGAACCAAGGCCTTAATTCCTGACCGTTGTAGGTTTTGAAACGTATATCCCAACGATTTATGTGAAATACCCCACTATGTGATCACTCTACTTCATTTTAATGTCACAGTTTGTTAGGTCAGAGTTTTATTACGTGGTCTGTTAAACTTTTTCCCTGGCGGTTAATGCGGCCATGTGGCTAGCACAACCTAAATTTTATTGATAAACTAAACGGTTCTGATAAATCTAGAGCAAAGCCCCCAATTCCGGCCGAAATTCCATTTTAGTGGAGCTAACTCTAGCTATTCCACATTTAGTGGGATTTTCAATTAACATTGGGAAAAATACTGTTTGGAGCATAACTTTTAATAGGCTCAACCTTTGGGAACGATTTTTTTTTTTTTTTTCAGGTATTTAGAGGATTATGAATCCATTGTAATAGGTTTTAGAGCCATTGGATTTTATATTCAGTTCCTTTTTCTTCAGTGAAGAAATGAGAGCCATGAGGGCCAAGAGGGAGTTGGAGTTGTGTTGAGCTATGCTTAACCATTTGAAGTGATCCAAAAGTCATTTTTGACTATTTTCAGAATTATAGAGCCATTTAGATAGTTTCTATAGTATTAGAGGTGTTCTATAGCCATTTTAGCTTCGTGGAAGCTTTTTGAGCCATCATGGCCATTTTGGTAATAAAGCTGTATTGTGTTGTAACTTTCTGTTTAAGGTGAACCAAAGACCATTCTCAGCTATTTTCCACCTTATAAAACCAATGGAATAGGTTTCAGAACTTTTTTAAGACTTTCAGAGGCCGAAAACCTTCAGGATAATTTTCAGGGCCACCAGGGCCATTTTGGGGTTTGAGCTGTTTTGAGTTGTACCTCTCTGTTTGAGGTGACCAAAGATCATTTTCAGCTAATTTCGACCTTATGAACGTAATGGAAGAGTTTTAATATCTGTTTGATGACTTATACAGCCCTAAAAGCTTCAGAGGAGTTCAAAGAGCCAGCAGGGCCTTATTGAAGGAATCACTGTTTATGGTAATTCTTCATTGTTTAGTGAATTTGGAAAGGAATTATTAGCTTTTTAATACCTTATGAATAGTTATTTACATTCATATTTTTCTATTGAGACACTTTTAAAATTTTATTAGCATTTTTAAGCATTTTAATAAAAGAGGACAAGCTCATTTTGGGAGGCTTTATCCAACAGATGTAGCCCAGGAGGGGTGAACTGCTCACCAAACATCTATGTCATGTTATGCTGAAGTTATCTTATTGAAAATTTCTGATTTAATATGTTAAATAGAAAATTAAATTAACTTTCCCTCACATGTAAACTCTTATACAATTTCCATAAACACTTTGTTTCAATTGCAAGACATGAATAACAGTTTGCACATATAATTTTATGGAAAACAGATCATGAGTGTTAACTTCTACAAGTTCTAAAGATAAATTCTGTAAAGGCCAGGTAGCCTTTGGATGTCATCCTTTTATCAAAGGTGACATATCCACAAAATACCCCTACAGTCAATCTCTGGAACAGATCTAAGAAGTTGCATTTTCATATCAGTTAAGACATGGAGAATTTTGCACACATTTAATTAATGGAAATGGATACCTTGCACACATTTTCAAGTGCTTCCATTTTCAGATCACTCTGGATATCAAAATGTATCATCGCCTGATCCATCTATAGATGAAACAAAATAAAAAGTATCTTCCTCATCCAGATGGCCTCGCATGCTGCCTAACTGGCTGCGATGTAATATTCCTCTGCTGAATTGAGTGAAAACGATCTTTGTTTCTTACTGTACTAGGAAAATGTTGTTGATCCTATGTTGAAGATGTCCCCTGATGTTCTCTTCTTGTCGAATGGACTCCCTACCCAATATGAATCGGTGAAGCCTTGAAGCTTCACTCCCTCTGTCCATATGTACCATAATCCATACTTTATAGTGCCTCTAAGGTATCTCAACACATGCTTGTCTGCCTTCCAAAATATCTTGGTAGGCTCAACCATAACTTGACTAAGTTGATTAACTGCATACCCTATGTATGGTCGTGTGTTCACCCAATACATGAGTGAACCTCCAATATTTCTGTAAAAAGTAGCATCCAATACTTCGCCCCAAGCAACATCCTTCATCCTCCAGTTCTCTATTAGAGGGGTCTCCATGGGTTTGATTCCCTCCATGTGGAACTTCCTCAGAATCTCATTTTCATACTTGCACTAAGATACAAATATTTCCCCGTCTCTTTTCCATATTCCCGATCCCAGGAATTATTTTAAGAGCCCCATGTCCTTCATCTCAAATTATCTTTCAAGATCCTCTTTACAAGACTTTATGAGCTACTCATCACCTGTGAATATCAGATCATCGACATAAAGTACAATAATAAAAATATTACCATCAACCAAAATATGATCTAGGTTTGCATATTCTTTACTATTGGTGAATCCCAACCCGGTAAAATAGTCATTGATCATGGTGTACCAAGCACTAGGTGCTTACTTCAGCCCAGACAATGCTCCCTTGAGTCTGCAAACATGTGATTCCTTGTCTAAGGTCTGAAAACCTTTCGGATGCTTAATGTACACCTCTTCCTCAATAAATCCATTGAGAAAGGTTTTCTTTACATTCATTTGATGTATTTTCCATCCCATCTGCGTTGAGAGTGCAAGGATGGATCTAATAGATGAGTACCTTGCAACTAGTGCAAAAGTCTCACCATAATCAATACCCTCCACCTAAGAGAACCCTCCAGCCACAAATTTCACCTTGTGCTTCTCCACACTCACATATGATACCTGCTTCACCTTGTTGACCCACCTCAATCCTACAACTGACTTCCCCACTGGACTTGGGACAACTTTCCATGCATTGTTTCTGATAATGGAGTCATATTCCTCAACCATGCCATAAAACTACATTGGCTACTGCACTGCTTCCTCAAAAGAGGATGGTTATATCTTAATACATCCACTCATAAGAGCCATGTATCCAATGTACCGCTATGGGGACCTTCTCTGCCTGCGATGTGATGTGGGTGCTCCCACATTATCTCTTGCATCTAGCAATAATTTTCCAGCCTCTTCGGCGTGCTTCCTTCCATTTCTGGTGGATGGTTTCTAACAATCTTTGCTCCTATGCTTATGGATGATCCACATCCTGAGATTCATCCTTTGAAGCCAAGATCTCCTCAACTTCATGCAACTTAATATCCCTATGAAGGGATAATTACATGGCTTTCTCTTCATTGAATTTCACATATCTTCTGACCATTGTCATCCTGTGTGCTGAAAAATGCACCTGATAGTTGTGGGGTGTATCAATGTACCCCAAAAATATCCCCAACTCTGTTGTTGGCTCTAGATTCTTCCTGGCATATTTGGTTACATGGAAATAAACAAATGAACCAAAAATTTTAAAATATGACACATTCAGTCTCTTAGCTTAAAAGGCCTCCTCTAGTGTACTCTTGTCAAGTATCCGATCAGGACAATGGTTCTGCACAAATATTGTTGTATTGCATGCTTCCGTCCATAGAGGCAAAGATAAGCACCGATAATGAAACATAGCTCGTGTTTCTCTGTGGATGCTCCCATAGCAGTTATGTTATTTTTTCCTGCAACCCCATTCTGCTGTGGGTTATGAGGTGCTATCAATTCTCTTTGAATTCCTTATGAGGAACAGAAGTCCCTAAATTCCTTAGAGACATATTCTCCACCATTATCACTCCTCATAGCCTTCACTTGATGCCCTATATATTTATCTACAAGTGCCTTGAACTCACAAATCTTGGAGAATGTCTGATCTTTCTTCTACATCAAGAAAATCCAACACTTTCTTGGAAAATCATCAACAAAAATCACATAATACATGTGCTTTACTGTGGGAGTTGTCAATAACGGTCCACACATGTATGAGTTAACTCTCTCAAGGATCACATTTTATTGGCTTTCCTTATTGTGAAAGGTGAACTTGGTATACGTCCCCAACGTACACCCTTTGCATGTATATCTCTACGCAAGTTCACCCTTTGGAATTCCTATAGAAATATGTTGCATGATCTTCAAAGCGCCATGGTGTGGATGGCCCAATGTCCTGTGTCGTAACTCACCGATGTCTGGGCTCTCCACTTATCTTCTTTTGTGCTCAATGCAGCACAATTTTGTACATCGAGTTTGTAGATATTCTTTACTCGAACCCAAATATTTTTCATCTATCATGTTTCTTTGTGATGAAGGAACACCTTTCCTTCACTAAAGATCACATCATAGCCATGATATTCCAACATAGCAACAAAAACCAAATTATTATTTAAATCAAGAACATACATGACATATTTTAATGTGAGGGGTTTACCATACTCTCCCTAAAAGGTAACTGTACCGAAACCGGTAGTGCTATACCTCCCATCATCACCCATCTTGATGTGCATCTGGAGGTTCTTCTCCTCCAAGCTACTGAAGAATTCTTTGTTGTCGGTCATATGGAACGAAGCTCCACTATCCAAGTGCCACACAGAACCCATCACCGATGAAACCATGCATGCAATGATAGGGAAGTCCAACACGAATTGTGAAACCAATGCTTCACCTTATTCTCCTCCTTAGGCCTTCTTTCTGGTCTTCATTTTTGGACAATTTGTGGCATAATGTCCATGCTCATGATAGTGAGAAAATTTCACCTTTGAAAAGTCTCGCTAATTTCCTTCCTTTATGGACTCCAATTTGGAATGGGACGCCTTCCCTTTTCCTTTCTTTTCCTTTCCATCTAAGGCATAGTTCTTCTTATCATCAATATTTGATGAGGATCATCTCTGGTGCTCTGCTGAAACTCTTCTTGTACCAAGTCAGACCACAATTGCTCCCACTTTGGTAGTTGCTCCCTCCCATTAACAAAGTCCTGGTAACTGCTTTAGCTCTTCGAAAGGCCTAGAAATTATAGTCTTACCAAATCATCCTCAGAAACTGTCACCCCAACACTTAAAAGCTTATCTCGACACCGAGTGAACTTTGTCAAGTATCTTTGGATCGTGTCGCCTTTCTCCATCTTGATATTTCTGAGATTGTAATTTAATGCTAGCTTCCTCTGGTCACTGCTACTCTGAAACAGATCTGTCAATGCCTTCCACATTGAATATGGAGTCACCTTCCCATGGATGTTCAAGAAATTATGATCTAAATCGCCTTCTAACAAGATCCTTCTTTACTTTTCTACATTATTCTTCCATGCATCAAGTTGTTTATAATTATTTGCTGCAGGTTGAGGAATATCACTATTAATGAATGCCTTCAGTCTATTTTCCTCCAACACTACCTCCATCATGTCCTTCCATGCAATTTAATTTGAAGTTCCCTCGAGTTCATATTCGAGTCTCAAGCCATTGAAAGACATCTTGATCTACTGCAAATTCGATATACATGTTCAACAAATCTGCAATTTCAATATACATGTTCAAAACAAACTCTTATTATTCTCTTCTATAGTGATTCTTGATATGATACTATGTAGAAATTATATCAATGGATTTAATCTAATCTTGTAATGTACTAAAACAAAATACTGAATCAATTCTACAAATTTGCGGAAACCAAATATGATCACATAATCACAAACAAGCAAGAGAAAGAAATCAATCGATCACACAACAAAACATGTATCTGGGGAAATAAAATTCTCAAAACCCCACTATCTATATATTGTATAATGTTAATACCATGAAACAATATAATACTATTCCTCACACCAAGAAACGTCTGCACTCTGTTGACTGTCTCACTCTTATCTAGGGAAACTGTGTCCAATACTTAACCAATTCTCAACCCATGTCTGCCTAGCCTTGCTTATGCATTCCTAGAGGAATTTTGGACCTATTAATCAGGAAATTATTTGGAATTAATTGTGCAATTCATCTAAGGCTTGTTGGTGACCTCATGCATGACCTATATAAATTTTCTAATTAGAGAACTGATAGTTATCTTCCATTTAACCTAACTCTCAACTAGGCCTTCCTTAGAACTAAAATGCAACATATATTTATAGTGAATTACCATTTACTGATTGATCACTACTTGTGAATTAAATCAGATTTAATTCACTGGACCTCTCAATAGCTCATCTCTTAGTTAGAACTAGGTAAAATCATTTTAACTCAATTTCTTGAGTTAACTAATTAAAAATCAAAATTAACTATAATTGGACCCCCTAGAAATAGAAAAATCCTCTACATGCCTCCTCTATGTTCCCCAACTCGAATTTCCTAAGCTAACTTAGTCTTTCTGACTTAGTTAACTAATACAAGTTGTCATGAGATGAAATTACAATTTCTCTTCCAATTTAATTAAGGTATAATTAAATCAAAATCCCCCATTGGGTTCCATTTCAACAATGTGGTCATGTATAGATGTCAAAAACACCTATTAATTTCCTTCAAATTATGGGTCCCTCCATGTAAATTTGGTTAATTTGGCTTTAGGATGCTTTAATTTTGTTGATTTTGGGTAATTTGCACATTTCTTAATTTTCAATTTTTTGTGATTCAACGCTCTCATTTTCTCTCCAACTTCCAATGGTTCAAATTTCGCTTGATTCCATCTCACAATTTGAAAGATAACATTTGTCAAAGTTTGTTCATTTTTTATCATATGGGCATAAAATATGTAAGTATGTATTTCATACTATTGTATAAATTGTACAAATTTTATTTTATTTTATATGTAAATATAATTAATTTAGTTAATTTACTCAATTTTTGTTAATTAAGTGATCTAGGTGGATATTTTTAGCCACCCGCCTTTTCTACCTAGTCAGTTTCATCAGTTTTCTTATTTACTATTTTTAGCATTTTTTCGGGTCCTCAACTTCCAGAGCCATTTTGAGGCCCTAAACGGCATTTTTTGGGCATGATTTCTCCAATGATTGGAAACAAATTCTAATGGAAGCTATAGTCCTAGAAGATATATTTACAAAAAGGTATCATGTGTTCCAAACTAGCATAATATGACCAAGTCACGACCTCGGGAAGTTGGTTTCCCAACTAACCCCAATGGGGCCCAAAAACTCTTGGTGTTACATCTCGGGTTAGGGTTTTGGTTTTTTGGGGTTTTCTCTTATTGTTCAATAATAAAAGGGCCCTTGAGCCTCATTTTAATATAATTCCTAGGTATGTAGCCACGACATCGCTTCTCAGAGATAAGTTGCCAACACCCTAGCTAGTTTATTTCCATTCTGTCTGTCTATAAGCATATTTTAGTTATGTGATATTAATGATATGAAGTCTTATTTCTACTGCATCTCTGTATTTATGTGTATTTATGTATTATATTACGTTCCTGCATATGTCTGGATCAGTGGTATCAAAGTGGTCTTCTCTTTCTGTACCCTTCTTTGCATCTCCCCAACGAGTTTGGGGTATAAGGAGTTAGGGCTCGATCTGGTTGTACCTTTGCAATATCAGCCTCAAAAACCCTGGAGGTCACCCATAGGGGAAGAAAAGAAATATGAAGGAGAAGGAAATCCTATAAAAATATTACTCAAGGAGGCCCTCGAGAAACAAAGTAACGTGATGATGGATAACTTTGCTCAAATTCTTCAATGACTACCCATCGACAATGCATTTGCATCCAACTACCACTCTGGAGGTGCAACTATTTTTAAGGTACAAGTAAACTTTTAAATTCCCATATTCTAGGGCCAAATATATGCATATGTCGTAGATAGATATTTGAATCTATTAGAAGGGTATTTCTTGGTTCATGAATTTTCCTACTGGGAAAAAATTACTTTTGTACTCCTCAAAGCCTTTGCCCATGTCAAGGACTAGTGGGAAACCTACTGTGAGAAAAAGGATGAGAGTGAACCCTCTCTATTTTCAGCCACACCCACTTGGAATTCTTTCTGGGACACCATCAAGGAACAATATTATCCTATGGGTAGCTATGGGGACAAGTACATACAATGGACTATGTTGTAGTAAAAAAGGGATGAAGATGTGCATGAGCTAACAAATTTGTTCCATACCCTACGCAAAAAATTGGGTATCAAAGATTCAAGGAAACATTTGGTGCTAAAGTGTTGTATTTTTCTGCACAAATACATTAAGGAGAAAATGGAGTTCCTTGATATCTCCTCACTTGGTGTAGCATACCTTTATGCTGCCAATATTGAGCAGAAGTTCAAACAGAATAAGCGAGACTTTGGATCTATGAATCAGAAGAAAGGGAATGGTCCCCCAAAAACACAGAACAAAGGACAAAGCCAAGGAAGGGCATCCCAGGATAACCCACTGAAGTCGCAAGCAAAGAACAACACTAAAAATCCAAAGAACTACATGGGAAAGTGGTGTGAGTTGCATAAGAGCTCCACTCACAAAACAAGTGAGTGTCGGGCCAATCAGTCACTGGTGGCTGAGCTGAAGGCTTCTGAATCGGATGCATGCTTCGACTCTAAATCAAAACCTGACAAGGGGAGTCACAAAGGGAAGAAAATTATTGATGCGAAGCCTAATGCCATTGTTTCCACCATGAAGACCCAGAAGGAGGAACCAAAATATCCAGAGGAGGATGAGTGCCTCTTCCATTACCATATGTGGGTAAAGGGTTTCCCATTGCAGTTCATTTTCGACAACGGGAGCCAAAAGAAACTCATTTCAGTAGAATTCATGAAGCAGCTGGGATTTCCAACCACAACACACCCACAATCCTACACCATCAGGTGGCTTCAGCAAGGATAGGATCTCCGCGTCAGTGAGAAATGTTGCCTTCCCTACAACATCAAGCCCTTCACGGATGAGGTATTATGTGACATTGCCCCTCTTGATGTTTGTGATGTATTATTAGGCCAACCATACTTTTGGAAGCAACATGTTGTGTATGAGTCCTAACCTTGTGTTGTTATTGTTACTTTGGGAAATAAGTTGTACATGATACCAAAGATAGCATCGCCTACCACCATCTCTTTGGTTACTGCAAAAAAATGTAGTAAGCTCATTTCCAAAACTAGGAATTTTTTTTTTTGATGATCTGCCCTCAGGGTAGAAGATGATTGTGGCCAGGACCTCCATACATCGCTCCCTCACACGATAACAACAAATGGAAAAGGTCATGGAGGAGTATGGGGACATCTTCACCTCACCTGCAAGGATGCCTCTGCACTGTCAAGTCAAGCACCCCATCGATCTGACCCTAGGTTCACCACTTCCCAATGGACCAATCTATCAGAACTTTGTTATATAGAATGATGAAATCAAGAAGTAGATTCAGGAACTGTTGTAATATTCCTAAATTAGCACACAGCTAATTGGAATATTAAATTTTAATTTTTCTCTTAGATAGAAGAATAAGAGGGTATGGAGACCCATAAATCTCCTTAGAAGGAATAAAAGACACTCCTAGTGTGAATGGAAGTCATATAAAAGTTGGAGGGATGACATCTTCCATTATTATGAGGGGTACTCCTTGATGAGCACTTCACATTTTGATGAGAAGTTTTTTCCTACCACTTATTTGTATCCTTATGGGGTCAACTTGGTCATTAATGTGTGGTATTCATTTGGAGATCTCCGGAAGATTTCATTTCAACATCCCATGAAATGCAAAGACAGAAATCTGATTTGGGAAGATGGTATTCTCCATTGGATGGGTGCCACTTTTGGACACAATGATAGACACTCACCATTGGTTGGGTGGGTGATGTTTATGAGCAAGGGGTTGGGAAGCCACTTGTAGATTTATGACACTGGGCAGTAGGAGGCAAGACTGCATTGGTTACTCTTGAGAGAGTTTGGTCATCATATGACATATTCTATTTCAAAGAGTAGGTTGATGGAGGGAAATTGGCATGGAACTTACATCATATGGCAGCAAGGAGTTTGGGTATATTAGAGTGATGTGATAGTTTTCATGTCAACCATAATGTTGTTTCTCCATAGTTTATATGGTGATGGTGTGGGGAGGCAACAAGAGTTTTTGCTGCTTTAGAGGTTCTTGAGAGAGTATGGGCTGATTTCTCCCATACTTTGCATGAGGTTGCAGGAGTAGCAGATGGCACTATCATGGTGCAAAGGGGCTACTCCTTAGCCTTGGAGGTTCAGGAGGTACTTCCACTTTGGAAGGAATCTCCCATATATAGCAGCATTATGATTGATGGCTTTGACATGTGGGATGTCAAAGGATGGAGCTATGAGATGAGAGGAGCCTTGTCACAAAGGCCAACAACGCTGTCCCTTGGGAGCTTGGATTTGTTGATGGAGTGTTCCCAGGATCACTTCAAATATTATGCACTTGAAGGACATCTATTACCATGATATGATCCTCTTAACTTGGATTTCCAAGCATAAGGAGAAAAATCTTCATGCATCACATAGTTCATTCATCTTCATGGGAGTATGGAATACCACCATGGGGGGCTTATTCCTGGATCTTCTTATCATATTTCTCTCAATACATGGTAAGGATGATGTTTTTTCAATTATTGATTATCTAACATAGTATTTGCATTTTCTTACCATCTCTATATAGTGCATTTCCCCACAAGAGGGCAAGCCTCTCTTTGGCCTTTATGGTCATTTTGGGACCAACATCTATAATGGTGATAGCCATTTCTTGTATGGATTTGGGAAAATATTGTACTATTTCCAGTATGCTCAGTTGATATACAATACCATTTAATATTTAATAGTAGATGGGATGACATGCACAACTAGTAAATTGTTTAAAGACAACTTGCCACATCATATTCTGAAACTGCAGTTGGTAAAACTGCACTATAACTACTTGAGGAACTATTGGTACCTTCTAGCACTATGTAAAACCTTCAATAATTCTCTTATTTGAATTCGATATGATGATAATTTCATATTCATTTTGTATGGGATGATTTGGGAAAGAACCAAGGAATGGATATTTGAGGATCCTATTGCCTTTTTGCTCCATGAAGGCAACATTATTGCAACTCATATTCAGCAGCAGCTCTACAGTTATCATAAGTGGAGAGAGAGTGTGTGTGGGATGGAAAATTTGATCCATCGTGTTCAGCTATTCAACCCACCTTATTTGTAGGAGCCTAAGGTGGAGGAGATGTTTCAGGGGTTACCATGTTGGAGGGGGACTAACGTTTTGTGGATAATAGCTTGGGGATGGAGGCTTCACTTGGAAATGATAGTTCCCATTATATTTCATATTCCATACCTCAAGAAGGCCTCTAGACCACACATAGTTGCTTCCGTGGATATTCTGCTTATTCATGATGAGAGCCATTTGGATTTTTCACCAAAGGCATACTTATACACTTGGGAGGAGCAACTTGGAAACTTATTGATAAACAACATATTGTTCATTGAAGGAGCTTATCACATGGATGTGCTATAGGAGGAAGAGGAGAGGCTCTTCAGTTCTATCCTTAAAGTTGCTTGAGGATAAGCAACATTTGGGAGGGAAGGACTGTAATATTCCTAAATTAGCACACAGCTTATTGGAATATTAAATTTAATTTTTCTCTTAGATAGAAGAATAAGAGGGTATGGAGACCCATAAATCTCCTTAGAAGGAATAAAAGACACTCCTAGTGTGAATGAAGGTCATATAAAAGCTGGATTGAAGACCCTTAGGTGTGAAAAGGGGCTGGAACATGTTGAATAGGTCAACTTTGACAAAATCAAACAGTGTTGTTATGGAGGAGTGGCATTAATGATGGGACAACACAGTTTTGGAGGGAGATTAATTGCATGATGGTGGAAACCCTAATGAGTGGAACCCAAGGTGAGGAGGCTCACATTGTTTATAAGGAAGAGGATGGTAGCCATATGGGTTAGCTTATGATTATTATTTTGATATTTCTGTTTAGACTTTTTCTCTCTTCAGTTGTTTAGCTAAGATTGATGGTGTTTTTTAGCACAGGGTGTTCCTAGTCGGGAATCCCACCTCTTTCCTTGAGAGGCCTCTTGGGAGAGTATTGATCTAACATTTCAATATATCTGAAATTCTAGCCAAGCTTTAGTTTTCAGCTACAACTTAGTGTTTATTCAGATCTGAGTTCTGTTGTGGGGTGTTGCAGTGGAGGCTTGAGAAACCCACTTTCTGAGCTAGTTTTTCATAGGAGGAAGGATTCCTTCTCTTGGGAGATCAACAAGGAGGGTTCTTGATCACATTCCAGACCTTTGGCACCAGGCCAACCTATTCCCATAATTCACAGCGCAATTTCAGCTGGGAATTGCATTATTTTGGAGGGCAGTTTCAGAGGAGGATCTATTGGATCTTTTAGAGTGTTTTCCTGTAGGTGAAGGTGTTCAACCTTTCATTGGAGGAGGCCCCTTGAAGAGATATACATCAGATCCATATTATTTCAGCCTTCTATTTCATGAGCTTCAGTTTGTAGTGACTCTTCAGTCCTAGGGCTGTAGATCACCATCTATATTTGGGTGTATTTTTGGAAACCCTTCTCGGGTTCTCTTGGAAAGGTGTCTAGGAGGCTAGATCTTCACTCCTAGCATTATTTGAGCTATATAAAAGTAGATATAAATTGATCTATCTTGATGCAGTAGTTTATGCCCTGAAACTGCGCTTTCATAGCTCAAGGGCATTTGTATGGGAGCTATTTCTCATGTATTGGCATATTTTTCTTGTAGAGGCTTGTTTGGTATTGCTTGAGTGACTTGATCCTCAAGATCTTGTGCCTGTTATTTGCTAATATGTTTAATAAGATGGTTGTATATTTGTCTCATATCATGATGTGTTGATTTATTCAATGTTCTTTCCATTATTGCGTTCATGTATTGTTGCTTCCTCATTTGGGAATATTACAGCTGTTGCAAAAAGGTCACATCCGACTGAGTTCATTGCCCTCTGGGAGCCCGATGTTGGTGCAGAATAAGGATGGTAATTGGAGACTCTGTATTGAATATTGGGCACTGAAAAATATCATTTTCTATAATAGGTACCCAATCCCTCTGATTGATGACCTTCTAGACCAACTCAAGGGGGGGAAATATTTCAGCAAGATCGACTTGAAGTCCGGGTATCACCAGGTACCAATCGAACCCTCTGATGTGTGGAAGACTAGCTTCAAAGCCAAGGAGGGCTTATTTCAATGGATGGTGATGCCTTTCAGGTTGAAAAATTCTCCTACAACCTTCATGATGATGATGGAGGACATCTTATGACCATTCACCAACTCATTTGTCGTAGTGTACTTGGATGACATCTTGATCTTTAGCCAGACTTGGGAAGAGCACCTCCACCACATCTAAGAGGTCCTCCAAACACTGCGGAAACACAAGTTGTGTTCCAGTTTGGAGAAGTGCACTTTTGGCATGACCCAGGTTTAGTATCTAGGATACCTTATTAATGAGCGAGGGGTGCATGCGGATCCAGCCAAAGTCCAACTCATTCGGTATTGGCCAGCCCCAACCACTCTAATAGAGCTCTGCAACTTTTTTGGTCTTGTTAATTTCTACCGCAAGTTCCTATTGGGATTCTCTCATATCACTTGGCCCTTGAGTCAAGTCACCAAGGGAGGAGCGAAAGAAAAATAATTTTGGTCTGAATCTCAATAGAAGGCGTTCATAGAGTTGAAACATCGCCTCTACTCTACCCCAATGCTCACATTACTAGACTTGCAACAACCATTTGATATTGAGAGAGATGCCTCTGACTATGCTATTAGGGCAGTTCATACTCAACATTGGCATCCAATTGCATATCACAATGAGACACTATCTGACACAGTCCGAAAGTATCCCACTTATGAAAAATAGATGTATTCCATTGTGCAGTCTTTCCAACAATAAAAGAATTGCATTTTTTGGAAGGAAATGGTCATCCACATATACTACCGAACCCTGCAATTCATATAGACACAAGGGAAGTTGCAGAACAATAACCATCAAAAGTGGTCCACATATCTGCAACAGTTTCATTTGAACATCAAGTACAAGAAATTCAACACCAATAATGTTGCAGACTGCCTCAGCCGGCCACCTATCGTGGTGCTAACCACCATGCTCAACTCTTGTGGGCAAGAGAATTTTGATTGTTCGCTTCTCTACAATAGAGATCGAGAATTCGGCCACACATACAAGATGCTCTTGGAGGGTAACCAAGTTCCAATTTTCACCTCCAAGATGCACTATTATGTCACCTGGGACACCTTTGTGTTCCTTCGAGAAAGCGTGCCAAGATGATTTGGGAAGCGCACTACATTCGGGTCGCTAGGAATTTCTAGGTTGAGAAAAAAGTGGCAGTACTGCAGAAGTATTTCTATTAGTTGAACCTTTGACAGGATGTCGAGAAGTACATCAGATCCTGCACTGCCTGCGCCATTGCCAAACCGACCATCAAGAAGGAAGGCCTCTATACTCTGTTGCCTACCCCTAATCGACCTTGGGAATACATATCCATGGATTACATGTCAGGCCTTCCTTCTACTAAGCATGGCAATAACTATATTTTTGTGGTCATCGATAGATTCTCGAAGATGGTCATTATGGCGACGTGTAAGAAGAATATCAAAACAGAAGCCACTGCCAAACCCTTCTTTGAATGAGTGTAGGTACACTTTGGGATCCCACGGTATATCATATCAGATCGAGACAACAAGTTACTCAATACATTTTGGTCCAACCTCTGGTCAATGCTGGACACCAAGCTCACTAAGTCCACAACTTTCCATCCCCAAACTGATGGCCAGAAAAAGGTTGTCAACAGAATGATCATACACATTCTGGGCATGTACAGCTCAAATAATACACACACATAGGATGAGAGCCTCCCCTATGTATAGCATAGTTATAACCGGGTCCTCCACAACTCAGCTGACCACAACCCATTTCAGGTGGGCCTGGGATTCTAGCCACTATGTCCCATTGACGTAGCCATTCCATTTGCATCTTCTCAGGCCAATTCGGCTCATGTCCAGTCTAAAGCTTAGAAGGCGAACAACTTCATTGAGCGCATTCAAAACATCCACAAATATGTTCGTGGCATATTGGACAGAGCCAATGCTAAGTACAAACAGCGACATGATAAACATGAGGTGCCACACAACTTCCAGGTGGGCGACAAATTTTGGTTACATTTGCAGAAGGAGAACCTCTTTGGACCCACCTGCAAACTACACCCACTACGATATGGTCCATATACCATCACCAAGGCCATGGGAGACAATGCTTTTGAGCTTATCATTCCCCATTCCTCAGCTTGCACCTAGTGTTCAACGTGGATCTCCTTTGACCATACTTTCCACCATTACTGGACATATCCGACATTGCAGAACAACTCACCCCGATATAGTTAAATTTAGACTACATGGAATAGGCTGCAATCGATCGGATCATGGACATACAACTTAAAATAAATCACCATTAAAATATTCAATTGTATCGGGTTATCAAAGCCGGCCAACTCCTTCACCAGGGAAAGTGGTTCACGAGGGACCAAGTTCAACAGTAATTTCCCCACCTCATGGCGGATCTAGACACAATGGGGACCATTGCTTCATAAGGGGTGAGGAATGATCCAGGTGGATATTGGTGGTCACCCGTCTATTCCACCTGGTCAGTTTCATTAGTTTTCTTATTTACTATTTTTAACAGTTTTTTGGGTCCTGAACTTCCAGAACCGTTTTGAGGCCCTAAATGACCTTTTTTGGGCATGATTGGTCCAACGATTGGAAATAAATCATGACAAATCATGACGTCATTTGTAGTCCTCAGAGATAAATTTCCAACGAGGTATCATACATGCCAAACATAAATAATATGACCAAGTTACGACCCCGGGAAGTTGGTTGCCTAACTAACCCCAATGGGGCTCATGAACTCTTTGTGTTACATCTCCTTGGGTTAGTGTTTTGGTTGCTTAGGGTTTTCTCTTATTTTTCAATAATAAAAAGGCCATTGAGCCTCATTGTAACATAGTTCAAAGGCCTATATCCACCACATAACTTCTCAGAGATAAGCTACCAGTGTCCTAGCTAGTTTATTTCCATTCTATCTGTAAGCATATTTTAGTTATGTGATATTAATGAAATGAAATCTTATTTTTGTTGCATCTCTGTGTTTATGTTTATTTCTGTATTTTAATGCGTTTCTGCATAAGTCCGGATCATTAAGCTAATTATTGCTTAGTTAATTAAATTAATTTAATTTAATTTAATTATTTTAATTTGGTTAATTAAGCTAATTTTTAATTTAATTAAATTATATATAATTTTTCTGACAAGGTGTAAACCAGTTGGTTTGTGTAGAGTTTATTCCCTATTGGGTCACGGTTCAAACCTCATGGGGAGAGGTTGGGGAGTAGAAGCCACTATGGGGGAATTAAAATTCCCAAAGTGCATCGAGGCTTGAACGATCCTTGTACAATGTTGGTGATAAACAATTGATCATGAATAGATCAGCCTTCTTCAAAACAATAAGTAGGCTAGCCCAAGCCTAGGCCCAACATATAAAGAAAAAAACACAAAACTTGTATATAATTTCAAATTACTATTAATTAATTTTGTTAAATTAATTAAAATTAAAAATTTTAAAATAGATTAAATTATAATTATATTTTATAAATTAAATTGTAAACATTATAATAAAATATAATATTTAAAACAAACATATTAAAAAAAAATTAAAAACTATTTTGAGTTCAAGATTTGGGATGACGTCATCCCTGGAGTTTCATCGTCGAGGAATTCTTTTGGAGCTCCATTGAAAATCCCCAAGGATGAAATGTCTCGGTTGACATGGAGCACAATGTATATTAATATAAGGCATAAGCAATATGAAAAAGGGGGCACAAAAGTTATTCAAAGTTGAAATGTTGAGTGGGGAGGGCTTTCCACTCCCCGCCCACATGGACCCCCTCTCCTTCAAACTCCATTAACCTTATGTACACTCCACTCTTTCCTCCATTACGATACATGTACCCTTTTGATTAATATGAATTTATATTGATTTTTATTTGACACTCTTTTTATTTTTTATATTTTTCCTTTTTTAAATATTTTAATTTATTAAAACCAAAAAAATAAAGATTAAACTGACCAACACTATTTATGAACATACTTTAACTAGTTTTGGAACTCAATTTATAAAAGGTCATATCTCAAGTTATACTCCACCAAATTAGGAAAATGAGTGCTTCTTAGAAATATATTTCAATGTAGAATAATCTCGTAGTGGTTATTTTATTAGATTTGGCCATTTACTACCCAAAAAAAATAACAGAAGTCAAGGATGTAAATTTGCAACCAAAATTAATTTCCTAAGTGTATTTTGGGAGAAATTCCATTTTCCATGAAGAGTTACTACTACTAATTCATTTCATATTATTTGTTCGCTAGCGAAATCTCAACCAAGAGCAAAAAAAATAAGTGATTTTCTTTTATTTAGTTTATTAAATTAAATTTTGATTGTTTGATTTGTTTTTGACACAATTGGGATTTAGATTACATGTGCAAATTTCATGTGTTTTTAATTATGATTTTATGTTAGTTTTGCAGAATTAGTTGAAGGAGATTAAATCCAAGAGTCTTTGAGCAATAAGATTGGAGCATCAAAGAGGAAAGAATATTTCTTTACCTCAAATCAAACCAAAACTTTTCACTCAGTTGTCATGAAACACAATTCATTTTTTGGGTTTTGATTTGTAAATATAAATAGAATCTCTGAAGAAGAGCATAGGGTTCCAAGTTATGAAAATAACAAGGCCTTCACACTACCGTAGTTGTCATATAGTTAAAGGAAATGGAAGATTTTAGACCATATTGAAAGAGATCTATTACAACTCCAAAAATTTCATGTTATCATGATTTTTTTGAGATTTTGTGTACTAAATAAACTTCTATCATATTTGCAACTTTTATACGCTATTGTCAGAGTGAATGGATGGTCGATTTCCTTCATTTCATTTAATTTTGATTCAATTGTTGTTCCAAAAAAGTATTTATTAACTGTTTAGCACTATTCTTAATTTTGTATCAATACATGCTTATTTAAAATTCACATAAAGTTATTTATATAATTGGTCAGCTATTAGATCATAATTGAATATTGTATTTAAGAAAGCTTGTATGTGTTGGTTGTTAACTATTTACCAGTTTAATTTCATACTTGTTGTTGTATCTTTGTAGACAATCATTGGCCAAAGAACTTAACCAAAGCATCAATTGTGAGGGGTTTTTATAAAATGGATGACCCAAATATGCAAATACTTCTCTATGGCGATAATTATTATTACTTTAGATAAATGAAAGTGTCGGTGTTACATTATGACAACATATAATCTTTATAAGTTCTTTGAAGAAAGAATGAAGAAGAACTTAGTAGACTAAATATCATTGTTGAACATTTAATTATCTCAACTGAGAGGAAACATATAGATGTGTATTTATAGTTAACATAATAGGTTAAACTATAGCATAGAAACAATAATCTATTAATTTATGAGTATCCAATCAAAGATATTTTTTTTATTATTACATGGTATATAAAATAACCCTACTAGGGATGTAGGGAGAGTGATATTCAGCCCTACCCTTTCCAGTGTCCTACGCTATCTAAAAAATATGTAGAAATAGATTTTGAAAATCACTATAATACACTCACAAGTACACAAACGTTGCATAAATGGAAACTAGAATCATCTTGAAGTTGAAAGTATTATAGCAATATCACCCAAAACTATGCTCGAGGTCTCAACCCTTCTTACTTAGAATTATCAAGTATATATAGATTTTTTACCAAATATATAATCAACTATAAATTTACATGAAAATATAATTTTTTATCCAATATAATTTTGATAATCCTAATTATAATTACTCAAAATAGAGATCCTCGAACTGATCTAGTGAAACTATACACTATTTGAGGATTTAGTTTCCAACTTCTAACTCGAAGTTAGCATCCTTTTGATTCTGCTCTTGAAATATTTGTCTTCTGCTAAAATGTTGCCTAAAAAATTTGTTTCAACTAATATGTTCAACAAACTTATCCCATTTCTCTTCATATGGATATGAAAACTTGATTACTCTTCTATAGGCCTCATCAACTTCATTATATTTTTCAAATGTTGGTTTACTAATGAAAAGGTGGTGAACTTCATGAGAAATAAAAAATTCATAAGCTATACCTCGAAGAAACCTTTGACCACCGATAGTTAATTTAACCTTAGCAAACTTGGATATGTCTATTTCTATATCACGTAATAATATCTGATAATATTCATCCTGAACTAATCCACCATTAGAATATTTTGAAGAATGCATTCCTTCTTGTTCAAGGGCCATTTTTTCTTATGAAACTTTCTGATTTGTATATTCATATTTCCACATTTGGTGTCTAACTGCAACATTAGATTTTTATTAGTCAACACATTTCTTATATGAATAAATGCATTTGTCATGTCCTCAATACCCATTTCCTTCAGTTACTCTATTTTTTTTAATTCAAGACTTGAATAATTTGTCTAGCTTCTCCAAGTCTATTGTCTGGTTCTTATTTAATGTACTTAATATCCTTTTTAGCTTTCTTTAGCAATGAATCCTGATTAAAGATTATTTCTATTGATGGCCACAAGTCAGAAATTGCAGAATTTATATCTATCCAAAAAAAATTCTTTTCTTCTGCTAAAATTTGCGCATTAATATATTCCTCTGAATATTTCTCCAGTTGCTTTATAAGCTTGTAATTATTTTGTAGCTCTAACATGTATGCATTATCTGCTTTGATCTTGTTTTCTTCTGCTCCCTGTAGGGATTTCTTAAGCTTATATATTTCATCATTCTTCAAATATAAAACAAACATTTCCTTTGTTATTTTATTTGTTTAATCATTACCCACCGCCGCTATCTCTCCTGCAGGGGTTATAGTGCCAACAACCTGCTCTTTCTGTTTGAATAATTTTTCCATTTATGCCTCCATCTTCTGTATCTATATATTTTGTTCAAGAATCATGTGAAACATGGATTTTTTTCATAATTTGTTCCACCTCTTGAGCTTGAGGATGCTCTGTTGTTCGTAACTTAAGTCTCCTGCGCAAAGATTTAATGTCAGCATTCCTACTTTTGATAATTTATTGTGTGGAATCACAATCATTAGGATTTAATATTAACTTAATGATGACATCCTATAAATATTTTATCCATTTGTCCTTGGAAACAAATGAAATCCTTTCCATATTGAGTTGAATATGCATAGTGCTCAAAGAACTCTGCAATTTTGAAACAACCATGGTATAATGTATTAAAAAAGAATAAATTAATTCACCCACTTGTTTATGTAAATATATTTTATCTATAGGGTGAAGTTTTTTGTATCAAAAGATAATAGATAAGTTTTATAATCATCGTCAGTATTTGGAACTAGAAATTTTGGCTCTATGAAATCCAACTAAAATTGTTTTTTGTCAGGGTCTAATGCAGACAATAATTTTTTTTAAGTAGATGAGGTTTTATTCCAAAACTATGAATAAGTGGCAAGCTTTAGAGACTGATTCTTCTTTTTTATCTATATAAATATAGTAAATATACTTTGAATGCTAGAAGAAGGAGAAACTGACAAATCAAATATTTTTGAATGCATTTGTCTTAAAGTATATATAGGCTCACTTGACACCAACACTATTTTGTTGAGACTTGTGTAGTTATGGCCTCTGATGATTATTCCTCTATTTCCCTAGTTTTCCTTCTCTTAAACATTGAATTTT
Source organism: Pinus albicaulis (assembly GCA_034641835.2). Lineage (NCBI taxonomy): Eukaryota > Viridiplantae > Streptophyta > Pinopsida > Pinales > Pinaceae > Pinus > Pinus albicaulis. Next base: position 378,176,740 of record CM076574.1, read on the forward strand.
ACTAACTTTGATCCTAAAGTAGTAGGAGAAACACTTATATCTGTTCTTTTGAGTTCTTTCTCTTTTAACTGAGGCGTTTTAACTGTCTAAGTTGGTTCATATTCTTTTGAAATATCTTTCCAAGTATTCTCCTACCAAATTTTCCTATTGGAAAATTTCTCAATTTCTGGATTTGAAGTATGAATATAAGGAGTAGACCTTTGTTCAAGTCTAAACGTTGAAATTTTCCCAATAGGATCGTAATGCCAACTGAAACTCAATTTAAACTTCATTTGGGGTAGTAAACTCTCTACTTCTTTATCAGTAGCCCTAGCATTAACGGTAAAAGAATAAACTTGAGCCTTTAATTTAAGTTGAGCCTTTTGTTTCCTTGACACAAAATGAGCTTCATCTACATTTAAACTTTGCCTTATAATTTCTAGGGAAAAATTTGGAGAGGAAAAAACACTGGTAACTTATATAGTGGCAACTCACAACCATAAAATCTAAATTTTGTAAAAGTTTGATACAAATACCAATAACGAACTTTTTTATACTCACTTAACTACAAAATATTTTTATTTCAGTTGAAATTCTTGGTGTTTCATCACTACTAAGAAGACAAACTGATATATACATAAATTGATCTGCAAAACCACTGAAGGGAAATTATTTTGAGTTTTTCCTTACTAATGAAATCCAGTGGATAACAAACCTTGGTTTGCCTTGTGAATCCTACTTCTATAGTGGCATCTTGAATATTTTATACTGATGGTATAAGAACAAGTAGACCAATGAAAATTGGTGTTTAAAATCTCTTCCAACACCAAACTTCAAAAACTTCTTATGGATGTTATCAGAAATAAATTGGATGAAGTTGAATGAAACAAAGAGTTTATTTCTAGGTGCAAAAAATGATAAGAAACTTAAGATAACCTCATCAACGCATTCATAAATTCGATAACCTAATAGACAACAAAAAATTGAAATAATGTGTGTAGACATTTTAGGGAGCATGGCTGAGGGGTAAGGTGGATTGAAATGAGGAAATTTTGACCCTTATGGTAAGAAAGACTCGAAAATAAAGGTTCTCTACTAGAAAGTGAGTTTCTAGTAAATTTCCATTAAGGACTCAGTTGAGAAGTCATGTAAGGAACTGGGAACACTAATCTTTAGAGCTTGGAGGATAGACTCCTAGATAATGTAAAACAAGGGTTCACCATTTCGGGCTACAATTTCTATTTGACTGATTAAGTATCGAATTTCACACTGTTAGCTTGAGGGGTCTTGACCCAGGTTCAAAGTTAGCGAGTAACAAACAAAACCCTCTTACTACTAGCCCTTTCAGCAATGACTTTCTTGTGGAGGCCAAAGTCTCACCCAAAGTATTATGGGGGGGATGGAAATAGCTTTCCACACCCTGAGATAAAATTAAATGAAGTGGGATTTTTTAGATATATTTTATTACAAAGACTAACTTGCACACCAGAAACTCTAACCAGAAACCCTAGGTTAGTTAGCACAAGTTGACCTTTTGTGCGTGCACCGTCAATGTACCCAGAATCCCTTTTACTGTTCTAACAATGTAATATTCAGCCTTCAAAGTGATATATCTATGAAATTATCATTCATTAATAGTAAAACAGGTACGCAACTAATCCAATCATAGTTTAACAAAAATCATATACAAGAAACAAAAATAATATGCAAACAGATCATAAAAAAAGTCACAGATGCATTTGGTACAAAGAGTTATCAAAACCAGTATTTATTCATCAATAGTCCACAAAAACCCTTACAATTCTTCAGATCTACCCACACACTAGCGGGGTCTGCACACAACCGGACAATGGTCTCCACGCACACAGCCAATAGGATCCTTTTCAGACATAAATTCTTAACACAGACTTACTTCAGATCAACATACATTCATGACGTCTATTACAAACTTACTTATCCAACTCGATCTAGAATTATACGTATACCTTAGCCTGCACTCATACTAAGGTCCTCAAACCCTGGTTTGAGACCCCTAGATTTACCCTTTAACCCATTACAACTCATGAAGGGACTTTGACCCATCCCAAAGCCCCTTGAGTCTATATTTCTTAGCACACATGACTTAAAACTACAAAAATAATATTATTTAATCCTGAAAATGTAGTCTTAAGGGACCCTGCTCCAACAATCCCCCAACACAATCTTATGACTCGTCCCGAGTCACAGAGGCGTTGGGGTCTTCATATTTGTCTTCGTCTCCTCGATTGCGCTAGTAAGATGCACAAGGATTCTCGTGCTCTGATCAATGGCACTTTGAGTCGTGTCCACCAAATTTTGAGAGGTAAGCCCCTTTGCTGCAAGATTGATACTCTAGTACGTCTAGCTCAGGTTCTTTATGGAATCATCTAGGTCCTGTGATATCTTAATTTCTTCATCTGCCCACGACTTCATGTGAGTGGTCATAATGTGCTTCTTCCACTATAGATCCTCAAATTTTTCGTGCAACACCTGGCTCGTCTACAAGCACACCATTATCTGAGTAGGCACAAGTGTGGGTAGCACCTTCTAAAGCTCATCGAATGTCTACACGTTTGCGCTTAGTTCCTGTGAGATTTCTAGGACGATTGGATCGGTCTATACTGAAGTCGATAGTCCCATGGCAGCGTCCAGGAGTTCATTTCCCTTGGTAACTATTTCTGCAATGCTGGCGGATGCTTCCTTTACTAAACTAGTACCCTGTGCTCGCACTTTTGGCGGGGTCTTTGGTTGGAGTGTTGTCTGTAACTCCGCAATCTATTGTTCAAAATCAGCCTTTACCACTTGGACTTTAGAGAAAGATGTCTTTAAGGCTGCTACTAGACCTTCAACCTTATCCTAAGGCGCAGTAGAGGCAGGGATGGAAACCTAAAAAATTTCACCACAAAGGCGATCAATCAAAATTTTTAATTCCAAGTCACACCGTCGAGTCATCGATCTGCTGCACCAGGAAGCCCTTGGAGTCACATCCCACCTTATATTCCACCTTGACCTTCGCGGCTACCCTCTGCTCCTGGCTTTTTCCATAACTAGCCATAGGGTTGGGTCCCTTCCTTGGCAGGTTGGTGATCCGGTGGATCAGCGCGACATTGATTGGAATTCTGTTCTAGATCCAAAGGCACCCATCGTGCACCTACGCCAACACTTGGTGCAAAAAAACATTAGTGATGGGGCATCTTCCAAAATGGGGAATCCTCAACAAGTTTATAATCCCGCTCTACCTTCACAACTCTACCATACAACACACACTCCAAGTAGTACTCAAACGGAAATTTGAGGAATGTCTTCTCATTTGCTAGATCATAGTCATCAAAAATTACGAAAGGGATCTTTCTGAACTACTCCCTCAAATGTGGACAAACCCCCAAAGACTACAACATTTGGAGGTAGTCGTGCACCGTATCCACCTCCTTCGGAGCCCTGACAGAAGGTCTGCGTGGCTTCACATGCTTGGGGAGCCATGAGATGGGCTCAAAAAAGAGTGAAGTCTCCTTTGTTCCTGACATGGGTCTTTTTGATAGGTCACCCATAGGGGACCTATCCTTCATCGTCTGGCACGGGGAATTAATCTCTCTAGGGGATGTTCACAACTTTGAGGATGATCCCATGGTCACCTTACCCTTTCCCTTGGCAAGTGTGGATACTAATTCTTAACCTCTCGGATAACTTCATGGAATTATTCAAATCCCCAGTCAGTAAATGTTGTGATGGGCACATATTTCTCTTCTGATGACGCGCTTTCAACATCACAGTTAGTGGCCATCATTATGGGCTTGAATATATAATCGGGGTTTCTCACGTCGAATGTGGGGATCTCACGGCCAGACATACAGTTTACAATGATAATTTCAGGGCACAATTCACTTAAACATCAAAGGAACATAATGTGACTTGCTTCCTTAATTTTATAGGTGATCCATGGTAAAAATGGTTGGAACTTCATTAATAAAACCTTATCCCTATAAAAATGGTCAAAAATCTCGTAAGATCTCCTCATTAATTGCAAAAAACCTACTCCATCTAATGGTAAAATCGATTTCTCACCCACAGTTACTGTTTCAATGGCTAGATTTTCCCACTGCACACAGCCTCTATGCTCATGCCGCACCTTCCTGCGTATGTCCACTGTGCAGTGCGCAGACAAGTGGATTCTATTTCTCTAGCCATATATTCATTTGGTTGGCACAGGGTTATCCCTATACTGCTTCAGTCGGCTTCCGTTGATGTACTAGGAATACTCTCACCATGCAATATGGCCAAGCGCACCGCACCTCCATTAGTGATCTCCTTCAAAATATATGGCCCCAACCAATGCTTCCAAAACTTCCCTAGGTTGCGTGCAAACTAACTCTCATACAACAAAACCAGATCTTCTTCTTTGAATGAATTTTGTCGTATGTGCCTATCATGCCAGGACTTTTCGCATGCCTTATGTACTTGCTGATGAAATTTGGCAATAAACCGATCCTCTTCTAGTGAAACCAATTGTGATAGACATTCCTCCATGATGTTTGGTTCAGCCACATTGGTTAGTGTTGTGATGCGTAGGCTTGGAATGATGTATTCCATCAACATGATTTCTTCTTGCCATAAAACAACCTAAATGGTTTTTTACCAGTCAACTTATTGCATGTAGTCCTAAAATCCCATAAGACAGAAGGAATGCACACGTCCCAATCGTTCTGGTTTGCATTGCAGATTTTTGTGAGTGCATTCTCTAGGATTTTGTTGAAGGCTTCCACCACACCTTTCATGTGAGGCTGATAGGGAGTACTATTTTGTTGATGTATCTGAAATTCCTTTGTCAGAGCTTCAATGGTCTCATTGACAAAGTGCATACCCCGATCACTCATCAATATCTTTTGGCACCCAAATCTAGTCAAGATATTTTCAAAAATAAACTACACAGCAGTGTCTGCAGTACAATATTTTATTGTCTTAGCTTCTTCCCATCTGTTTACATATTATGTTGCAGTGATGATGTAGCGCGTGCCAAGCTTTTTCCAAGGAGGATTAATAGGTCTAACAAATTTTATGGCCCATTTATCAAAAGATTTCAGCGCCATTTGCAGTTGTAATGGCATCTCATCTCTTCGCGATGGCTTCCCTACTCTTTGGCATGCATCACAAGCTTGAAAATATGCATGTGAATTGATGTGCAATTTGGGCCACCATAACCCAGCACGCAACACCTTATGTGCAGTATCTTTCCCTACATAGTAACCTCCTGCCACTCCCCCATGCACTTCAGCCAAGATGTCTTGTATTTCATGTTCTAAGAAATACCTTCTGAACACTTCATCTACTCCTAAATTGTATATTTGACCAACAATCAATGTAAATTCAACTGCGGGTGAGGCCAACTCCTTCTTTTGTTGCCCTGATTATTCAACAGGTGCACTACCAATAGTTAGAAAGTGAATTATATCTGCAAAGTTTTCATCAACCAATTTTAATGGGAAAGAGTTTTGCATCAGGTAGTCCCTCCTCTAGACTGGTCGGTTCCTCCCCATTCTCAATGCGTGATAAGTGATCAGGTCCAACATTCAATCTACCAGGCTTAACGATGATTTCAAAATCATATTCTTGAAATAAAAACAACCATCTACAAATCTTCCCCCCCAACACAGACTTTTTGACCAAATACTTCAAAGCAGAGTGGTCAATGAACATCTTGAAGTGCCCTCCTAGTAGATAATGTCTATATTTCTAAAGAGCGTATACCATAGCCAATCCTTCCCTCTCTGTGGTTGAATAGTTGGGCTCTGCATTGGAGAGCTTCCCACTTGCAAAGGCAACAGGGTGATCAATACCTCCTTCTCCTGGCTGCGCTAAGACAACTCCAAGTGCAATGCAGGATGCATCAACATGCACATGGAGGACCTTGTACCAGTCTGGGAATATTAAAATGGGTGCATTAACCATATTTTATTTCAACAACTTTTCCATGGGCTTAGTGATAAGAGCATATCCCTAAAAGAATTTTCTATAATATCCTATGTGTCCTTTGAATAGAGTGCAACTGTTTCTCATTGGTAGGAACCTCCAAGTTGATAATAACTGCAATCTTGGCTGGATCTACCATCAACCCTTGCCGAAAAACTATATTCCCAAACAAGATTCCAAAAGGAACACAAAATATACAATTCCTCATGTTAAGAGAGATTTTATGCTTCCTGCAAGTGTTGAGCATCATGCGCAAGTTGGAAACATCCTTCTTTAATAGTCCAAATATAGTCCAATCAACAAAGTACACTTCCAGAAACTTGTGCATGAACTCTTTGAATACAGCTACTACTATGTGAGAGAATATAGCACGTGCATTCTTCAATCCAAAAGGCATGACTGTGTATTGGAAGGATCCCCATTCTGTTGCAAAATTGGTCTTACTTCAGTCTTCTAGTACAATCTTGATTTGATAATACCCTGAAAATACATCAGTGAAAGAGTAGGCTTCTTTTCCTCCCACATTGTCCAATATATCATCTGAAAATGGATTAGGGAAGGGGTCATGTACACATGCATAATTCAGTTTCATAGGTCCACACAAATCCTTATTTCTCCCTTAGTCTTCATTTCCTGAACAACCATCGAGCTCACCCAATCAAACTGCTCCATAGGCTCAATGATTCCTACAACACCCATTTTCTCCAATTATTCCTTCACTTTATTCTTATATTTTGGATTTTACCATTATGGCCACTACTTTATGGGGCACCCATCTAGTTTCAGAGTGATTTTCATAACCCCTACATCTCCAACAATTCCTTTGAGCTCAGAAAAATTTATGGGAAACAGGTCCTGCTATTCTGTCAGTAGCTCTGCAACCTTTCCCATTGTGTCGTCATCCCAATAATCTCCTATTTTGGCCAACTTGGTTTTTTCCTTTGTCCCAATGTTGACATACTTTATTTTTAAAGGTTGTCACATCCATCATTCCTAACAAGCACCCTTCAACTAAGCGCTCTCCCTCAGATTCTGGGATATTGATATTTCTTGGATCTTCATCGTTACCTTCTACTAATTGATTTATGTAGTTGCCAATATCCTAAATCTGTGCTTCCCATGCTGGAACAAGAAATTCTATCCGAGGTTGTGAATCATCAAATACAATTTCTTCTATATCCTATAGGGGTTTGTCCAGTCCGTCTGATCCACCATCCATGCCAAAGGTCGACATAAAGCTTTCACTCATTCTAACCCAATTCAGAGTCCCTCAGCACAGTTTTGCCTCAAAATACCATGCAGTATGGATTGGTCCCAACATATGGAAAAACATGTGAACCCATTTGGCCCTGGGCTTCTTATCCCAAACCTTCATTCACGTAGCCAGTGTTTGTGCGAATAAATCTGGCCACCAAAAATATTAGTGGGTTGGTCAATGGGCTGCTCAAAGAGAAACCACATCATTCTACTGCATTCCACCCAATCCTCAAAGTTCCCTTTGTGTGTATCCCACCAACGTGCTGGAGTTGCGTGCATGGAAATATCGAGTGCCCAGAACCTTCCCTCTTCCGGGACAGCCTTTTCTAGTTTTTCCAAAAATAAAACAACATTACTAGAACCATAAAAATAAGCTAATTCCCATACCTATGAGGAGATGCATCGCAAATTTTTAGTGATTCTGAGGTGGCACAATGCAGAAACATCATGCAGGTGATTCTACCAGTTTTCCATTTCCCCATCCGAATCAAGGGAACATGAGCTATTCTTTTCCCAATTAAACATCCCATCAGTAGTAGGGTTGATACAATCCTCATCTCATGTAGTCAATTTGTAGATATGATCGACATCATCTCCTTCGCGCATTGGTTCTATATATATCTCTCCTTTCGTGGGATCCAAAGGTACTATAACCCGAGTACCATTGTTTTCAAAGATCATACTCTTACACTTCAAGTTGATGATTCCCCCCATGTCAATGGCCCAATCCAGCCCTAGAAGCATAGGGTAGGGGTTTTCATAATCCACAATTTGTATTACTTCAAAGTCTGTGCATACCTTTACTCCTGAAATATCTACCAGAACCTGTGGTAGTCTTCCTAATGGGATAATCTTTTATTGATTAGCCATGTGCAGCTGAATGGTGGAACATTCCAGCTTTGGTTCACCCATATTTTGCTAGGTTTTCTTAGGTAGAACATTTTCATTAGATACCAAGTCCAAAATGACCTGATCCATCTTGTATTCTCCAATTTGCATGGTCATGCGCATCTCTTGACCAATTCTATTCTTATTCTTGTAGATATTGTTTACAACCTTGCTCTTAGTCCAAGGCAACTCCTTATCTGTGCAACTATCTATAAGAGCCTGAAGGTTGTCTACTTCTTTCTGGTTATGAAATAGCTTGATGCATGCTTGCAAAAAGGGTTTGACTTTGTCATCAATATTTTCTTCTGTGATTGATTTGGATATAGATACACCTACAACAGCAAAATCCTTTCTAGCTTCTACAAATGTCTCCTTCTCCTTTTGTAGATTGAGTCCTTCCTTCTCCTTAGAAGCCTTCCTAATCCATGGCTCTGCATTAGAATTATTTCCCTCATCTCCTCCAATGGCAACACCACTGCGTGTAATTATGTTTACACTCGGATCATCTTCTCGCAGCTCAGATCTAACCATTTGTATATTCTGTGTAGGTGTTTTTTGTTGCTTCTCCTACATTCTAGCAATCAAAACATAACAATCTTCAAAAACATGATAAAAATGTCTACAATACCTATAAGAATGTCACATGGGGTTCGGAAAATTGTGCGCAAAGTTCCCAACATCTCCATAGTTGTAGACGATCAATTTTCCTCTTCGGCAACCTCCACCTCCACATCTCCCTCCTCCCCTTCCTCTGGCTAGCGATCCACCATGCCCAGATGGGGATGTTGGTGAATATGGGTCAGATTTTACTCTATATAGTTTGGCATTGTCTATCATCAGATCAAATGTGCAGAAGTGGTGCTCATCATGGCCAACCAATGACCAAAACCTACACCATTGTTTCTTCAGTTCTGGCACATAACTTCCTAATCGAGGGAAATGGTTTGTGTCATGTCGTCTAGATACTTGAGAGTCAGCACACCACAGTGTGGGAGTATCACTCGATCCTACAACATCCCTGGGTCGCAACGGATTTGGCCCTCTTGCTTGCATGTAATCTTGAAGCAAGGTACAATGATGTTTAGTGTGACTGGAACCCTTACAACGTATACACCATACATCTGCGCCAAATTATTTCCCTCTATCCTTGCGCAGGTAATTAATTTCCAAGTGCATTTCTTCCAATTGATACTAGATTGTAGAGTTCCGAATTGTTCATCAGTTCTTGGCATGGCTTCCAAATTCATGGCAACTTTGAGAGCCTCCACTTGAGAATCAATCTTCCACCGATTCGGGGGGCCTCGCAGGTGTGGCGATTTCATGGCAATGAATCATTATTTATGTTGCTTATCATCATAGATAAATCCTCCATCACTGATAGTGTGCCTCAATCACTAGTTTTCTTCCCAGACAGATTCATTTGGTTCTTTTCATATTTATTTCAGCTCAGTTACACATTGTGAGTAGGAATTTGGTTTTTTGAACTATTACTTTAAGGCCTTCTTGATTTCATCGAAAGTAGGATTAGTGTTTTGAGCCATATATCCCATAAACTAGTCCAACACACAACCCTCAAGCACCATAGCTGGCTATGCCCTCTTGACATCATCAGTGTTGATATTTTGCGCAGTCCATACTGCATCTACAACAAACGAGAATCTCTCCATGTCTTCATTTTTCACACCCTTGAAGGTGGGTAGCTTCATATGTGCAACCATATCACTTCCTAGTGGCGGTGGAGGTGGGGTAGGAGGTGAATTACCCTTGTGTGAGTTCGAATCAGGGGTAGTGTAGGACTACCTCTTGCACACGTAGCCTCACCACTCTTTGTATCATTATTATGTAGGTTTCTCAGTGGTTTGTATACCGATCTGTCTCCTCTCTGGTTAATGAGAAAGTAATTTTTATTGTGCGTAGTTCTTCCAAATTCGTTTGGGGTCATTCACTCAGTGTGACCGCATAGAATATCCTTTTCACACAATAGCATCTTAATCAACAAAGGAAGAGAGATGAACTTACCCCTCATTCCTTTGAATAACCTCCTTTCTGCTTCAGAATATGACACAAACTGATCAACTGCAAACTCTGTTACAAATCCACCCAGAATGTTGTCAACCCAATGGTCTACAGTGCAGATGATGGAGTTAATGTTCTGCTCTAACTGTTGGATCAAATCAAGTGTCCACTGAGTGATCTTATCATCCTCCAACAGGTCTCAAACTCAGCTAACCTTAATATCCACTTCTGTAATTCATACGTGAAGGTTACAAAGAAAATTTCATGGACCTCTATGAAAAAATACTTCTACTCCCACTCTTCAGTAGACAAATTCTTACTTTTGTTCTCCTTGATGGAGAATTCACGTATCTTTTGCTCAAAATAGTCTTCTAATTCAATCTTTGATGGTTGCCACAACATCTAATCTCTCTCAAAATGATCTCGATCATAGCAACATAACCATTTCTTGGCTTGTGGGATCTTGCCCATGTTCAGAGTTAGTGCATAACCAACAAAACCCTCTTATTATTCACCCTCTCGGCCATGACCTGCTTGCGCAGGCCAAAGTATCACCTGAAGCAGTATGGGGAGGTATTGGAACCAGGTTTCCACACCCTGAGAGAGAATTAAATGAAGTGGGTCTCGTTAGATCTATTTTATTAAATAGACTGACTTGCGCACCAGAAAATCTAATGAGAAACCTTAACCAGAAACCTTAGGTTAGTTAGCACGGGTTGACCCTGTGTGCATGTACCGTCAATGTACCCATAATCCCTTTAATTTTTCCAACAAGGTAATATTCGGCCTTCAAAGTGATAGATATATGAAATTATCATTCATTAATAGTAAAACAAGTACGCAACCAATCCAATCACTGTTTAACAGAAATCATATACATGAAACAAAAATCATACACAAAAAGATCATAAAGAAAGTCACAGATGCATTTGGTACATAGAGTTATCAAAATCGGTCTTTATTCATCATCAGTCAACAAAAACCCTTACAATTTTTCAGATCTACCCACTCACACAGCCAACGAGGTCCACACACAGCTGGACTAAGGTCTCTGCGCACACATCTAGTAGAAGCCTTTTCGAACACAAACTATTAACACAAACTTACTTCATATCAACATACATTCATTACATATATTCCAAACTTACTTATCTGACTCGATCTAGACGTCTACTTATACCTTAGCCTATGCTGATACTAAGGTCCTCAAACCGTGGTTTGAGACCCCTACATTTACCCTTTAACCCATTACAACTCAGGAAGGGACGTTGAGTCACCCAAAAGCCCCTTGAATCTACATTGCTTAGCGATCACGACTCAAAACTACAAAAATACTATTATTTAATCCCAAAAAAGCAGTCCTAAGGGACCTTGCTCCAACACACACCAAGTGACGAATTCATGAAAATGGTGAGTTTGGGGGAAAATAAATTGTGGTAGCATGGATTCCAAAAAATCAAATTCATCACTAGCACTTCAAATTTTTTGAAATCCCAATTGTGTAGTTCATAAAGGTCGAAGTCACACTTATTTTGTACAATTTTAAAGTCTAAATCCATTTAATGGAAATTCATCTATATTTGGAATCACATGAGGCATATGGTTTTCAATATACAATTTTCCCTACCCTTTTTATTACCCATTTTGAAAAATTAGAAAATAATAGAGGAACTAAAATGCCAGGGAAAGCTTAAGATGTTGAGTGAATCACCATTGACACTCTAAAATTCCTCTGTTGACCTATTTTCTAAAAATGTTGCGAACTATGAGAATATTTGGTTGAAAAATATAAGAGTGAATTTTTTTTTAGGAGGGATTTACTATTTTCTAGAAACTTAAATGATCAAATCTAAAATGAGCATTTAAACATTGGTGGAAACTAAATTCTAATATTTGGCAGTAAAATAATTGACAAATGTCGAACAGGATAGTTATGGTTAATTTGGCTAGATAAAAGCAAAAAAATAGTGGTGGTCTATTTCGATGAAACAATAGATATATCAGAAAGATATTTGCGGAGGGGGGGGGGGTGTGCACAATTGATAAGTGTGTGCCTCGCCATAGTCAAAGTTTTTCAAAAGCCAAGTATTATGGACCCCCCCCCCCTTTCTTAAACGTTGGGAGTGCAGGGGTCCCACAATTCCATATCGCCCATTGATCAGAGTGGATATAATCACCATATCACCCATTGATTTTTATTATAGCGAAACTGAACATTTATTTATATAAACGTAAAAATAAATAAAGATAGAGCATAATAGAATGAGAATTTTTATTATAAAGTGCATAAATTAAAATAATTTTTTTCTTTACTTTTTATTTTTAAATAAAAATTTGAAATTTTGACTATAACAAGAAATTGTTACAACATTAGCTCCATTTTGGGATTGCTTCCCCCTATGGGATGCAGAGAACATGCAAATCCATGTGCCTTCTACACGGGCTATGGAGTCAATTCTGTAAGAAAATCACACTTTCTCTGTAAATGTAAATCACGTTGATTATTTACAATGATCATGAATGAAAATTACTCAAAATTAAATGTAATGTGAAAATATGTCCCATTTACTCGCAATGAGAAATATTTTCCTTCTATATTTTGAATGATGAAAGTATTATTCCCTTTGACCTCTTCAATCTTGAAGGGAACCAATCAAATATTGTCCAACTTTCCATGTTTACCTCTGTCTTCTCTTCTTGCATCCCATCTCAGTACTACTGGTCTCCTTTCTCGAAGTCTCTTTCTCTAGCCTTCCTATCAAATAAATTATTTATCTTATCTTGATACTAGTGTATCTTATGCTGAACTTATTACTTATCTTTATTGATTTCAATCATTTGATTTATTCTCCTTGAAGAATAATATGTTTCCTCATAGGACTCCTACAATATTTTCATCACTCGAAATGCTAATTGAGTAGGAAAAATTTCTTCAGTAACATAAACAAGTTGAAATGGATATTTTATAGTAGCTCTCTTGGGTGAAACTTTGTTTTTCCAGACTGCATACTTTAATTGACTATCCCAATTCCTTTTATGGTATGATAACATTTTTTTGATGACTTTGATTGAGATTTTATTTGATGACTCTACTAACCCATTCCATTGTGGATAGTAAGTTGTAGAATGATGTAGAGAATTTTGGTATTTCTAGAAAAACTTGATCCTTTTTATAAAATTGAAGGCTTTAACATTGTTTGTAATTATTTCTCTTGGAAAACCAAAACTAGATAAATATTGTCTTCAATTAACTTCATAACTACAAGAATCAGTTTCATTCCTGAAAGGGATACCTTCTACCCACTTTTTGAAATAACATGTTTTTGTTAGGATCCACCTATGTTGATTAGTGGATGTGGTTTTTGTTTCACCAATAAAATACAAACTCCATTGAATTAAAACAGCTTATATTAATATATGAATCGGAGGTAGAGAGGATAATTTATTTTTACCTGCAAAGATTTGGAAAGGAATGCAACTTAGAACCTTTAATCCAACTTGAGTAAATAGTTTAGGGAAATAGAATCTTACTCTCATTATCTTGTGTGCAGTTTCCTTCAAAACATGATGAGCTCCACATACTCCTTCATGAAACTGGTCAAACTCTGATTTTTCACTTTCATTTAGACATAAGAACAGGATATTCAAAGGATCCTTCCAATACATGCTAGCATTAACTATGAAATATTTCATATACCTAAGTCTACGAGATTTATATTGATTCTTTGTGAATTTAGGAGGACACTTGAAATTCTACAAAAAATGAACAATATCCTTATATGAGTTCGACACCAATTTTTTTTCATCAATATGCAAAGAAAATTTTGTAGCTATAGAACTAGAAGAAGGTTATTGTGGTTTCCTCTGTGAATTTATATCTGACATTTGTATAACTAAATTAACACCCAATATTTTTCAATTTGACTCAGCTGTCAATTTAGCTAAGCTATGTCCTTTTACTAGCTTTGTTAGTTTGATGTCCAAATAAAATTCTAAAATCTTAGCTATCCATCTTCCCTTTTTTTCCATCTATATCAGGTTGAGTGAGGATTTTATTTACTGCATTGTTAGGTACATATGTTATTATTTAAGAATGCAACTCTTAAGTTATGAAAGCTTTAAAGGCCTGAAATAAAGCATAAGCCCGTTTCTCAATAATATAATACTTTAGTTTTGCATCCCTCATGACTTTAGTAAATAAAGAAATTGGAAACTCACAACAATCTTCATTCTACTATAATAAAATTGTTGCTATTGTAGTTTCTGATGAAAAATAGAAGATACTAAAAGAATTTGAAGAATCAAGGTTGGCCAAGGGTTGTACTTTTGAAAGTTCCTTTTTAATCCGAGCAAATTAAAATCCATCTTGTGCATTTCGTTTAACTTCATGATTCATTTTGAGCATTTTAGTGATATCTTTTATAATTTTATGATAACTAGGAATTACACGAGATTATGTAAACAAAACATCGTAAGGAAATAATATATATAAATAATTAATGCTTCTTTGATCATTGTTGAAAGACAAAAGAATATCAACAAAAGGCAAGGAACATGCTACAATATAATTTTAATGCAATATTGCTTCTTTGAGCCTAAAAAACCATGAGGCCTATGTTGAAGTTAAACACCTTGTTTGATTATTCCAACATGAATGCCTTGTAAATAAATAAATAGATTGTGATCTTATACCTTCGAAATCAGAGGTCATTTTGGTACAATTCATCATCAAATTCTGCTTTCCTGTAAAGGAATAATAGAATTTTCTTGATTTATATATTTCTATCTCCTTATTTCCATCTCTAGGTGATGAGAATTCAGACTGAATTGACAAATTTTGTGTCATTCATGCATGAAGGCTTTTTCTCTTGAGAATATGTTGTTCTATGCTATATTTTCTTTAGGTACTCTTCTTGAAAACATGAAGAATATTATGATTGTACTATAATGAACCTATATTTAATATAAATCATACTCCCATATTGATGAGGGTTTTATATGGATGAACTTAACTAGTTTATGTTGATTTGATTTCATAATCACTGAGTATGCTTTTTTCTTTGTGGGTTCTTGACCTATTAAAGATTGTTTAATCTACTAAGTTTTCATTTTATTTATGAGTGCCTTAATAGGAACTGGTTTATATTTCAATAGATGATATGAATTTGGTCTCTTTTTTTCTTTGTGAATATAGTAGAAAATATATGGAGCAGTGACTTTCATCACTTCAAGAGCAGTAAAAACAAGGCTATTGAGAAAATAAATCCACACTGAGAGAGGTTTGGTAGAAGTTGCAGAATTGGGGAACATGTCTTTCTCTTTTGTGTTGGATAGTGGGAATAAATTTCTTGATCTTGTATAGAAGAAAGCAAAATTGCATTTATCTTATACTACATTAACCATGAAATTGCCAACATTCAGGGCACACTTGCCATCACATTTAGAGAGAAAATTATAACTAAGTATCAAACTTTTCTTATTATATCTAACCAATCCTATATATTGCAATAGCGATAGCATTCATCACTTCAAGAGCAGTAAAAACAAGTATATTGATTAAAAAACTCCAACATTGAGAGATATCTGGTAGCAATTGTGGAATGGGTGAACATGTCTTGATTTGTGGTGATGGATATTGGGAATAACTTTCTTGATCTTGGATAGAGGACTTTAAATTTTCATTTAGGTTATACTACATTAACCATGAAATTTACAACATTTATGGAACACTTTACATCACATTTGTAGAGAAAATTACAATAGAGTATCACACTTTTCTTATCAGATCTAAATTCTCCTATATGCAACAACTACCTTGTGCCTCATAGTTTAAATTTGTACAAGGAGGAGGAGTGTCAAGGTGCAAGCTAAAATAAGAAGAGGGGAAGATGAGATTGACCGGTGTATGAATAATATTGTTTGGGACTTGAGATTCATGTCAGAACACTCTTATTTATGCATTTCATAATCTTTGATAATAAATTGCTCGATTCTCTAAGGTTATTTAGAATAGAAAAAGTGAAGTGGGTTAGAAGCTCCTTATTTTAGATAATATTATTAATTGAAGAGACATGTTCTAGAAAATTACATTGGTGCAGTTTCTTGATAGCTAAAATTATCTTTATGACTGACCTTGTACTCCCTATACTGTGTTCATCAAGCTCAGAGTTGGGATATGTTAGTTCTATTACTACATTTGAAGCTCATGAGCATAACTTAAGCACAAACCTATTGCTAGAATTTCTTAATGCTGATATTCAACAAGAAAATTCAGCACCCACGCCTAGTGCATTAAGAACCTAGTGCATTAAGCACCTAGTTGCATTAAGCACCCAGACTAGGGTGGGGCACACAGTGCTATTTTTGGGTGCATGTATATTTTGGTTATCCCTTAATTAAGATGGACATTAAATTGTAATATATTCTCAATGTGGACTTGAATCAGTTAACTGAAAGTGATAAATTCAGTTAGCTAGTGGATTTTGAGTTAGAGGTAGTTGGTGAGGCATGCAAAGTAATTCTAGTTGTAATAGAGTTCGAAGTGTAGTGGTGCATTAGTTAATGCAAGTTGTAAATAGTTTAACTCAGTTAAGTGAGTTAAACTAACTTGTGCTAGTTGTAACTGAATATACACTAGTGAGAGATCTAGTAAATTAAATATTAATTAATTCACAATCAGTGATCTCACATGCAACTCAGGATTTACAATTATTAGCTGCATGCATGTTAGATCCAGTGGAGACCCAGTTGAGTTCTAGGTGAAAGGGAAGTTTACTATCAGTTGTAGGATTATTGAGCTACACACATGAAACTAAACACCTATTGGATTTCCCATGATACTTGCGCAGTCAAGGCAGGCAAGAATTCATATATTTTAGGGATATTTACCATCAGGGATTGCGTAAGAAAGGCATTTTGTTTGGAGGCTGATAATTGGCTATGTCTTGGTGAGTTTTTCATATGACAGTGTCAGACAATTAGTTGAGTACTGGAGGGATCTTGTGAGAATATTTTTATATGTAATTGTTTCATGATCCATGTTGAATATAAAATAGAAGATAGTGGGGATTTTAGTTGTAAGCTTTCCCTGGGAAATTATATGTGTTGTGTGTTATTGATCTTTCTTCATGTTCATGTGATTAGCGATTGTGTATTTTTTAATTCCACAAAAGATTTGTAGAAGTGATTCAGTATTTCACTTTAGTACATTGTTAGATCGGGTGAATCCAATATATACATGCATGTTGTATAATTTCTACATGGTATAAGAGCACATGAAATTACGGAAGTGAAGCAGGAACTGAGTTTGTGACTGGATAGAATCGAATTTGCAGAAAGACTTTATTGGTGCTACAGTTGATTCGAGATGGAAATGGCTTTAAATGGCTTGAGGTTAGAGTATGCACTCGAGGGAAGATCAAACTACATTTCTTGGAAGGATAGGATGGAGGCAGTACTTGAAGACAATGGCTTGAAGGAATTCATTGACAATGATTTTCCTAAACCCATTGTGGTAGATGTTGAAAATCTTGATGCATGACAAAAGAAAGTGGCGAAGGCGAGGAGGATCCTATTGGAGGGAGTACGAGACCACATTGTCTCAAGCCTCCATGGGAAATCCACACCTTATGCAATGTGGAAGGCTTTGATGGATCTATTCCAAAGTAGTAGCGACAATAGGAAATTGGTGCTCAAAGATAAACTCAGGAAGATCAAGATGGAAAAGGGCGACGCCATTCCAAAATATCTAACAAAGTTTGTCTAATATCAGGATGAGTTGGGGAGCGTTGGAATAACATTTTTTTTTATGATTTAGTGAGCTTGGCTCCCCTAGGACTTCCCAAGAGTTGGCACAGTTATCAAGACTCTGTCAATGGAAGGGAAAAAATTCCAGATTGGGAACGACTGTGGTCGGATTTGGTGTAGGAAGAGTTCAGACGAAACACCAGAGATGGATCTTCATATAAGAATGAGGATGAAGAGGATTGTGCTTTGGATACCAAGGTGAGGAAGGGGAAGGGGAAGAAATTCCATTCTAAATCCGAGTCCAAGAATGGAAAGAAGCAGGAGTTGTCCAAGGTGAAGTTTTTTCACTATCACAAGCATGGGAATTTTGCTACTAACTATCCACGAAAGAAGAAGAACAAGAAGGCTGGAGGATCTGTAGATGTTGAGGCCCTTGCCTCCAAATTTGAGGTTGACTTCTCATTAATCACATGCATGGTGTCCAGTGCATTAGTATCTGTGTGGTATTTGGATAGTTGCGCTTCCTTTCACATGACGGGAGATAAGGAATTTTTCAGTGACTTGGGGGAGAAAGATCTCCAAATGCATATTGAAATTGGAGACGAAGGATGGTACAGTGCTACCGAGATTGGTACTATTACCTTTCAAAGGGAATTAGATAAACCCTTTCAATTAAAATGTGATGCATGTACCAATTCTAAAGAAAAATTTGGTCTCAGTCGCAATGTTGGAGGATAGAGGCTATGATGTTGTTTTTAGTGATGGAAAAGCTTTCCTGCAACATAAAACAACGAGAAAAGCCAAGAGGATAGAGATTCGAGTTAAGAATATCTACAAGATGGAGGTAGATGGCTGCGCGGAAATGATGGGCAAGGCAGATCAAGTGGTGAGCCGGGATGAGGGTGAATTATGGCAGAGGTGATTGGGCCATCTTCACCATGGAGCCTTGAAAGTCATGTAGTATATTTCTACTTGTCTTCCCAGGGGTACACTTACATATTCAGACACATGCAAGGGATGTACTATGGGAAAATATGTAAAGGCCACCTTTCATGAGAAGGAAAACTGAGCTTCGGGGATCCTTGAGAGTGTTCACACATAAATGTGTGGTCCTTTCTCTGTTGCTTCGACAACAAAAAAATAAGTATTATGTAATTTTGGTTGATGAATTTTCTCATAAGTGTTGGATCTTGTTTATGTAGAATAAATATAAAACATTCTCTAAGTTCTATGAGTTTAAGGCACCGGTAGAGAAAGAGTCGAGGAAGAAAGTGAAGGCTCTTAGGAGCGATAATGGTGGAGAATACATCTCTAATGAATTCAAGAAATTCTGAAGCAAAGAATGAATTTGAAGAGAACTCATAGCGCCTCATAAACCACAACAGAATGGGTTCGTGGAGAGGAAGAACATAACTATTGTGGGTGCAGCACGAGTGATGTTGCATGATCAAGGCCTACTGATGCATTTGTGGGAAAAAGCATGCAATATAGTGGTACATGTGCAAAATTGTTGTCCTCATAGAGTACTTGGCATGAGTACCCCTGAAGAG
The DNA here is from genome assembly GCA_034641835.2 of Pinus albicaulis. Classification (NCBI taxonomy): domain Eukaryota; kingdom Viridiplantae; phylum Streptophyta; class Pinopsida; order Pinales; family Pinaceae; genus Pinus; species Pinus albicaulis. The sequence continues at coordinate 378,196,158 of CM076574.1, forward strand.
GCTTTCATAGGTAAGAAACCTGATGTTTCACACTTTAAGATTTTTGGCTCATATATTTATGTGCATGTGACCAAGGATGCCAGGAAGAAGCTGGAGCCAACAACTGAGGTTGGGAATTTTTTGGGGTACACTGAAACACCACATAATTATCATGTCTATTTTCCAAACAACAAAATGACTGTTGTGCGACGGGATATCAAATTTGATGAGGAGAAAGCCATGTGGTTGTCCCTTGAGAGGGAGATGGACTTGCATGCAGAGGAGGAACTGTTGGTTCCCAATGATGAGTCTCAGGATGTGGATCAACCACATGAGGAGGTTAATGGAGTGGAGGAAAACAATCATGCACAGCCATCCATCAGAAATGGAAAAAGGCGCACCATAGAAGATGATAGATTGAGACTTGATGTTGCAAAGAATGTAGGAGCCCCTACTTCACAATGCAGACAGAGGCAGTCTCCTGAATGATTTACTAGATACACGGATCTTATGGGAAAATGTAGTGTGACTGAACCATCTTCCTTTCAGGAAGCAATGTAGCAACCAACTTGGGTTGATGCAATGGTGGAGGAGTATGACTCCATTGTCAAGAACAGTGCATGGGAGATAGTCCCAAGACCGGTCGACAAATAAGTGGTTGGATCAAGATGGATCTACAAGGTAAAGAAATTTGTTGATGGGAGTGTGGAGAAATACAAGGCCAGATTTGTGGCTTGGGGATTCTCACATATCAAGGAGATAGATTATGATGAGACGTTTGTACTTGTTGCAAGGTACTCTTCCATAAGATCCATCCATTGGGGGAATTTTGAGGTCTGAAATGGGCCTCCTAACAAAAATGTACAACAAAAATAAACTTTATTAGAACCAATAGGATTCAAGATGATGACGTCAACCATGGGGGATGATTCACCATTTTTTAAGTAAAAGGGCAAAAATATTAAAAAATAATAAAATAATAAAACTACTTTTTCACTCGTAATTTCAACTTATCTCCCAAATTTTTTACTCAAATTTCTAGCATGAGTACTCGTTGGATGAAAAATTTAATTCCTCATCCAATGAGTACCCATATTTCATACTTTCGATGGACCCTCCTACAAGAAAAAATGAGAAATACATATAAAAAAAAAACCATGATTGCAATCACATTTTTTTTATGTATTTCTCATTTTTTCGTGTAGGAGGGTCCATAGAAAGTATGCAACATGGGTACTCATTGGATTATGAATTAAATTTTTCATCCAATGAGTACTCATGCTATAAATTTGAGTAAAAAATTTGGGAGATAAGTTGAAATTACGAGTTGAAAAAGTAGTTTTATTATTTTATTATTTTTTAATATTTTTACCCTTTTACTTAAAAAATGGTGAATCAGCCCCCATGGTTGACATCATCATCTTGAATCCTATTGGTTCTAACGTGATTGCAATCATGTTTTTCATGTATTTCTCATTTTTCGTCAAGTAGGACCCATCAAATGTAAAAACATGGGTACTCCTTGGATGAGGAATTAAATTTTGCATCCAACGAGTACTCCCGTTTATGTATTTCTCATTTTTTCGTGTAGGAGGGTCCATCAAAAGTATGAAACATGGGTACTCATTGGATGAGGAATTAAATTTTTCATCCAATGAGTACTTATGCTATAAATTTGAGTAAAAAATTTGGGAGATAAGTTGAAATTACGAGTTGAAAAAGTAGTTTTATTATTTTATTATTTTTTAATATTTTTACCCTTTTACTTAAAAAATGGTGAATCAGCCCCCATGGTTGACATCATCATCTTGAATCCTATTGGTTCTAACGTGATTGCAATCACGTTTTTCATGTATTTCTCATTTTTCGTCAAGTAGGACCCATCAAATGTATGAAACATGGGTACTCCTTGGATGAGGAATTAAATTTTGCATCCAACGAGTACTCCCGCTCAAAATTTGAGTAAAAACTTTGGGAGATAAGTTTAAAATATGAGTTGAAAAAGTAGTTTTTTATTTTTTCCCTCTAAAATTTGATGATGTAATCAAATATTATTTTATTATTTCCATTATTATTTTATAATTTCCTTAGGAGGCCCATTTTAGACCTCAAAATTCCTCTAATTCTTGCACTCTCGGTGAAGATGGGCTGGCGCATTCATCAGATGGATGTGAAAACTGAATTTCTCCATGGGATCATTGAGGAAGAGGTGTACATAGAGCAGCCTGAAGGTTTCGAGATCTTCAACAATGAGTTGCATGTGTGCAGACTCAAAAGAGCATTGTATGGGCTGAAGCAAGCACCCTGTGCTTGGTACACTCATATAGACAGCTATTTCACTGGATTGTGCTTCACCAAAAGTGAAGCAGATGCAAACCTGTACCAGATTGTGGTTGAAGGTAAGCTATTGATCATTTTTATTTATGTTCATGATCTAATTTTGACTGGTGATGAGCATAAGATATACTCATGCAAGGGGAGTCTTGCAAGGGATTTCGAAATGAAGGACATGGGTCTCCTTCATTATTTCCTTGGATTGGAAATATGGCAGCGGGATGGTGAAATTTTTGTGTCTCAAGGGAAGTATGCAAAAGAGATATTGGGTAAGTTTAACATGGAGAGCTGCAAACCCATGGATACTCTTCTTCTAGGAAATTGGAGGAAAGAGAATGCTACTTCTAGAGAGGTGGTGGATGTTACTTTCTATTGACAGTTAGTGGGTTTTCTAATGTATCTAGTGAACATGAGACCGTACATTTGCTACACAGTTAACCAGCTAATTCAAGCTATGGTTAAGCCTACCAAGATCTTTTGGAAGGCGGGGAAGCATGTCCTAGGATACCTAAGGGGCACATCAGATTATAGTCTATGGTACAGACGGACAGAGGGAATGAAGTTGCATGGCTTCATGGATGCAGATTGGGTTGGAAGACCATTGGACAGAAAGAGAACATCAGGAGGTATCTTTAGCATTGGATCAACAACAGTTTCCTCGTACAGCAGGAAGCAACGATCCGTGGAGCTCAATTTAGCAGAAGCGGAATACACGGTAGCAATTCAAGCTACATGTGAGGCTATATAGATGAGAAATATCTTGGTTGGTTTGTTTGGTTCTTAGACGGATCTGACAGTGATTCATTGTGATAATAAGAGTTTCATTAAGCTCTCGATTAATCCTGTGTTTCATGAGGTCCAAGCATATAGATATCTGGTACCATCATCTCAAATATTGTGCGCAGAGAAGGATAATGTTGCTTTAGTACATTCCCACAGAAGATCAGGATGCATATATTCTAACGAAGGCGCTCACCAGGAGAAAATTCGAATACCATAGAGACAGGATCGGGGTGAAGGATAATCCCTTTCTTGTTGAGAGGGAGTGTTGAGATTTAACAAGAAAATTTAGCACCCACACCTAATGCATTAAGCACCCATACTAGGGTGGGGCCCACAGTGCTATTTTTGGGTTCATGTCTATTTTGGTTATCCCTTAATTAAGATGGACATTAATCTGTAATCTATTCTCAATGTGGACTTGAATCAGTTAACTAAAAGTGATAAATTCAGTTAGCTAGTGGATTTTAAGTTAGAGGTAGTTGGTGAGGCATGCAGAGTAATTCCAGTTGTAACAAAGTTCGAAGTGCAGTGGTGCATTAGTTAATGCAAGATGTAAATAGTTTAACTCAATTAAGTGATTTAAAGTCAATTGCGCTAGTTGTAACTAAAGATACACTAGTGAGAGATCTAGTGAATTAAATATTAATAATTTGCAATCAGTGATCTCACATACAACTAAGGATTTACTATTATTAGCTGCATGCATGTCAAATCCAGTGGAGGCCCAATTGAGTTCTAGGTGAAAGGGAAGTTGACTATTAGTTGTAGGATTATTGGGTTGCACGCATGCAACCAAACACCTATTGGAGTGCCCATGATACTTGCGTAATCAAGGCAGGAAAGAATCCCTATCTTTTAGGGATCTTTACCATCAGGGGTTGCGCAAGAAAGGTAGGATGTCTGGAGGCTAAGAATTAGCTATGTTTTGGTCAGTTTTGCATATGACAGTGTGAGACAATTAGTTGAGTACTCGAGGACTCTTGTGAGGATAGTTTTGTATGTAATTGTTTCATGATCCACGTTGAATATACAATAGAAGATAGTGGGGTTTTTAGCTGTAATATTTCCCCAGAAAATTATCGGTGTTGTGTCTGATTGATATTTCTTCATGTTCATATGATTAGCGATTGTGTTTTTTTAATTCAGAAAAATATTTGTAGAAGTGATTCAGTATTTAACTTTAGTACATTGTTATAATAGGTGAATCCAAGATATACATGCATGTTGTATAATTTCTACACTTAATAGATGGTTGTTAAAGAGACAATAGTCAAAGATTATCATAATATATGTAACAGATGCACATACATTATCAAATTATGTTTGGGTTGGAAAAATTTATTATGTGATGGAAAAAAAATTCCTCGTAGATATTAAGTACATTGCAAGTGATGACATAGACTCTTCATGGAACTCACTCATGAATTGGGGCTAGGTCAATCAAAGCGTGGTTTTTGAATGGTTTGGATGCGTTAGTTGTATGAAAATTGGGATCTAAAATGAATGAGGCTACCTACAATCTGAAGCGACAATTGACATGCAAACTTCTCTTCTTTTTGATACAAAGAGATTTAGTTTTGGTCCTCGTCTATCTCCTAAAATAGATCTATTGAGATGCAAGCATTATCAACAATTGTCCTTCAATCAATAGCATGTGAAAAAAAAATCATTTTTTTTAAGACTTTATCGAGCTATAGTTGTTTCTAAATTTTAACAAACTATAGGGACAATGGAACAAGGGAAGGGTAGCAATACAATTTTGGAGTTTTTGACACGCTAGTACAATGGAAACAAGTTTGTCAAAGGAATTTACCTACAAAAAATGATTGTAAATTTTCACTATGCTTACTGAGTGTTATAGGAAATTTTGTCACATATTATCAATGAGCCTCCTAATGGGATCAATTAAAATCCTATTCCCCCTTGTCATCATCTTTCACAAAGACCTAAGCATGTACCTTTCATCCCCCATAATTTCATCCCTAAACTGGATCATATGAGCCAGTTTTAGGACCAATTTTCCATGTATTCCTAATGGAGTGCGACCACCTGTAGGATGCTCCATTGTGGCCAGCATTGGTCACTAGAAAGTTGCTCCCCTTTGCACTTGTGTTGGTTCTATAAATCTAGGAGAATGATTAGGATTCTGAAAGCTTCACTTTCAAGGAGATTCTAGAATTTGTTTCAACAACTTACCTTGGATTAAAAATTTGAATCATATCCTACCCTACTTTGGAGTTTTCACCACTTATCATTTGATCCTATCCCTCCATAAAAGGTGGATCTAAAACCTTAGAATGGTAATTTTATAAGAACTCCTAACTTACCTGCATCTCCTATATATTTACCACCCTTCATATGCAAAGTTTAGAATGAAGAATGAATGAATAGTTGGCTTTGGATAAACTCTACCCTTATGTTTTTGTAGTGAGTGGTTATTATCTCATGCATTAGGGTGATTGGAGGTGCATATTGTGACAAGGAAAGGACAAGTTAACAACTTGGAGGAGTTCTTCTATAAGGTCAACTGCTACTTATAGTTGTAATCTCCTTCTATTTATATTAGTGCAAATAATTCTTTTTTTTCCTATATTTGATGTTGATTCATATATTTCAATACCATGTTGATCTATTGAATATATTATTTAGATGATACTAAATTGATCTTGTAGTTTCTTGGATTGTGTTATCTGACTATGCAGGTTCTAATTTTGGCAATAAGAGCTGGAATTGGAGCTTCCAGCTGAAGAAGGAGCGAAGCATGTGACAGGTTCCAGGTAGGTCTCACTCCGTCATCTATTTACTTTAAGGAAAATAATTAGGTTCCTTGTCTCTCTGTTGTTCTAGGTTGACCACCAAACCTAGGGGATATACTTTTGTCCGCAATCATAAATTCAGTATAAAAAATTGATTACCATACTGGGGAACATAGTATTCCCTTGGTGGTTTTCCTTGTCCTGTGTGTTTGATTACCTCCTTTATAGACCTTTGTTGTATCATCCAACTAATAATAGACCTAGGAAGTGGCCTCATTCAACCTTTTTCACAATTCTTATGTTGAAATCATCTATCCCATGCCCAACTCTCCCCCAATTCCTCTGAAAGAGCATTTCACCTCACTCAGGGCCACTCTATCCCAGCGTTGAAAAGCACTCGTTCCTCCTTTGCACCATAGTTGGTCCCTATTTTTGCACAAATTTTTCATTAGTTTTTTAGCCTCTCTCTCATCAGCCTGCTTGCATTTGAACTTCCCTGAGTCTTGATTGTCTTGTGGCCTCTCAAAAACCTCCATTTGGTTTGCATTTGTGCCTATTTTCCTTTGGTGAGAATTGTTTTTTATTTTTCTTTATCATTTGGTTGTTTGCAAATTGATTTTTTTTTATTGTTGATCGCTTGCATGAAATGTTGTTTGGGTCATTCTAAGAAGTGTAATTGAATCAATAATTGAACATTTTCATCTTCATTTTCTTCATTCATGAAAATTAAGTGTGGTGAAAAGTGAAATTATGCATTTCCATTTAGGGTTTCATATGTGCATTAGTATAGGAACGGTTGCATGGAAATGGAAATTTCAGCTTGCATATTTTTTGCTGCATATTGTGTTTTGCATCTTGATTTTTTCTGCCCTTATTTAGCTAGATTTTCATTCAAAGAGAAAATATTCCTATTTTCTCATGTTATATTTTCATTTTAGGATATTTAGGTGACATTCATGGTGAGCCTTAAAACTTTAACTTAATCAAAGATAAAATGTTAAATTTATTCAATCAACCTAAGGAGAATTTGTAACATTAATGCAAACATTTATATGTCTAGGTAGGAGACGTGTTCTAACGTCATTAAACGTAGAAGATATTTTCGATTTATAGCATTTCATCCCAGGGGTGAAATCTCGTTCCATGTATGTAAGTGTATAGGATCATTCTCCATGTACCTTGGGGTATATCAGATGGTGCTCCATGCATGAAAAGCATATAGGAATGCTCTCATCAAATGATTATGCATTATACAACCCTACTACAGACCACACTCCCATGCACTGTTGATTATATTTTGGGAGTCCCATGTAGGTTTCTATCCATCCATAGGTAACCAAGTATGTCGCATTGTATAGCGTGATACATCGAAAACAACATTTGGGGAGATCAATTTTTGTACATTAAGTCCTTGATTCGCCAAGATGTATATTGTAGTTCACAGTTTCTTGGTAATTATTTAGGCCTAGATTACCCTCTTTTTTATTTATTTCTTTTTGTGTTAATAAAATTTATTATCCAATGCGGAAGAACAAAATCCTCCTCCCCATCATTAGAATGAAAAATAAGCATCCTCTTCCTCTAGAGGCTACTCCTAACCGATGTAAAAAACATAATAAAACACAAAATAACGAATCAAGAACTTTATACACTACTTTTGGCCCTCCTTGTGATACTGATCCACAAAAATCATCTATCCCTTTGAGTTTTGAACTCGAGATTACATCTATTCCTATTGGTTACACTGAAAAAAATTGAAACAGAAATCCCTGAAACTTTGTTACAAGAGCTCATTGAACATGACCTTCCTGATTTAGACACTTTGTTTCTCTTGGCTTGATTTGGGATGACCCAGGTTCAATCTATACTACACACCAACAAAACCCTTGATCACTGGCCCTTTCGACAACAACGTGAAAGAATATCCCAGTCTCACCCGAAGTGACTATGGGTGGATGCAGAACCAGGTTTCTGCAACCTTGAGGGACTAGGAGATGTGGTAATTTTATATTATCTTATGCTTACAACTTATAAATAATTTTTCCACATTATATTAATCACATAAACATTACATATAAACCAATAACCATTACTGCGCTGAAGTAAAATGTAATAACAAATAATAATCAAATATACACAATAAACATAGAAGAACACCAGAATATCGTTCACACGCTGCTTATTTATTATGATGAGTCTTTGAATATGGCCAGTTCTTCGACCTAAGCACTAAATTGCAGGTTTTTTGCACACCAAGCTGCAGAATCTTCCTAGGCCTCTGCGCACTCAGCTGCAGAGCGTTCCCTTCACTACAAAATAAATATTACAACAATACCCATACTACATACATGTCTTTAAACATATAATTTCAACCCTTTATATACTATTACATGTAGGGCTACATCATTAAATGGTCCAAATACCATGGGCTCCCCAAAACAAACAACTATCACCCAAAACCATTTACAAAATTGTGCGCTTTACAAAAAAGATGGGCTTCAACCCACCCCAAAGCCCCTATAACACCGTGCAGCATATTTAAAATACTCCACTACGCAGTCCACTTCGCGCTCTGCCCCAAAAAATGTGGAATCTTAACCAAAATATCGGCCAAGTTGGGTTGCGCCGGACTTGCCCCCAACACTCACATGTGACTCGTCCCGAGAGACTCAGCTGATTTGCATCTGATTTTTATTGCTATGTTGTCATAGGCCTTATTGAACTGCTACATAATCCATGAGATCTAATTTTCTTTGGTGCACACTTATTCCAACAATATTTTTGTCACTGGTCCTGTAGTCCCCTGCAACACATCCTCTTCTCTTTGTCGAAGCCCTTGAAGCTTCCCATCCACTTCTTGAGATAGCTGGAGAGCCTCGTCCTTCCATGGCTGAGTTCTCTCTGTCAAAACATACTCTTGTTTTGTATCTCCTCTATTCTCTTTTGTAGTGCAATTCCTTCATTGATCATGGTGATATTTTGCGATATTGGTAAGGTCTTCATATTTTTCTGAATCTCCTCCGGCTACTTCTGCTTCTGCTGAATGTCTTATTGTAGCTTCTACACATTTGGATCTTATTGGAGAGAAGTCCAATTTTTTAAAGTTTCATCCAATAGCTTCCTACAATCTTCCACTGTTGCGGAGATTCCGACCACTACATCCTTCATATTGGTCTCCCTCTACTCTCGCACTTGTAGTGTTGTGGTTTTTTGTAGCTTCATTTGTAGCTCACTGATATTTATCTCATATTGAAATTGTACATATGGAACCTTATTATTGTATTCCTTTATGGCAAGGTCTAGCTTCTCGGCCTTGTCTTCCATTGATTCCTCCTTGCACAAATCAATGTCTAAGACCTCGCGGCATGATGCTTCGACCAACTCCTTCAACTTCTGCTACTATTGTACTACCTATTCCTTCTCTTGGATGGCCTGGTTGAGTTTTTGCTTCAGCGAAGATCGCGCTCTTTCTACCTGAATATTCAAATTTGAAGTTATTTTTTCGCACTGCTTCAACTCATCTATAATGTCCTACTACAACACCTGGGGAAAAAAAAAATTGGACCCTATTTTTTGGTGGGCAGACTTGCCCATGGTTTGTGCATGGGTTTTCACATGGTTTTTGGGGCATGATGGTTTTCGGCCCCTGGTATTTTTTAGATCCAGTCAAGGGAACTATGGTTATGTTCTAATCTAGGGCTAATGGATTGGGGTTTATGAAAGGTTTGGCATGTATATATATGTGTTGTAACACTAAAAGGAAAATAATGAAAAATCAAGCTGGTAGTCTCGATTTAGGATCCAGGGGAAACTCTCTGCGTATATCTATTTTATGTTTTATTCTCTTGCTATTGTCTATTTTTTGTTTTTAATATTCGTTTACAGATAATTTCTATACAGGGTTAAAACCTACATTTGGTATCAGAGTTATTTCAGGTTCAAGGGGATGCCTTTCTGCTGAGGGGTTTTTTTCTCGGGCCTGTAGTAGACCCTGTTCAGTGGGATATATGTTGGATCAATTCTTGCGATGAAAGAAGATGGTGAGCAGTGGAAAGATAAAGATCGAGAAATTTAATTGTCATAGTTTTGAGTGGTGGAAGCTTAATATATAGGATCTTCTGGTGAATAAAGATCAGTGGATCGCGGTAGATACGGGTACTAAAACAACGGAAATGTCAGATGAATATTGGAAGAAGTTGGATCGGAAGGCAAAGAGCACAATACGGTTGTGTATCTCAGATTTGGTATTTTTTAATGCATCCGGGGAAGCTACGAAGAAGACTTTGTGGGACAAGATAGGGACTTTGTACCAATCTAAGTCTCTGGTGAATAAATTGTTTCTATGGAAAAATTTGTATACCCTGAGGATGAAGGATTAAGCCTTGATGACAAAGCATCTAAAAGCCTTCAATACTGTGGTAAGTTAGTTCCCATATGTTGATATTAAAATATTAGATGAAGATAAGTGCATCAGTTTGTTGTGTTCTCTACCAGATTCGTGGGACAGTCTGGTTATTGCAATAGGTAGCAATATAACTACCTTTAATTTTGATGAAATTGTCTCAGCCTTGCTGTCAGAGGAAATGAGATGGAGAAATATGGAGGGCCAAAATGGAGATGCCTTATCTACATGAGGAAGGTCCCAAAACATAAACAGAAATAAGTTTTCGAGTGGGAGATCTAAATCTAGAGGGAGATCTAAACTCCAGGAAAATTTGTAAAGGTGTGGCGGAAATGCGGAAAGGAAGGGCACTACAATAAGGAATACATATCTAAATCCCTTGGGAAAGGAAAGGGATCTGATGATGCTCCTTATATAAAGGCAAAAACCACTTCAGATGAAGGTAGGGATGTGTATTTGGATTCTTCTTCAAATACACATGTAGATCATGAGGCATGGTTGATTGACTCAGGTGAACCCTTTCACTTCACTGTCCATAGGGAGTGGTTGTGTGATTATGAGAAGTATGACGGTGGTGATGTATTATTAGGGGATGATAAGAAGGATAGAATCATCAGACGTGGAAAATTCAAGCTGAAGCTGCAAGATGGAAGGATTAGAACACTTCCTGGTGTTTTGCATATTCCTGCATTTGCAAGAAATCTGATTTCTATAAGCAAGATGGATGATGCAAGTGTAAAAAAAGTGTTCCTGAAATATACCTACAAGATGGTTTGGGGAGAACTATTATTAATGCGGGGAGGTTGGATTGGAACTTTGTACAAGCTTGATGGTAGCATTTTTATTGATGGGTGCAACAGTTCTGTGGTTCCTCAAAGTGGAGTGGAAAGCCTAGCGATCTCTCGAGAAAATACCATACTATGGCATCAAATGCTTGGACATATTGGAGAGTAGGGCCTTCAGATACTACATGGTAATGGTATGGTAGAGGGTATGTCCAATTTCTCTCTAGATTTTACTTTCTTTGAACATTATGTATATGGTAAGAAAAATCGGGTGATTTTTCCTTCTGGTGCTAAGAGGGCGAACAAGATATTAGAGCTTGTGCACAATGATGTCTTTGGACCTGTGTCAGTTCCATCACTGGGTAAGTCTGTGTACTATGTTTCATTCATAGATGACTTCTCAAGGAATACATGGATATAATTCTTGAGGAAGAAATCTGAAGTCTTTGACAGATTTAAATAATTTAAGGCTCTGGTGGAAAACGAAACAAAGAAGAAGATAAAGGTGTTGAGGATAGATAACGGTGGAGAGTTCTGCAAGAAGAAATTTGAAGAGTTATATAGGAAGGGTGGTATAGCATGAAAGAAGAATACTCCATACACACCTCAGAAAAATAGAGTTGCAGAAAGAATGAACGGAACGCTGATGGAAAAGGCAAGAAGCATGCTCAGTGGTACCAGGTTAGGATAAAAATTCTTGGCAGGGGTAGTGGAGACTACATGTTACCTGGTTAACAGATCATCTTCATCAACGTTGGAGGATAAGACTCCACATGAGGTATGGACTGGTAACAAACCCTCTCTTTCACATCTGACGATATTTGGATGTGATGCATATGTACATGTTCCAAAGGAGAAAAGGACCAAGTTGGATAATAAATCTGAAAGGTGCATATTTATTGGGTATAAGGATAGTTTAAAAGGTTACAAGCCTTGGAACCCAGAAACAAGGAAGGTTGTGTAAAACCGAGATGTGGTGCTTAGAGAGGTGAAATATGTTGTTAAACATGAATTCCTACCAAAGGAACCTGAGAGTATAGAGTTTTAGCTAAAGGAGGATGAATCAGACTCTACAATAGAACAAGATATAAAAGAGGAAGATCCACAAACTCCAGCTGTGAGAAAATTAGTTCAGGAAAGAAGATAGCCAGAAAGGTATAGTCCATCGGATTTTTGTTCAAAGTTTGCTTTAACTATCACTGATGATGATCCCAGAACTGTCAGGGAGGCATTGGGTTCAAAGGTTGGAAAACTCTGGAAGGAGGCGATGGTTGATAAAATGACATCCTTGCACAAAAATGAGGCATGGGATATGGTGGAGTTGCCAACCGAAAGGAAGCCCATTAGGAGAAAATGGGTGTTTAAGAAGAAGATGAATGTAGAAGGAAAGGTGGAGAAATAAAAATCTTGGTTGGTAGCAAAAGTTTATTCCCATATGTCGAGAATTGATTTTGGTGATATTTTTCTCATGTTGCCAAGGTTACTTCTATTAGATTACTTTTATCTGTTGCTGTTGCATTTGATTTTGAGGTAGAATAGATGGATGTGAAGACAAAATTTCTTCATGGGAATCTGGAAGAGGAGATCTACATAAAGCAACCTGAAGGCTTTATGGTGAAGGGTAAGATAAAACTTGTACGCAGGTTAAAAAATTTTCTGTATGGGTTAAAACAGTCACCAAGGATGTGGTATCAGAAATTTGATACCTATATACGTGGACTTGACTTCACCAAAAGAAAAGAGGAACAATGTGTTTATTTTAAATTAATTGGTGACCATGTTATTTATTTGGTATTATATGTGGATGATATGTTTCTGATTGGAAATTACAAAGAAATTATCCAAGATTTGAAGAAAAATGTTTTCTCCAAATTCAACATGAAGGATCTTGGTGCTACAAACTATATTTTGGGCATGGATATTAAGAGAGATCGAGAAAAGAGGAAGCTTTGGTTAAACTAGAGGAAGTATGTCAGTACTATATTGGAGATGTTCAATATGTAAGATAGTAAACCGATGAAGGTTCCTATTCCTGTAGATGTAAAGTTGTCTACTGAACAGTGTCCCAACACATAATAAGAAGAGGAGGATATGTCCCATGTTCCATATGCAAGTGTAGTGGGTAGCCTGATGTATGAAATGGTCTGTAATAGACAACACATTGCACATGGAGTGGGAGTATTGAGCAGGTTTATGTCAAAACCAGGGAAGGATCATTAGACAACAGTGAAGCGAGTTTTCAGATATTTGTGTGACACTAGTGATTATGGTTTGTGCTACCAGGGAAGACCATGATTGGACATAGTTTTGGACATCTGTGGTTTTTTTATGCAGACTGGGCTGAAGATATCAATCAAAGAAGATATACAAGTGGGTATGTGTTTAGCCTATTTGGAGGTGCAGTCAGTTGGATGAGTAAAAGATAGTAGGTAGTGGCTCTTTCAACTATAGAGGAAAAATACATGACAGCCACTCATGCAAGCAAGGAAGAAGCTTGGTTGCAGAGATTGTGTTCAAGTATGGGGTTGGTGCAGCAGGCTATAAGGATATGTTTTGATAGCCAAAGTTAAATTTTCTTGGCTAAGAATCGTGATTATCATTCAAAGACAAAGGACATTGATGTTCAATATCACTCTGTGAGAGATATGGTTGAGGATAAAAGGTTGTTGCTGGTAAACGTGGAAACTTTGAAGAATGTTGCAGATGCATTGATGAAGTCTGTGAGAAATCAGAAGTTATCTTAGTGTAGAGAAATAATGGGTGTTTTAGAGCCGGACTAATGACTAAGCTCTCCTGTGGCCCCCTGCGGAAAGAAAACTACAAGTGTGAGAATGTTTGGTATGTGTTATATTCTTTACACGATTAGTCACACGCGCAGGGGGGTCAAAAGGGGGGTGATAGCACCCCCTGTACGTTGCACTGGGTGCAGCAGGGGGGTCACAGGGGGGATGGTAGGGAGAAAAAAATTTGGACCCTATTTTTCGGTTGGCGAACCCGCCCATGGTTTTGTGCATGGGTTTGCACATGGTTTTTGGAGCATGATGGTTTTCAATCACTGGTATTTTGTAGATCTTGTCAAGGGAATTAAATTTATGTTCTAATCTAGGGTTAATGGATTGGGGTTTATGAATGGTTCGACATGTGTGTGTGTGTGTGTGTGTGTGTGTGTGTGTGTGTGTGTTGTAACACAAAAAGGAACATAATGAAAAATCAAGCTGGTAGTCTCAATTTGTATCCAGGGGAAAATCTCTCCGTATATCTGTTCTATGTTTTATTATCTTGCTATTGTTCATTTTAGGTTTTTAAGATTTGTTTGCAGATAATTTCTATAGAGGGTTAAAACCTACATTTGGTATCAAAGTTTTTTTGTCTTCAAGGGGATGCCTTTGCTGCTGAGGGGTTTTTTGGTTAGGCTTGTGATAGATCATGTTTAGTGGGATATCTGCGGGATCAATTATTGTGGTGAAATAATATGGAGAGTAGTGGAAAGATAAAGATCGAGAAATTTAATGGTCATATTTTTTTATTTGTGGAAGCTTAATATGGAGGATCTGCTGGGGGATAAATATTAGTGGATCACGGTAGATCCGAGTAATAAACCAACGAAAATTTTAGATGAAGACTGGAAGAAGTTGGATCAAAAGGAAGAGAGCACTATACGGTTGTGTATCTCATATTCAATATTGTTGAATGTATCAGGGGAAGCTACATCGAAGACTTTGTGGGAAAAGATAGGGACTTTGTACCAATCTAAGTCTTTGGTGAATAAATTTTTTATGTGGAAAAGGTTGTATACCCTGAGGATGAAGGATGGAGACTCAGTGACAAAGCATCTAAATTACTTCAATACTATGGTAAGTTAGTTGTCATATGTTGATATTAAAATCTCATATGAAGATAAGTGCATCATTTTGATGTGTTCTCTACCAAATCCGTGGGTCAATATGGTTATTGTAATAAGTAGCAATACAACTACTTTAAATTTTGATAAAATTGGCTTAGCCTTGCTGTCGGAGGAAATGAGACGGAGAAATATGGAGGGCTAGAATAGAGATACCTTATCTATATGAGGAAGGTCCCAAAATAGAAACAAAATTATTTTTTCGAGTGGGAGATCTAATTCTGCAGGAAAGTTTTTAACAGTGTGCTGGAAACGTGGAAAGAAACGGCACTACAAAAACGACTACAGATTTAAGGCTCCTTAGAAATGAAATGGATCTAATGATGCTCCTTCTACAGAGGCAAAAACCATCGCAGATGAAGGTGGGGATGTGTATTTGGATTCTTCTTCAAATACACATGTAGATCATGAGGCATGGTTGATTGACTCACATGCATCCTTTCACTTCACTCCCCATAGGGAGTGGTTGTGCGAGTATGAGAAGTATGATGGTGGTGTTGTATTCTTAGGGGATGATAGGAAGGCCAAAATCGTCAAACGTGGAAAATTCAAGCTAAAGCTGTAAGGTGGAAGGATTAGAACACTTCCTAGTGTTCTCCATATTCCTGCATTGGCTAGAAATCTGATTTCTGTAAGCAAGATGGATAATGCATTTGTAAAAACAGTGTTCAAGAAAGATACCTGCAAGATGGTTTGGGGAGCACTAGTATTAATGCAGGAAATTTGGATTGGAACTATGTACAAGCTTTAGGGTAGCACTATTATTGATGGGTGCAACATTTTTGTGGTTCCTAAAAGTGGAGCGGAAAGCCTAGCGGTCTTTGGAAAAAAGACCATGCTATGGCATCAAAGGCTTGGACATATTGGAGAGAAGGGCCTTCGGATACTACATGGTAATGGTATGGTAGAAGGTATGTCCAATTTATCATTGGATTTCGAATTATGTGAACATTTTGTATAAGGGAAGCGGAATCGGGTGAGTTTTCCTTAGAGCTTGTGCACAGTGATGTGTTTGGACCTGTGTCGGTTCCATCATTGGGTAAGACTGTGTACTATGTTTCATTCATAGATGACTTCTCAAGGAATACATGGATATATTTCTTGAGGAATAAATCTGAAGTATTTGACAAATTTAAATATTTTAAGGCTTTGGTGGAAACCCAGACAGAGAATAAGATAAAGTTGTTGAGGAAAGATAATGTGGGAGAGTTCTGCAAGAAGGAATTTGAAGAGTTATATAAGAAGTGTTGTATAGCACAACAGAAGACTACTCTATACACACCTTAGAGAAATAGAGATACAGAAAGAATGAACAAAATGCTGATGGAAAAGGAAAGAAGCATGCTCAGTTGTACTGGGTTAGGATAAGAATTATGGGCAGAGGCAGTGGAGATTTCATGTTACCTGGTTAACAAATCACCTTCATCAGCGTTGGAGGATAAGACTCCACATGAGGTATGGACTGGTAACAAACCCTCTCTTTCACATCTGAGTATATTTGGATGTGATGCATATGTACATGTTCCAAAGGAGAAAAGGACCAAGTTGGATAATAAATCTAAAAGGTGCATCTTCATTGGGTATAAGGATAGTTTAAAAGGTTACAATATTTGGAACTTAGAAACAAGGAACGTTGTGTACAACCGAGACTTGGTGTTTAGAGAGGTTAAATATGTTGTTAAACATGAAGCCCTACTATAGGAACCTGATAAGATAGAGTTTGAGCTAAAGGAGGATGAATCATACTCTACAATAGAACAAGATTAAGAAGAGGAAGAGCCACAAACTCCAGCTGTGAGAAGATCAATTTGGGAAAAAAGACATCCAAAAAGGTATTTTCCATCTGATTTTTGTTCAAATTTTTCTTTAACTATCACTGATGATGATCCCAGAACTATCACGGAGGCGTTGGATTCAGAGGATGGAAAACTCTAGAAGGAGGCCATGGTTGATGAAATGGCATCCTTGCACAAAAATGAGGCATGGGATCAAGTGGAGTTGCTGAATGGAAGGAAGCCCATTGGGAGAAAATGGGTGTTTAAGAAGAAGATGAGTGTAGAAGGAAAGGTGGAGAAGTACAAAGCTTGGTTGGTAGCAAAAGGCTATTCCCAGGTGCCGAGAATTGATTTTGGTGATATTTTTTCTCCTGTTTCCAATGTTACTTCTATTAGATTGATTTTATCTGTTGTTGATGCATTTTATTTTGAGGTAAAACAGATGGATGTGAATACAACATTTCTTCACAGGGATTTGGAAGAGGAGATATACATGAAGCAACCTAAAGGATTTATGGTGAAGGGTATGAAAGAACTTTTATGCAGGTTAAAAAAGCCTCTATATGGGTTAAAACAGTCACCAAGGATATGGTATCAGAAATTTGATACCTATATATAGTAACTTGGCTTCACTAGAAGCAAAGAGGATCATTGTGTTTATTTTAAATTAATTGGTCACCGTGTAATTTATTTGGTCTTGTATGTGGACGATATGTTGATGATTGGAAATGACAAAGAAATTATCCAATATTTGAAGACACAATTGTTATCCAAATTCGACATGAAGGATATTGGTTCTGAAAACTATATTATGGGCATGGAAATTAAGATAGATATGGCAAAGAGGAAGCTTTGGTTAAACCAGAGGAATTATGTCGACACTATATTCCAGAGGTTCAATATGCAGGATAGTAAATCGGTGAAGGTTCCTATTCTTGTAGGTGTAAAGCTATTTGCTGAACATTGTCCCAAGACACAAGAAGAAGAGGAGGTTATGTCTCGTGTTTCATATGCAAGTGCAGTGGGTAGCCTGATGTATGCAATGATCTATACTAGACCAAACATTGCACATGAAGTGGGAGTATTGAGCATGTTTATATCAAAAATATGGAAGGAGAATTGGACAAAAGTGAAGGGGGTTTTCAGATATTTGCGTGGCACTAGTGATTATGGTTTTGTTGATGCAGACTGGGCTGGAGATATGGACCAAAGAAGATCTACAAGTGGGTATGTGTTTAGCCTATTTGGAGGTGCAGTCAGTTGGATGAGTAAAAGACTGTCTATAGTGGCTCTTTCAACTACAGACGCAGAATACATGGCAGCCACTCATGTAAGCAACAAAGCAGTTTGGTTGCAAAGATTGTGTTCAAGTATGGGGTTGGTGCAACGGGCTATAAGGATAGATTGTGATAGCCAAAGGGAAATTTTCTTGGCTAAGAACCCTTCTTATCATTAAAAGACAAAGCACATTGATGTTCAATATCACTTTGTGAGATATATGGTTGAGGATAAAAGGGTGTTGCTGGTAAAGGTGGACATTTTGAAGAATGTTGCAGATTACTTGAAGAAGTCTATGAACACTCAAAAGTTAGCTTGGTGTAGAGAAACAATGGGTGTTCCAGAGTTGGACTAATGACTAAGCTCTCCTGTGGCCCCCTCTGGAAAGAAAACAACAAGTGGTAGAATGTTGGCTATGTGTTATATTATTTCCACGATTAGTCGCACGCACGAGGGGTCACAAGGGGGGTAATATCACTTGTTGTACGTTGCGTTGGGCACAGTAGGGGGGTCACAGGGGGGAGGCAGGAAAAATTGTTTTAGGACCCTATTTTTCAGTGGGAAGACCCTCCCATGGTTTTGTGCATGGGTTTGCACATGGTTTTTGGGGCATGATGGTTTTCAGCCCCTGGTATTTCGTAGATCCAGTCAAGGTAACTACGATTATGTTATAATCTAGGGTTAATGGATTAGGGTTTATGAATGGTTCAGCATGTATATATATGTGTTGTAACACTAAAAGGAACATAATGAAAAATCAAGCTGGTAGTCCCGATTTGGGATCCAAGGGAGAATATCTATGTATATTTTTTTTATGTTTTATTATCTTGCTATTGTTTATTTTCTGTTTTTAAGATTCATTTGCAGATAATTTCTGTACAGGGTTAAAACCTACACCCGAAGTATTTCATTTTCTTGTGTTGATTGTCTGGTTGTCTGAGCTAATAACTCTAACTCTGCAATAAGTTCCTTAACACCTGTTATAAGTGCTTCATAGCGATCCTCTAACCCGTTCTATGAATCTGTCATAGCTTCCTATATCCTGTCTCCAATCTGATCCAAGTCCCCATCAGTGAGGACCAACGACGTTATGTCCTTCATCTTATCTACCTTTTACTTCTTTTTGGGTCTTTTGGTAGCTTAGACACCTGCATTCCACTTTTCTTCGAAGAAATGGTATTTCTCAGTATTTTCAGGCTCCTTCTTCTACTCATCCCCTCCAAGAGGATCCCGATGACCCTTGTCATGCTGCTCTTCTTGTTCTTCCTCCTCCTCATCCTTGTCCTTAACCTTTCCACTTGGTTCCCCATGCTGCGATGTTTCCTCCTCTATATGACTATCTTTTGCCTATGTCTCTGGTGCAGTCATCCATTTTGTGGGCCACTATTGTTCTTGTGAAAATAGATCATATTATGTTACCAAATATGAGAGGGCATGCCATGTCTTCATCGCATCCTTGAGATCCTGTATATAGATTCTGTGGAAGTCAACCTTGAACTTCGTGACATATTGATATTGTTGGCATAGGCTTAGTGATAGGCGAGGGTGTTGGCTCACTAACATCTGTAATTCCATACGATATAACACAAAAAAATCATGTTTTCCTGCCCTCATGATGGTTGATTGGTATAACACAATGAGGCTTACAGTGTAGCTTCACACACATCTGAATCTACTAAAGGAAACTGTGAATTCTTCGGCTCTCTCCATGCCAGCACTGCTATTATCAAAAATAACCATACGTCATGAAATGTAATACCTTTCTCCTGAAACTAATTTTGTAGGGACTTCATTGGCTTTTCTCTTTCTCATCATAGTTCCAACTATTATGTGTGCAAAAAAGAAAACTCCATGGTCATTTATTGAGTTAATGTCATATCCTCGCTTCCCTTTTGTCAGTACAAACTTCTTCTTCATATTTTCATCTATTTCTTTGTCCCGATATTTTCCAACAAATTCTTCTGTGGGGTTCTTCCCTTGATACAAAAGTCTCATGATTCTCCATATCAAAATTTCATTAATAAGGATCATCCAAAGGCATCCATCGTGCACCATCACAAGAAATTATCTTACACATGTTGTGTTTACTAGACTTATGTCGAAGTGCAGCACGTTCAACATTTTCAATAACCCTGACTGCGCTAATCCAATCACCCACTATTACAGTTCTAACCTCGTCACACCACTGTCAGGGTAGTGTACCTTCTTTAGATACCTACATGGTTCAAACTATGGGTATTTCTTCCTGTTATTTAAATCAGAGTCTGCAAAATTTAGTTGTGGAATTTTCCCAAGGATTTCTCTAGAAAATGGTACTGAATCTGGAAATAGGGGTGTAAATTTTCCATACTTTGCATCCTCTCAATATTTTACGAGTTTTGTGTCTAGTTTTGTAGGTGGCATATATGATGGGAGAGGTGATGAAAATTCTGTTCCCTCCATTTCCATTCCCACCTATTCTACTTATTCCTTGTTTTCTCTTACTTGTTCGGGTTCCTAGACAGGTTTCTTATCTTTTTTATTCTTTATTATATGTTCTTTAGTTGGTGTCTTTCATGAAAATCCCTGGTTTATAATTTATGTTGATGCTTCTATGGGCTTCTCAACTAGTGCTAAGGGTGTATCAACTATGGCTTCTGTTGAGTCTCAAAAATGTTCTCCATATTCATACACATTTCCATTATGTCATAACCATTTAGCTCTTATTTCATAGCCATTTGACCTAAAACCCTACATCAAATAACCATTTACATAAATATATGGGTTAGGATCCTTGTTTTCCAAAGTTATTTATTTTATGTATTTTAAGTGAATTTATGATTAGAAACTAGAAAATTAACATAGTTTCATATATCTATATTTGTGTTATGAGTTTTGTGACATGTGTAGGTCAAAAGGAGACTTCTAGAAGACCCTTATGTGGCACTCTAAAACCAAATTCGAATTTGGTTGGAGAAGATTATGGGATCAAGAGGATATGTGTCTCACTTCCTTGTTGTATTGAAACTCTAAGAGGATATGTGTCTCATTCCTCAAGTTGTGTTGAAACTCTAGAAAGACATGTGTCTTATCATTCCTATTTTGATTGTAACTCTAGAGATGGAGGGAGAGATTCATGGACTCCCATTAATGAGATGTCTCCTCATATTTTGTATAAATAGGAGAAGCTTTCTCCTATCATAGGTAATGAAGAAGTAATGAGAAAGTAATGAAGAAGTAGATTTGTAGCTAAGTTCAAGATGGAATGGGATGTAGATTTATGAGTTTTTGAATAAAGAAGTTTAGTTCTTTGATGCTATTGTGATCTTATCTTTAAGGAGCTGAAGGACTTCACCAAATTGGTAGCAGAGGGCCCCTGCTATCCAAGGAGGCTTTTTACATGTTTTCTAGATAAGTTGCTTTCAATTCTGTTTTGTCATATTTCCTTACTTAGATTGCTTTCTGAAATCATAGCTTTTAGCATAATTTTTCATGGCAGCCCGGACATTTGCATATCTTTTGACTAATGACATGGAATCAATATTGTTCTGCTGTTAATTTATTTTTCTTAGTTTTTGTTTAATTCCAGTACTGCTTTGTTTATTTCAGTCTTGCACATTTGCTTCAGTAGTTAGATTTAGATATATTAAATTGCTCATGTCATTTTCAGTTACCTCCGAAAGCCACAGCTGGACTGATGGTGAGAGATTGTATTATGAAATGTGTAGTTTGATATTAGTTTCCTTTCTACAAATTTAGATATATTAAACTGCTCATAACATCTTCAGTTGCCTCCGAAAGCCACAGCTGGACTGATGGTGAGGGATTGTATTATGAAATGTGTAGTTTGATATTAGTTCCCTTTCTGCAAGTTAGATATATTAAATTGCTCATAACATCTTCAGTTGCCTCCGAAAGCCACAGCTGGACTGATGGTGAGGGATTGAATTATGGATGTGTAGTTTGATATTAGTTTCCTTCCTGCAAGTTAGAAATATTAAATTGTGCATGACATCTTCAGTTACCTCCGAAAGCCACAGCTGGACTGATGGTGAGGGATTGAATTATGAATGTGTGGTTTGATATTAGTTTACTTTATGCAAGTTAGATATCAGTTACTCAAGTTGTTTATGGTTACTTCCGAAAATCATAGCTGGACTAATGATGAGGGATCAGAAGACAAGTTGATGTAATTTGATTTAGATTTACTTTATTGCAACTTTTAGATTTCTTTCAGCATAGTTTCTTTTGTGTTTAGACAGCAGCAAGAATAGTTTGGTTTCATGCTCACTAGTTCACTGTTTTGATTTATTAGATTAGCAGCACCTTTTTCATTTCATTAGCACATTTTCATTTCCTTTCAAGTTTTGTCATTGTATGTTTCAAATTCCTTTTTCAGTTTCAAGTTGGTAAATCATTATAAAGGACATCATTGCCTTGAATATTCATAACCATACTTGTCTTTTACAATTTCCATCTCACATTAGGAAACCA
The DNA here is from genome assembly GCA_034641835.2 of Pinus albicaulis. Lineage (NCBI taxonomy): Eukaryota > Viridiplantae > Streptophyta > Pinopsida > Pinales > Pinaceae > Pinus > Pinus albicaulis. The sequence continues at coordinate 378,218,624 of CM076574.1, forward strand.
ACCAAGATCAATAAAAATCCAAAAACGACAAAAAGTAAGAGATAGGTTATCTTGCACATATAGTGCGCCACACTTCGTCAGTTTACGAATCCCTGGTTGATAATTTATGTTAGCAATTGAGGACACACTAAATTGACCAAACATTTTGGCGCCGTTGCCGGGGAAGTGTAACTAGGTAGCCTTATTTCTTACATCTAAAAAAAAATTAATAATTCTTGAGTATGCTCTCCTCCTGCACTTTGTGTGATCTGGAGGATCAGAAAAATGATTGTTATGTAAAAAAAATTTAATAATTCTTGAGTATGCTCTCCTCTTGCACTTTGTGTGATCTGGAGGATCAGAAAAAGAATTGTTATGTGAAAAAAAAAGGAGACAAAATAAAACTTCATCATTTCAATTGATTCAACAATTTAAAAAAAAAAATTGTTTTCATGAAAAACTTTGATTTCAATAAATTGTTTTGTTTAATGAATATATATGTGTATTTTTAAATTTTTGAAAATATAACATATATAATTTTATTAAACAAATCAATTAAAAAAAAAATGAAAAATAAATAAATAAATAAATTGTTTTGTTACTAAGATATGTGTATATTTTTATTTTTGAAAATATATATATAATTTTAATAACAAATCATTTAAAAAAAAATTCAATAAATTGTTTTTGTTTAGTAAATTACATATGTATATTTTTAATTTTCCAAAATTTAACATGTGTAATTTTATTAACAAAACAATTTTAAAAAAATATATATATATATATATATATATATATATATATATATAATCATTTTGTTTAGTAAAACATATATGTATATTTTTAATTCTTGAAATATAACATATATAGTTTTATTAACAAAACAAATAAATAAATAAAAACAACAAAAACAAAACAACAACAAATCAAATCAATAAACAAAAATCCATGAAATAGCCATGGCATTTTTTTTATTTTTTATTTTTTTCAATAAAACAAAACACCACAGTTTCTCCACGTTGAGAACCTTTGCACAGACTCGTAACTCCATCTATTCAAAGAGGCAAATCAGATATGACAATTCAAATGCGTGCAAAACAATTTAATTCAAACCTAGCGCCCCATTTCAAAACAATTCAAATGCATGCACAGTCCAGTTTTCTGAGAATAACAATTTTTGCAGAAATCGTGCTCTTGTGAGTTCTGTAGTCACAATCATTCAGAGATGAGCAATTTGATGTCTGCTGCTTATGGCACTGCTGTAAATTTTGAACCAACAATCCAGGTGAATATTTTGATTCTGATCATAGCAGCAGACCTGCGATTGTACAAATGAAAGAGCGACCTTCTTGGTATACTGTTCACTGTAATACGCTGTCAAATAGCAATGACAGAGCATTTTTCTGTCCATTCCTGTAGATGAAAAGGGAGATTGTGATTCTGAACAGTCCAGGGATGAAAACAAGATGCACATGAAACGCAATTTTGAACCACGTTCTAAAGAAAACGATTTTTGTTGCTGAGGCAGAACCCAGAAAAAACGCAAACTGTTATTGACACGTCATTTTCACACACGTTTTCTGATCGATTGGAGATGAATTTAGAAAAAATAAACATGGGTTTTTTTGCCAACATGGTCAATTAGATAACCCAGAAACCGTTTTAAGAAATTCGTGGCGGTCTGGGAGAAATTTTCGGTTCTTTGAAGGCCATTTTTGCCTGCCGCGTGAGGAAAAACGATTTTTTCTGAGTGAAGAATTTGAAAACGGCACTCTGCATTGATAATTCGGTTTCCTGATTTCTAGGAAGAGGAATTCTAATCAAAATCAAACTCTTATCATGGCATTCAATGCACATTCCACTCATTTTTTAATTTAATTCAATTTCGTTTTCTGAATGTTGGATTTCACATCTCCTTTATCATCTGCCCACCAATTTTTGGTGCTTCAATGACATTATTAAACACCAACCATTATGATGTTTATTTCAAAGGGATGCCACATCACTATGGAAAGACATTAAGAGGGCATGGGGATGAATTGAGCAAACTACAGGAGGATATTATCAAGCACATGGTCGTGCAGATGGCACAATGAACCTTAGTAACATAAAGGTAAGCTCAATTGAGATTGAACGTGTCTGTAATGGCAACTGCTGCAATTGGAATTCCAACTGAGGGGGTGGTCCTGAATTGTTACTGATTGTGATAGTCCTCAAGGATCAAACAGATACAAAAATAAATTTTGAAGAGATGAAAGATTATATTTTGAAATAACAATCATGCCTTTTATGTTCTTCAATGCTTACCAATATATTATTTTTCATCTTATGTGATATTCACTTACCATTCTATGGTCATTGCAAGGTCACGATTGGTCAATGTATCTGAGTTTGCTTTATTTAGCATCATTTGTTGAAACTTAAAAAAAAAAAAATTGCATTTCTCTTTTGTTGTTAAAAAAAAAAAAAAAATTGAATAATTTTGAATCAATGAAATGAACAAGTTATTTGCTCATTTTTCTGAAGGTATTGATTAAATTTGAACTGATGATGAATGATGAATGGCTAACTTTTTAATCAAGATTTTTAGCTACAGAAACCGTCGACATTCTACAGCTGAAGTCCAATTCCGCAGCTGTTCTTCAATTCTGCAGCTGAAGTCCAATTCCGCAGCTGTTCTCCAATTCCGCAGCTGAAGTCCAATTCCGCAGCTGTTCTCCAATTCCGCAGCTGAAAAACCTCATTGTTCAAATCAGCCTAACTTTCTCATACAAAATCAGATTTTGATGATTTAAGTATCGTTGGAAAGGTCTCAACAAGATCTATACGATGAGAAATCCATCATTAGAGTTTGAAATGGCAAATAATGAAATAAATTGCTGAAAAGAAGCTACATTCAATTTGAGGCACTAATTCCAAAACAGGTATAAATTCTTTTGATTTTTCCTTTGAGAACTTGTTTCATTAATACAAATTCTTAGTTTTGTGTGTAAATATCATAACTAGAGAGATTGATCACCTCTCTCCCTTTGATAATCTTACATTCCATTGCAGAAGAAATATTAGTTTTTTTTGCAGGTTCCAGGAGGAAGGACAAATGACTACAAGAGAATGGTGTCTCTTTAAGAGACCAACTTGTTTCATAAGAGGATGATCAACAACAAAGAGGAGGAAATATGCTGATGTAAAATCAGATCCAAACATTTGAAAAACTTTCAGATACTATTGTCTCCATCACATCCATACCTCATAATAAACCATTCACCTCATTTCACTTCATATTTTCCATTTACATTCACATCCACTTTCCATTTCTTTTTGTCCATTCATAACCCACAAATAAAAGCAAGAGGCTCATTCACATGCTTATTACCCATTTTCATTTTCATCTTCCATTTCCATCTTCCATTTCTTGTCATTTTCATTCCGCAAATAAGCCCTGCTTCAATGCAAACTATTGAGTCTATAATCCTTTGAGTCTAAGTTCTTTGTAAAACACCTTGAGGCTTGCATGCCTTAATGGCAAGTTCTCATGCTGACAAAGAATGGGAATACATTAATGTCTCTTGTTCGTCAGATCTTCTAGGTGACTCGACATCAGCAAAATCATTCGTACCTAGCAAGATGTGTTTGGGCATCTTGACTCTCATTGTCATCAATGGTGAGAGTTCTCGTGTCGACTAGTGGCATCCATTAATGGCCACTAAGTCAACAATTTCCTACTATGTTCGACATCAGAACATCTTTTCACATAGTAGGAATTATGCTAATGAGTTTTGAAGACATGAAGACTATTATTTTCAGCATTTTGGAGCAGATTCAGCAAGTTTTAGTAGAAGCAATAAAAAGGCATCTCATCTCTTTATCCACGACTCCTCTTGTTCAGTCACTTGAAGAAGAATATGATCAGAATTTTGCAGCCACCACACATACACAACTCATCCACATTTAAGGTAAGTGAAGGTATGTTGTTTTCTAATTTTTAGTCATGTAATTCATTAAAATGCTAAAATTGTAACTTTGGAAAAATTCCTCACTCCCTTTTCCACATTGTCATATATTTAGTTGGGGGGGAAGGGACATCATATTCATATCCACATGTCATACACTATCACACATTTTCATTTCATTTCCACCCACATATACTTCCCAACCAACTATTGTTGCAACATGATCCAAAAGATTATATGCCTTGCAAATGATCAATTCATTGATGAAGAAATTGATTCTAAATGTTTTCATGAACTTTGATGCAACAAAGAAAATAAAGCATTGTTACACAAGAACCAATGCTTCAAAAAAAAAAAAAAAAATGGTTGTCACACAAGAACCAACCATTGAAAAAAATAAAAATGTTGCAATCAAATGTATTATACTTTGCCAAAAAGGAAAAATCAAGAAGCAAAGTTTGGAATGAATCTATATGAGTCAAAACTAATAAAAGATCAACTCATGGACAAATGAATCATTGCAATGGTTGCATGAGGACATGCAACAACTTCAGTTGGGGGGTATGTTGAGTCTCAAAAATGTTCTCCATATTCATACATATTTCCATTATGTCATAACCATTTAGCTCTTATTTCACAGCCATTTGACCTAAAACCCTACATCAAGTAACCATTTTCATAAATATATGGGTTAGGATCCTTGTTTTCCAAAGTTATTTATTTTATGTATTTTAAGTGAATTTATGATTAGAAACTAGAAATTAACATAGTTTCATATATCTATATATGTGTTATGAGTTTTGTGACATGTGTAGGTCAAGAGGAGACTTCTAGAAGACCCTTATGTGGCACTCTAAGGCCAAATTCGAATTTGGTTGGAAAAGATTATGGGATCAAGAGGATATGTGTCTCACTTCCTTGTTGTATTGAAACTCTAAGAGGATATGTGTCTCATTTCTTAGTTGTGTTGAAACTCTAGAAAGACATGTGTCTTATCATTTCCTATTTTGATTGTAACTCTAGAGATGGAGAGAGAGATTCATGGACTCCCATTAATGAGATGTCTCCTCATATTTTGTATAAATAGGAGAAGCTTTCTCCTATCATAGGTAATGAAGAAGTAATGAGAAAGTAATGAGGAAGTAATGATGAAGTAGATTTGTAACAAAGTTCAAGATGGAATGGGATGTAGATTTATGAGTTTTTGAATAAAGAAGCTTAGTTCTTTGATGGTGTTTTGATTACAATTTTAAGGAGCTGAAGGACTTCACCAAATTGGTAGCAGAGGGCCCCTGCTATCCAAGGAGGCTTTTACATGTTTTCTAGATAAGTTGCTTTCAATTCTGTTTTGTCATATTTCCTTACTTAGATTGCTTTCTAAAATCATAGCTTTTAGCATAATTTTTCATGGCAGCCCGGGCATTTGCATATCTTTTGACTAATGACATGGAATCAATATTGTTCTGCTGTTAATTTATTTTTTCTTAGTTTTTGTTTAATTCCGGTATTTCTTTGTTTATTTCAGTCTTGCACATTTGCTTCAGTAGTTATATTTAGATATATTAAATTGCTCATGTCATTTTCAGTTACCTCCGAAAGCCACAGCTGGACTGATTGTGAGGGATTGTATTATGAAATGTGTAGTTTGATATTAGTTTCCTTTCTGCAAATTTAGATATATTAAACTGCTCATAACATCTTCAGTTGCCTCCGAAAGCCACAGCTGGACTGATGGTGAAGGATTGTATTATGAAATGTGTAGTTTGATATTAGTTTCCTTTCTGCAAGTTAGATATATTAAATTGCTCATAACATCTTCAGTTGCCTCCGAAAGCCACAGCTGGACTGATGGTGAGGGATTGAATTATGGATGTGTAGTTTGATATTAGTTTCCTTTCTGCAAGTTAAAAATATTAAATTGTGCATGACATCTTCAGTTACCTCCGAAAGCCACAGCTGGACTGATGGTGAGGGATTGAATTATGAATGTGTGGTTTGATATTAGTTTACTTTCTGCGAGTTAGATATCAGTTACTCAAGTTGTTTATGGTTACTTCCAAAAATCATAGCTGGACTAATGATGAGGGATCGGAAGACAAGTTGATGTAATTTGATTTAGATTTACTTTATTGCAACTTTTGGATTTCTTTCAGCATAGTTTCTTTTGTGTTTAGACAGCAGCAAGAATAGTTTGGTTTCATGCTCACTAGTTCACTGTTTTGATTTATTAGATTAGCAGCACCTTTTTTCATTTCAGTAGCACATTTTCATTTCCTTTCAAGTTTTGTCATTGTATGTTTCAAATTCCTTTTTCAGTTTCAAGTTGGTAAATCATTATAAAGGACATCATTGCCTTGAATATTCATAACCATACTTGTTTTTTAGAATTTCCATCTCACATTAGGAAACCAACCAAGATCAATAAAAATCCAAAAACGACAAAAAGTAAGAGATAGGTTATCTTGCACATATAGTGCGCCACACTTCGTCAGTTTACGAATCCCTGGTTGATAATTTATGTTAGCAATTTAGGACACACTAAATTGACCAAACAGCTTCCTCCATGATTCCTACTAAAATTTTCTCTTTGAGTATGCGAATAAAATCTTCAATATTCATACAAAAACACAACTTCTGCAATTTCTCCACACTTAGTGACTTCCAAGCTCTCAAGATATAAATGTGCTAAATCTTGGCAGGACGCATCTTTTTATAACAATTTTGAACTTCTAACCTCACTATTAGCTTAGATCCTATTCATATTGTGTTCATTAAGTGCATATATGTCGCTAGAACTAATCCATTTGTCCTCATAGATGCAACTTTCTGCACCTTTAAAAGACAACTTTTCCTTTTAATGGTCATATTTTCCTGGGGAAATTTGACATATCTAATATTGTAGTGAAGTAATCCTTGTTGCGAACTTCGACATACTCCAAAATGTAGCGAAGTAACTTCCTTCGTCGAAGCTCTCTTTTTGCAGCATAGTTTATAGTCCAATGGCCACTTTTAACTATAGGTGGCACTAAGACTTTTCTTGTTTCTTCAGAGCGAAGCTGTAGGGGTACGGTTGTCCCTATACAACTTCAACCTGCTACCATTTACTCTTCCTTGAACCAATTCTCCATTTAACTTTGTAATTGAAATGTACCTCCATCAGTAATATGTATGATAATGTATGAGCCCAACTAATGCATCTTGAATTTTCCTAGAAACCTTACAAACTTACTATCATAAACGAGGACAAGGTCTCCTTACTAGAAGTTATTTTTCTTAATATGCTTGTCATGCCAAGCCTTTTCTTTTGCTTTCTGCACATGTTGTTGAAATACTAATATAGATCTATCTTCCTCCAAAGTAAGCAACTACAACATTCGTTCCTCCATTATATCATGATCTACAATATTTGTAAAAGCTACAATCCTCAAGCTAGGCACAATGTATTCCATGGGCATCACAACTTCTTTCCCATAAACTAACCTAAAGGGTATATGACCTATCAACTTCTTACATGTGGTCCTATATGCCCATAACACTACTAGAATTATAAGGTCCCAGTCATCTCTATTCACATTACATACCTTAGTAAGTGCATTCTCCAAAATATTATTAAATTCTTCCACTATTCCATTTGCTTGAGGGTGATAGGGGGTACTCTTATCATGATAGACTTGGAACTCCTCAGCCAATGCTTCTATAGTATTATTTAGGAAGTGTGAACCTTGGTCACTCATTGAAATCTTAATACATCCAAATATAGATAGTATGTAATAAAAAATGAACATCGTTGCAGTCCCTTACTAGTTCTTCTTCAGCCCATATTTTCAATAATCATTCGTTGTAATTATGTACCTCGCATCAGTCCTTTTTCCAGGTGGGTTGATTGGTCCAATGCAATCAATGACCCAGTTATCAAAAGTCTGCAATGTAAATTGTGGTACCATTGGCATCTCGTTTCTTCTAGAATACTTCCTTGTTATTTGACACACATAACATGCTCTAAAATACTCCTTTGCATCTTTATGTCACTGTATTCCACCACAATCCTGCTCTCAAAATATTTTGTGCAGTATATTTTTCTGCATAGTTTCCACCACCTATGCCTCCAAGAGCTTCTACTAGAAACATCTATTTTTCATGTTCAGGAACATATCTACATAGTATATCATCTGGTCCCATTTTATATAAGTTTCTTGCTATTTATGAAAATTCAATTTCCTTAACTACCAATTGTTTCTTCTATTGTGTAGTATACTCTTAAAGAGCCATTATTGTGGTAAAAAACTGAATGACATTTGTAAAATGGTCATCTATCACTCTAGCTACAAATGACTGTGCATCAGGGATATTACCTTCTATGCTAGGTGGTTCTTCCCCTGTTTTCAGTCTTGACATATGGTCAGGTCCTACATTCACTCTCCCTGGTTTAATAATGATCTCAAAGTCATACTCCTGGAATAAAAAAAACCATCTGCAAATATTTCCTCCTAAGTCAGGCTTATTGACCAAATAATTTAGTGTAGAATGATATGTAAATACCTTAAAGTGTGACCCCATCAAATAGTTTCTAAACTTCTGCAAATCATACACCATGGCCAGTCCTTCCCTTTCTGCAGTGGTGTAATTATTTTCTTCTTTAGATAACTTCCTACTTACAAAATCTATAGGATGATAAATCTCTCCTGCACCAGGTTGTGCCAGTACCACTCCCAAAGCTATATAAGAGGAATCCACATGGACACAACATTCCTTATTCCAATCAGGAATCACTAGTATAGGTGAAACTACCATATTTTCCTTCAATATGTCAAGTCTATTCTGACATTCTTCATTCCACTGAAAATTTTCCTCCTTCTTCAACAATTTTTCCATAGGCGCAGTGATCTACGCATACCCTTTGATGAACTTCCTGTAATACCCAATATGTCCCAACGTATTGTGAATTTTTTTTACTATATTAGGTGGAGGAAAGTTCACAATGACAGAAATATTAGAAGGGCCCACCATTAGTCCTTTCTTACAGACAATATGTCCCAACAATATGTTGAAGGGTACACAAAATATGCATTTATTTAAGTTCAAAGAGATCTGATATTGTCTACATGTGTCGAGCATTAGTCTTAAACTCCCAACATGTTTTCTCAATAATCCAAATACTATCCAATCATCAAAGTATAGCTCCAAAAAATTGTGGATGTACTCAAAAGCTGTGACCACCACCCTATAAAAAATATAGTAAGGGAAATTTTCAATCCAAAAGGAATTAATTTTTATTGATATGAGCCCCATTCTATTGCAAATGTGGTATTATGTTGATCTTCAGGTGAAATTATAATATCATGATAACCTGAGAATTCATCTGTAAATGAGTAAGCTTCATTTCCTCCTACATTGTCCAACACTTCATCTGTGAAAGGGGTAGGGAAGGGATCATGTAAACATGCATAATTCAACTTCCTCAAACAAATAGAGATCCTAATTTCTCCTTGAGACTTCTTCTCTTGAACCACCATAGGAATCACCCATTTTAATTCTTATACAAGTTCAATAATTCATAATGTTATCATCTTATCAACCTCTATATTCAATTTCTCCTTATGTTGAGATTCAACAAGATGATGAGCTTAGTGAAAATCAGTCACCTTCACTAAGTGAGCCCGCGTGCTATTTTTAGGTGTAAGTCTATTTTTAGACATGGTGATCATATTTCAGAAGTTGCAGGATCTTATTTGTGGATGACTGGTCAAGTTGGAAAAATAGATGAAATTCTATTTTTAGAATATTGGGCGAAGTCTATTTATAGATCGTCGATCTAAAAATAAAAGTTTTGATTATTATTAGCTCTTAATAATAATCAGACAATAAACAACAACTTATTATCTTGGAGCACTTAATTTCAGTGTACATATTTGTCAAATCAATGGGCTGAAGGAATTACACAATTCCTATGGTTTACTGGTGGTTCATGCATGGAGGACTCAATTAGAACTGAAGTGGCAATATTATGACAGAGTTGGAAGAGTAGTTCATGGAGTTGTTATTTAGTTTAACTCAGCTAATGGAGTTAAACTCAGTTGAGCTAGTTGTATCTAGTCTAACTAAATGATACACTATTGAGAGTGGAGTGAATTAATTAGTTAATTAATTCACAAATAATAACTCATTAATCAACTGAAAAAATATAGCAGTTAACCACAGTGCATGTCAGTTCCAGTGGAGACCTAGTGGAGAGATAGGTGAAAGGGAAAGATGGACTATCCATTGTGACTATAGTTATGCATTGATTGCACCAGACACACATTGGAGTTTCCAATGAGGATTGCGTAGTGCAAGCAAGGTAGATTCGAATTCATTTAGGGGTCTTCTTCAACAGGGATTACGCAGTGGAGGTAGGCTATCATGTGGCAAGAAATCAGTGCATGGATTTGCATATTTCTTTTGATTAGTGTGTGACGATTGATTGTACTGAGAGCTTGATGTACTAAGCTTTGTATGAGATTGTTACATGATCTCCATGATACATAATATATGATATTTGGGGTTTTTAGCTTTAAGCTTTCCCGTTAAAAAAATATGTTGTGTGCGATTTTTTTTATTGCTTCATGTGTTTGCAATTAAGTTTTTAGATTTCCGCAAAAGATTAACAGTGGAAGGATTCTGTATTTAGCAAGAAGATAAAACATTGTTATATCAGGAGAATCTGGATATATACATGCATCTTGTATATAATTTCTACATTGTATCGGAGCAATATTAATTCTTGAAGATTGCAATTGTGAAGAATTTTTGAGTTTGTGCTGGTGGACAATTTGAATATGACGTTGAAAATTCTTGGTGCGACAGTTGAGTATACATTGAAATTTATTTCAATGGGTTGCGATTGGAGTATGCCCTTGATGGCATCTCAAATTACATAGCCTGGAAGGATAGGATGGAGGCGGTGTCGGAAGATAATGGACTGAAGGAGTTCATTGATAGCGATGTTCCTAAGCCGGGATCTAGCGATGCTGCATTAATTGACGCATGGCAAAAGAAGGTAGCAAAGACAAGAATAATTCTATTGAAAGGTGTGAAGGACCATATTGTGTCCATCCTTCACAGGAAATACACTCCATTTGCAATGTGGAAGGCTTTGACAGATTTGTTCCAAAGCAGCAGCGACCAGAAGAAGTTGGCACTGAAAGATAAGCTCAAAAAAATAAAAATGGAGAAGGGCGACAGTATTCCAAAATATCTCACGAAGTTTTTCCACTATAGGGATGAATTGGGAAGTGTGGGGCTTACTGTGATGATGATGACTTGGTGGGCTTGGCTCTCCTTGGGCTTCCGAAGAGTTGGCATAGCTACGAAGGCCCTATCAATGGACGGGAGAAATTGCCGGGATGGGAGTGACTTTGGTCGAATCTTGTGCAGGAGGAGATAAGGTGAGGTACCAGGGATGGATCTTCATCAAAGAATGAAGATGAATAAAATTTTGTTTTGGCTTCCAAAGAAAGGAAAGGGAAGGGAAATAAATTTCCTTCAAAATCCGAAGCTAAAGGCAAGAAGCAGGATTTGTCCAAGGTGAAGTGTTTTCCCTGTCATGAACATGGGCATTACGCCACTAACTGTCCATAGAAGAAGAAGAAAAAGAAGGATGCTGGAGTTGCAGCTGGAGAGGCCTTAGCCTCGCAATTTGAACTTGAATTCTCTTTGATCGCATGCTTGGTTTCAAGCTCTATGGGATCGGTGTGGTATCTTGATAGTGGTGTGTCTTTCCATATGACGGAAGACAAGGAGTTGTTTAGTGACTTGGAGGAGAAGGACCTTCAAATGCATATAGAGATGGGCAACGATGGTTGATACAGTGCGACCGACATTGGGACCTTTACCTTTGAGAGGGATTCAGGTAATCCACTTCTGTTGAAAGATGTTATGCATGTTCCAGGTCTGAAGAAGAACTTGGTATCGGTCGCAATGTTGGAAGACAAAGGTTATGACGTTGTTTGTAGCGATGGAAAAGCTTTCCTACGACATAAAAAAACAGGTCAAAAAAATAGCATAGGGATTCGAGTTAAGAATCTCTACAAGCTAGAGGTAGATGGTTGTGTTGCAATGATGGGAAAAGCAGAAGAAGTGGTGAGCCGGGATGAGGGCAAATTATGGCACAGGAGATTGGGCCATCTTCACCATGGCGCTTTGAATATTTTACATTATATATCTACTGGACTTCCCAAGGGTACTCTTGCGTAGTCAGATCATTGCAAGGGATGTACTATGGGTAAGTTTGTGAAGACCACCTTTCATGAGAAGGAGAATCGTGCTTCGGTGATCCTTGAGAGAATTCACACAGACGTGTGTGGACCTTTATCGGTTGCTTCAATAGCAAAACACAGGTATTATGTTATATTTTTTGATGACTATTCTCGTATATGCTAGATCTTCTTCATGCAGAAGAAGAGAGAAAAATTCTCAAAGTTTTGTTAGTTTAAAGCATTGGTGGCGAAGGAGTCGGGGAAGCAAGTGAAAGCTCTACGGAGCGATAATGGTGGTAATACATCTCGGGCGAATTCAAAGACTTCTGTATCAAAGAAGGAATTCGAAGAGAACTCATAGCGCCTCATAACCCACAGTAGAATGGCGTCATGGAGAGGAAGAACAGAATGATCTTGGGTGCTTCACGAGCTATGCTGCATGACCAGGGCCTACCGATGCACTTGTGGGTGGAAGCATGCAACACTGCGGTTTATGTGCAAAACTGTTGTCCTCGTAGAGTACTTGGAATGAGTACACCTGAAGAAGATTTTATTGGTAAGAAGCGTGATATTTCTCATTTGAATATTTTTGGCTCATCTGTTTACATTCATGTGACAAAGGACACCAGGAAGAAGCTAGAGCCGACTGCAGAAGTTGGGATATTTTTGGGGTACACAGAAACACCCCATAATTATCGTGTGTATTTTCTAGATAGTCGGATGACTGTGGTGCGACCAGATATAAAATTAAATGAGGTGAAAGCCATGAATTTGTTGCTTGAGAGGGAGCTACACTTGCATGCAAAGGAGGAACTTCTTGTTCCCAAAAATGAGCCTCTAGATGTGGATCAGCCACAGGAGGAGATTCATGGAGTGGAGGAGTCCACTCATGCATAACCAAACATCAGACAAGGCCAAAAGCATACCATAGAAGCTGAGAGACTAAAGCTTGATGCGGCACAGAATGTAGGAGTCCCTACATCACAGCGCAGACAGAGACAATCACCTAACAGATTTACTGGATGCATGGCTCTTATGAGCAAGTGTATCATGACAGAGCCATCTTCTTTTGAAGAAGTAGCATAGGAGCCCACATGGGTAGATGCCATGGTGGAGGAGTATGACTCCATTGTCAGAAATAATGCTTGGGAGATTGTTCCAAGGCTGGTGGGTAAATCAGTTGTAGGATCAAGATGGATCTACAAGGTAAAGCAAGCTATTGATGGGAGCGTCGAGAAGTATAAGGAAAGATTTTTTGCCCGAGGCTTCTCACAGATCGAGAGGATTGATTATGAAGAAACCTTTTCACATGTCGCATGGTATTCTTCCATAAGGACCATCCTTTCTCTCTCAGCGCAGATGGGTTGGCACATTCATCAAATGGATGTGAAGACTGCATTCCTTAATGGGATCATTGAGGAAGAGGTGTACATTGAGAAACCTGAAGGATTTGAGATCTTTAGCAGCGAGTCACATGTGTGCAGACTCAAAATAGTGATGTATGGGTTGAAGCAAGCAACACGTGCTTAGTACACACAGATCGACAGGTATTTCATTGGACTTGGCTTCACCAAGAGTGAGGTGGATGCAAACCTGTACCAAATTGTGGTGGAGGGTAAGCTTTTAATCATTTTTCTTTATGTTGATGATTTAATACTAACGGGTGATGGGCAGTTGATACACTCATGTAAGGTGGATCTTGCAAAGGAGTTTGAGATGAAGGATTTGGGCCTCCTTCATTATTTCCTTGGATTGGAAATATTGCAGTGCGAAGATGAACTGTTTGTATCTCAAGGCAAGTATGCTTGGGAGATACTTGAGAAGTTTCATATGCAAGGTTGCAAGCCTATCAACACTCCTCTTCCAGGAAATTGGAGGAAAGAGGATGCTACATTGGCAGAGGTAGTGGATGCAACTATTTATCGACAGTTGGTGGGTTCGCTCATGTATTTAGTTAATACAAGACCGGACATATGCTATGTGGTGAACCAGGTTTCACGAGAGATGGTTAAGCCTACCAAGCTCTTTTGGAAGGCAGGAAATCATGTCCTGAGGTATCTGAGGGGCACATCTGAGTATAGCTTATGGTATAGACAGACAGATGAGGTGAAGTTGCATGGCTTCACGGATATAGATTGGGCAGGCAGCCCAACAGACAGGAAGAGCACATCAGGAGGGGTTTTCAGTATCAGATCTATAGCAGTTTCTTGGTACAGCAAGAAACAAATATTCATGGCACTCAATTCAACGGAAGCAGAATACATGGAAACAAGTCAAGTTGCATGTGAGGCTATCTAGATTAGGAAGATCCTGGGCGGTTTGTTCGATTGACATTTAGATCCTATAGTGATACATTGTGATAATCAAAGTTGCATTAAACTCTCGATTAATCTTGTGTTTCATGATAAATCTAAAAATATTGATATCCGGTATCATCGTATCAGAGATAGTGTGCAGCAGAAGATCATGTTGCTTCAATACATTCCTACGGAAGATTAGGATGCATACATTCTAATGAAGGCGCTCGGCAGGAGAAAATTCGAGTACCATAGAGGCAGGATCGAGGTGAAGGATAATCCCTATATTTTTGAGAGGAAGTGTTGAGATTCAACAAGATGATGAGCTTAGTGAAAATCAGTCACCTTCACTAAGTGGGCCCGCTGGCTATTTTTAGGTGTAAGTCTATTTTTAGATTATGTCTATTTTTAGACATGGTGATTATATTTCAGAAGTTGCAGGATGCTATTTTTGGACCTATGTAGGAGGTGGAGGAAAGAGGGCTACCTTACTTAGGAAGGTAGGAAGGTGATATAAGAAGGTTATGCAGAATGGCTCATAGGAACACTAGACTAGAAAAATAGATGAAATTCTATTTTTAGAATATTAGGCAAAGTATATTTATAGATCGTCGATAATAAAATAGAAGTGTCGATTATTATTAGCTCTTAATAATAATCAGACAATAAACAACAACTTATTCTCTTCGAGCACTTAATTTCAGTGTACAGATTTGTCAAATCAGTGGGCTGAAGGAATTACGCAATTCCTAGGGTTTACTGGTGGTTCATGCATGGAGGAATCAGTTAGAACTGAAGTGGCAAAGTTATGATAGATTTGGAAGAGTAGTTCATGGAGTTGTTATTCAGTTTAACTCAGTTAATGGGGTTAAACTCAGTTGAGCTAGTTGTATCTAGTCTAACTGAATGACACAAGAGTGAGAGTGGAGTGAATTAATTAGTTAATTAATTCACAATAATAACCCATTAATCAACTGAAAAAATACAACAGTTAACTACAGTGCATGTCAGTTCCAGTGGAGACCCAGTGGAGAGAAAGGTGAAAGGGCAAGATGGACTATCCATTGTGACTATAGTGATGCATTGATTGCACCACACACACATTGGAGTTGCCAATGAGGATTGCACAATGCAAACAAGGTAGATTCAAATTCATTCAAGGGTCTTCTTCAGTAGGGATTGAGCAGTGGAGGCAGGCTATCAGGTGGCAAGAAATCAGTGCATGGATTTGCAGATTTCTTCTAATTAGTGTGTGACAATTGATTGTATTAAGAGCTTGATGTACTAAGCTTTGTATGAGATTGTTACATGATCTCCATGATACATAATATATGATATTTGGGGTTTTTAGCTTTAAGCTTTCCCGTTAAACAACTGTGTTATGTGTGATTGTTTTTATTGCTTCATGTGTTTGCAATTGATTTTTTAAATTTCCACAAAAGATTAATAATGGAAGGATTTTGTATTTAGCAAGAAGATAAAATATTGTTAGATCAGGATAATCTGGATGTATACATGCATCTTGTATATAATTTCTACACCTTATACTTTTGTTTCAGTCTGTAGGCTTCGCAGGCTTCAGGGGATTCTTCATGACTCCCAGATCTCCTATTACACCCTTCATCTCTGAAAACTTGGTGGGAAATAGTTCTTGATATTCATGAAGTAACTCTGTTACTTTATTGAATGTCTTTTCATCCCAGTCATCTCTTATTGTTCCAAACTTGGGTTCCTTCTTCTATCTTATGTTTACCTTCTTGGTCTTCAATGGATTCATTATGTCAGGTATCCCTAGCTCAGGTACAGATACTTCGCGATATCCTTTTGAATCTCCTATGTCGATGTTACGAGGATCTTCTTTTTCATATGCAGTAATGTTATAGCACTCTAGTGCATTTTGTATCTACGCAACCCTATTAGGTTGTTTTCATGTCAGCGAGGTGACATTCTCAAATATCTTCTTCTTCACTGTCTGAAGGGCCAAATCCATGTATGGAAAATTGTCCTCAAAGCTAAATGTTAATATGAATCCATCAACCATGTCTTCCCAATTCTCGGTGCCATGTCCAACCTCTGTTTCTAGGTACCAGTTCTTAGGGGTTGTCTCTAATGTATGAATGAATCCATGTACCCATTATTGTTGTGGAATATCCTTCCATGTTGAAGTGCATAGCTGGATATGCTTCCTAGGACTAGTTTTACCCTCATATTTTATCTCCAGTTCCATTTATATTTGTCCAAACCTTATCCACATCAATCTTTGACATTCCTTCCAACCTCCTATATACTTCTTGTGTGCATTCCACCATCTAGCAAGTGTGGCTTTCTGGGATATATCAAAGGCTACCAACCTTTTATTTTATGTACCATGTTCTTGATAATCATTAAGAAAAGTATTTGCATCACCTAAGCCATCATAAGAAGGTAGGTTACATACCTCAGACATCATACAACGAACTGATTTGGTAATTCTTAAATAATGCCTTGTGGACACTTCATGCATCCTATTCTTCCAGTTCTCCAAATCTTCTTCTGAGTCTGAAGTGTAAGAAATATCATGCTCCCAACTCAAATTTCCTTATGTAGTATGGTTAACCCATTCTTATTCATTTGTTGTCATTTGATAGATCTATTAT
The DNA here is from genome assembly GCA_034641835.2 of Pinus albicaulis. NCBI lineage: Eukaryota > Viridiplantae > Streptophyta > Pinopsida > Pinales > Pinaceae > Pinus > Pinus albicaulis. The sequence continues at coordinate 378,235,720 of CM076574.1, forward strand.
CTATTTCATCTGCATAGTATTCTTCTTTGACTATTTATGTGTATCTTACTCCTTATGATGGATCTAAGGGAACAATTACTCTCATATTTGTCTCTTCTTTAGATTAATCATTGGCCATATTTTCAAATTCCCAGTCAAGTCCAAGTAATGAAAGATCAATTTTACTGTCATCAATGATCTATATTACTTTGAAATCAGCATTAGTGTGAACTCCTTCAATATCCACTATGACACATGGTAGTCTTCCTACATGGAAGACATTTTGTTGATTTTCCATTCTTAAATGAATATGTGACCACTGTAACTTCAACATACCCATTAATTCCCATGTCTGATTCATCAAGACATTAGCACCAGATCCCAGATCCAAAATAAATTGATCCATATCATATTCTCCTATCTGTGCACTAAGCCTCATCTCTCTTCCGGTTATATTCCGTCGATGCAATTTATTGAATCTGCACATCTCACTCTACAGTGTTACTTTTGATGCACATGAATCTATCAACTCGTGCAACCCTTTTACAACATTTTGATCCATTGACAATTTCATGCAAGTCTGTAGAAAATCATTTAAAATAATTACTTGATTTGTTGAATCTTGGTCTTGCAGGAGCTCTTTCCTATGTTAGATATTAGTTCTGTGTCAGAGCTCAATCTTGCATCAAATCTGATAAATGGTCATATTTACTTCTTTTATCAGGGTTTGGCTGTGCACTAGAGGTTGAAGCTCTAGCATCCATAAAACTTTTCTTCGCTTCCATAAATGCTTCTTTTTCTTTCTAAATATAAAAAATAGGAGCTTTATTAGCAATATTATTTGTAGCCCATGCACCTTCATATTCCTTATTTTACTCTACCTTATCACTATGAGTCGCAACTCCACTTCTAGTGACAATATTAACTCGATGTTCGTCAGTCCTCCTTTCGACAGTCATCAGATGAATATTATGTGTTGGCTGCTATTTCATTTTTTCTTTCATATTCGCCATAATCACATGACATTATTCAATTACATGGTAAAATGATTTAGATTACTTACATGTCATTGTGGGGTTCTAGGAGTCTCTTGCAAAATGACCTGGTTGGCCGCAATTATAGCAAATGATCTTTCCACGTCCTAGACTAGCTCCACCACCTTAACCTATTACTTGGAAACCTCCTCGACCATCACATTTTCCATTTCCATCATGTCCATTCTCTTCTTCTTTCATTTTGTAGGTGTCATCACTACACTCCATCATTAGGTCATAAGCCCAACAATTATTCTCATTATGTCCTACTGATTTACAAAATTTGAAATATAGATTCCTTGGTGTCTGCACATATTTCTATAACAAGTAGTAGTATTTTGAACGATGTTCACCTCTATCCTTGCATATTTCGTGCCACAGGCTAGATCCTACATTCAAGGGATTAGGTGCTCCACCAGCCATGTAATCCCTCAAGATAGGGAACTGTTCCTTAGAATGGCCCTCCGATCTGCACTTCGTACACCACACTTCTTCTCTAACTTCCTTGGTTTTCTTGATGTATTGTATATGTAGGGTGAGGTTTTCCAACCAATTATGAATCTATTTCATACCTACATTGGTATCTCCTATAGGAAAAGCTTCCAATTTCATCACAATCTCCAGAGCTTTGGCTTAAGTTCCTATCTTTTTTGCATAAATGGTAATCTGATATGTGGTAGTAGTGCAAATATAAACCATTCTTTATGTTTTTGTGGATCTATGTCGAAGATTACCTAATCCAATAGCAGATTAAACCTCTGATCTAAATCCCAAACAGACTCAGTAGATTTTTGTTTGATTTGTTTCAACTCGTTGATGCACTGTGACTAAGAATTGAACTTCTTAAACTCTACTACCAGTGTTGTTTAAATATCTGCAAACGTTTTTTTTTTATTAGCATAATAATTCATATACCATGTCAATGCTCTATCTCGCAGCGTTGTGGCAACCCATGATTTATTTATATTCTCATCATTGATCTGCTTCACGGTTTATACTACTTCACATAAAATCAAAACTGCTCCATAATAATCCAGTTCCTTTGAAAACATGTAGCTTAATATCAACAACCATACCTCTTCTTGGGGGGGAGAGGGGGAGGGGGAGCAGGAAAACCACAAACACCCTAGGTATTACTAGATGCTAGCTTCTATTAACTCTCAGGCTGGGAGGGGGGAGACTGCAAAGTTACCTCGGGGTTATCAAGGTGGCTTTCTTCTCTTTCCCTTTAAGATTCACTTAAAAGAGGGCTACAATCAGTCTCCAAAACGGTCTTTGGATATTTTCTAATAAATATCTTTCTGGTATCTACTCTATATCTCTTTCCACTTCGTGTTTTGTTAGTCTCTTGCTCATGTTTACTTTCTCTTCTTCCAAACATAAGTAAACTAGAAATATGATTGCATCCGTAAAACTCCCTTTTCACACATAAGCATATTAATCCACAATTTCAGAGATTTCAAATACTTACCTTGCGATCCATTAAAAAATCAACATTCTGCTTTTTTGTATTACAAATTCGAGTCTACTACAAACTCATTAATAAATCCTCCCAATATACAATCAATCCAGAAATCAACAGCCCTTAAAATCTTATTATCAATGCTCTTGAGTCGTTGTATCAGTTCAAGAGTCCACGTCGTAGGTTCTCCATCCTTAAAACAATTATTTCTTTTAGTCAACCTTGATATCCACTTGTATATCTCAATAGGAAAAGAAGTGAATAAAATATTGTATTGATTTGTAAATATGTACTTCTATAACCAGGCTTTGGATGTCATACGAGGATTTTTGTTTTCTTGATCAATATTGAATCTTTTTCTTCAACGGATGTCACATCCATATTTCCCTAAAATAGATCCCAGTCCCGGAAATGGGACCATTTTTTGGCTTGATTTGGGCTGACCTAGGTTCGATCTATACTGCGCACCAACAAAACACTTGATCAATGGCCCTTTCAGCAAGGACCTGCAAACATCTTGTAGTCTCACCCGAAGTGACTATGGTTGGATGCAGAACCAGGTTTTTGCAGCCTTAAGGGATTAGGAGATGTGGTATTATTATATTATCTTATTCTTACAACTTATAAGTCACTTTGCCACATTCAATTAATCATGGAAACATACCATATAAACCCATAACCATTACTGCGCTGAAGTATGCAACAACATATAATAAGAAAATATACACATTAAACACATAAGAACACCAGAATAGCATTCACAAACTTCTTCTTTATTATGATTATTCTTTGAATACAATGAGTTCTTCAACCTATGCACTAAGCTAATGACTATCTACGCACTAAGATGCAGAATCTTCCCAGACCTCTGTGCAATCGCCTACAGAGCCTTCCCTTTGCTACAAAATACAGATTACAACGTTTCACCCATACTACATACATGTCTCTAAAAATAACATTTAAACCCTTTATATACTATTACATTGTAGGGCTACATCATTACAATACCATGGTCCAAATACCATGGGATCCCCCAAAAAAATAACTATGACCCAAAACCCTTTAAAGTTGTGCACTTTACAAAAAGGAGGGGCTTCAAATGGACCTGAATCCCCTATAACACCACACGGTATATTTAAAATAATCCACTGCATGGTCCACTTCACACTCCGCCCCACAAAATGCAGAGTCTTAACCAAAATCTAGGCCATGTTGGTTTGGACCCAAAATTTTCCTAAGGTTATTGGACTTGAGGAGCCTCAACCATCTTCACCTGATTCTTCGGGACCTTTCTCTTCTCTTCTTTGCCTTAGACAAAACCAATATATCTTAGACCTGACGAAGAACCTCTTCCATATAGAATTATGAGTATTGAAGAGATCCCTCAAGAATAGCCTCACCCTTCTACTCATTTTCATTGGGAAGGACTTCATTTTTATCAAATCGAGCCTTTTCCACCTCTTCAAACTCTGACACGATATCCTTTACATGATTCTTTGGGCCTATCCATAGATCTCTCATGAAAATATTCATTGGGATTATCAAAAATGACTGGAACTAATTCAAAATCCCAACCCATGTCAACCACTATGCTCGAGATATCAAGTGTCGCTTCCACATCTATGTTTGCTACATTATTAGAAACTCATTTGTATGGTGGCTCGTCTATCCCACTTGGTTATCAGTCATTATCTGGTACCTTTTCGAGTGCGTCTTCCAGTCCTTGGACCTCTTCCATGTCATCTAATTCAAGAATAATATCTAATACTTCTCTTATGAATGCCACACATTCTACTCCTCTTCCTCCAACTACACCTAAAATAGAGCAACATGTTGGTCCTTATATCAGTGGAAAAATCTACCCTCAACAACCTAACTCTTCTTATGTTGGGTACCGTCCATCTATATCGCAGTTGCCTCCATCATCCTCTCCTCCTTTAGCAGGGGGATACCTATTGTTAGTATGCCTCAATATGGTAATCTACCTAACTATATTATGCCTTATCCTGGAATGGTTGTCAGTGTTTGGCAACCTACTTTACCCTTTCAACCTGGTTTGTTTTGGGATCGATTGTTGAATCCTCAAACTACACCATCATCATCACAAATTCCTATCTATCCATAAACAACTCAACAAGATCAAATACATGTGATCCAACATTTACAACCTATTCCAGCAGTATCTGGTTCTCCCCAGGTACCACTTAGTCAAACTGTATAAGGTGCTCATCCTCTCAATTGTTTGCACAAGGTACTCCTTAATTTTTTGTACGACAAATACTTCAAATTTTGGCGTAGTTTCAATCGAACCCACCATACCAGGGGGAAATAAAAATCCCTATCTGGAAATAGTATGGACCTCATCACACACCTTTTTAAGGCCAGCAAATCCAGACCCAACCATTCTGGCAGCTTTATCTTCATCCTAGGATTGGACAGCAAAATCACTTGTATGCTAGTTATCAAAATAATCCATATCTTGGTAACTAGGCTCCTTATTATTAGAACTCTCCTTATATAGGAATGAAAGTACCCATTTCTCAGGCTATTCCTTCTTATCCTAGTCACAACCCTTATATAATTTAATCAGCATTTTCCTTTTGTGGCTACTCTTGAACTACCCAACTTAACTCAGCTTACTAATGACCCCATTTCCCATTCGCCTTGGTGGACAATTATTCCCACCAAGTTGCCTTCTGATATCCAAAAATTCAATGGGAATCCTGGAGAAGACCCATTGCCGCATGTTATGACGTATCATCTATGGTGTTCATCCATCTCCCTCAATGATGATTCTATTCGACTTCGTCTTTTCCAACAAACGCTTACTGGTACCACAACCAAATGGTATTTTGAATTACCTAGAGTGTTTTTTCATGATTTAAACACTTTATCCACCACCTTCCTCACACATTTCCAATTCCCAATCATATATGAAACTGGAACGAAACTATTGACTAAATTCAAAAAATTAGATTCCACTCACATTTTATATCACATTCATGAGTGGAGGCATCATGGCCAGTTGGTCAATACGTTTTTTCTCGATCAATTTTTAGCGGAATGGTTCGTCAAATCTCTGTTAGCTCCCATAAAAGAAGATGTAGCCAAAGGTGGAGCAGTGACTGAAGAGAAATTTATTGGTCATGCTCAATATTCAGATCTAGTTTATACCCAATCAGGCACGCTCTATGATAAGTTACCAAACGCCCTGATATCTTCGAATATTGTTCCTCTTCCACCTGCTAAAGAATATCATGTCGCTGATGGAATTTTTTGGTTCTACCAGTTCGCAGCCAGTCAGTAAACCATATGGTATTTCTCTTACCGCTTCTATACAAAAAATTCAATCCCACCCTCCTACGAATTTTGCTTCCGAGATAAATGTCATTTCATCTAATAAAGGAAAGTCTTAACAACAAACTAGAAGAAAGAAGAAAGGTAAACGTAAGAAAAATAAGTATTCCTTTCTGTGGGATAAGCAAACAAATTCATCTTCTGATGAGAAACAAAAGCCTTAATACCCATGCTGGATTTGCAATGAGGATCACTTTACACGTGATTTTCTACATCACGTTAAAGTGAATCTATTTCTTAAATAATCTGCTTCTCCCACTATGATGACCGACCCATTTATCAATCAGGAGACTCATATGGTTTCCCGAGACCCCTCTTCTTATAACATGGTTTTTATGCTTTCCTCCTCAAAGCTAAAATCCAATGTTTTGGTAGCCTCTTAGAACAATACTATCGTAATGTGAATCCACCGAATGGCCAGGCTATTGATCAACCTGCAAGTTCAACATCGACCTCATCTGATTCCATTTTGCCTCTAGAATTGACTATCAACCATCCGAAGGGTGTTATCCATAAGTATTCTTACAAACCTCGTTCAAGAGCTTCCCAAAATTATAGCATAGTTGAATACTTGGCCCATTCTCCATCAGCTATGTCAACTCGTTGCAAAACTACCCCGCCCAAAAGAAGGCCTTCTTTTTGGCTATATGATGTATGGATCCATCGGATTCCAACCTAGTGGTTTTATCCCATGAAAACTATACTCCTTAACTTTAATCTCAATTATATTTTATGATTCAGATCACTTTCCATGGTAAAAAAATTCATCGTTCTATTGTGGACGATGGAGCCTCGAACTGTATCAGGTCCATGTATTGCTAGAAGGCGATTGCTTCACCTCAATTGAATCAATTGACCACCACATTAAAATCCTTTGATGAAAGGAAATATAAACTATGTGGGATTTTGAATTCCCTCCAAGTGGAACTTGGGGTAAAAATCATCTCCATTGATGTATAAGTTATTGACGTACCTCTTGATTATAATCTTCTACTGGGACGTACTTGGTTTTATGCTATGGGTGTCGTCGTTTCAACTTACTTCCGAATGATTGCCTTTCATCATAAATATGGGATCGTAACCATAGGTAAACTCAACTTCTTTGACTCTGATTCCAATGTCACCAGAAGTGTCCCTCTTGTAGGGGAAGCCATACATTCTTATCAGCATGTTAGAGTTGGATTATTGAAGAATTCATCGATTATGGGGACTTTTTCACTCCCTCCTCCCCCTTGCAACTCCCCACCTTCGGTTGCTTATATCAATATCATATCATCTTCTACGATCCTGGCTGATCCATTGATTGTACCCGATGAAATTAACATCCACACTTTTGATGACCTAATTCCGCTTAGCCTCGTTGAGCAAGATGACGAAGCCATCTACTTAGCTTGTGCAACCCATACGTTTTAGTATATCAATTGGGTAGATCGATTGTTGGATTATAGAACACCCTCTGATCCTTTATTTTACATATTCTCAACTGAAAAAATCATGATGGAGATCATGATGTCAGACCATGCACTGTGGGACAACCATCATCATCATTCCTCCTTTCCCAATTCCATAGAAGATAAAATCGGTGGTTTGTACCTACCTAAATTTTTCTAAACCTCCACAAATTTTGTTTCTTTTCATGAGATTGAATCTGAAAAGAAAATCTTGAATACCGAAGAAACCACTCCTCTTGATATTTCGATCAAACCAGGAATAGTCGAAAATATTCACAATGTAGCATCTTGTTCTATCGATCCCTATCGAGCCCTTTTTCATGAGTTCAAAGATGTCTTTGCCTAGACGTATGAAGAGATGTTATGTATCAAACCAAACATAGGGGTGCATGAAATTAAAATGTATCCCGATGCCAAACCCGTTTGGCAACGCCTTCGTCTAGTCCATCCTAAGAAGGCTACAAGGATACAAGCTGAAATTAAAAATATTCTTTGGGTTGGTTTCATATACTGTAATATTCCCAAATTTTCACATGATATTTGGAATATTGGAGTTCTTAATAAACTTAATTAATTAAGTAAATAAAAGGGTGGAGGGGCCCATAATCCTCAAAGATAAATAAAATCCACTTTTTATGTGTGTATGTGGATATTCTAGATCTACATCTAAAATCATGGAGTAGTGGAGCAGCCCCATTAATGGAGATCATGTCTCATTTATGAGATAGATTATGGAGGATGAAACAGTCAAATAAGATCATGGATCTTAAATAAAAAACCATGAGGATATTTGATAAGGTCAACTGAGATCATAGTGCATTCAAAGAAGATCATAAAGCACTTATGATAATATAATGGAGGAAGTGATGCATTTAATGCACACATGATGGAGATGGTAATCACCCCATGTGAACATGATGGAGTACATGGATCAACAGTGCAGTCAACCATGGAGATTTTTTTCCACATGTACAGCACATTTTTGAAGTGGGCCTAGGCTATGGAAGGCTCATATCTATATAATGAAGGTGAAGGCACATTGGAGGGCATGATCTGGATTATTCATTTCTTGATCTGTTTAGATCTAGATTTGTCTGAGCACATTTCTATGTTGTTTAACAGAGTTTGTAGTGTTGTTTAGCATAGGGTGTTCCCGAGTGGGAATCTAACCTCTTTTTTTGAGTGATCTCTAAGGAAGAGGATTGCACTTCATTCCTTATCAGGCATTGGTGCCATCTTTAGGAGGTTGTTTCTAGCATTCAACTAGGAAACTGGTGGAGGGTTTATCCTCCCACTTTGTTCTTCACATTCAACCTTTCAGGAGAAGAAAATCTATATCCAGAATTCAGGCCATTGGGTTTTACATCCATGTAGCAGCAGTCCCTTCAAGGATTGTGCAGTCCAGTCCTGTAGATCTATTGGAGGAAGGAAGTTTCTAGTATTTCAACTGGAAATCCTGTGAGGGATCATCTCCTCACATGGGATCTATTGTTTCCATCATCCAAGAGCTGATTTGACATATCTAACAGTAGGCTATTGAGCCTCCCTCTCTGACAGCATATTTTTCTAAAGCTATTGTTCATCCAACAATTATTTTCAGTGGAGAGATTGGAGGAGCTAGATCTTGAGCTTTTAGCCCAAGGATCTAGAGGAGGGATCAGCCCTTCTTGCATAGATCTGATTGTGCATTATTGCAACCATCATATCATCATATCTATATTTAGATTTTCATTCCCAGTAGTATATATGTGAAGCCCAAAGATGGTGGTTTTCCTAGATTGACAGATCTAAGAAACCCTTTCTGGGTTATCTTGGGAATCCATCATTGAGCCCTGATCTACATTTTCAGCATCATTCTTCTTAGATCTGACTTTCTATCTTTCAGGCAGTTTCAGTCCCAATAGTTTCAGTAGGGACAACATAATTTACCTTCCAGTAGTTCAACAGTTACGCAGTCCCTCTTGTGGGATCATTGCAGGGTCATTCCAGGCCATCCCTTTGGCTTGAGTGTCTCGTATTTTGAGAACTGTTGTACTTTATTTTTCACCTCCTATATAATAAAATGGATCAGATATTTCTGTGCATTCTAATGTGTATTTACATTTATTTTTTACTTTTCTGCAGCTCTTATATTATGTGTCAGTATTACTGCATTATCCCTTTTGGGATATTACAGTGGTATTGGAGCATGATCTTTGGCTCAGCTTGTGGACACTTCATCTTTTGCATCAAAAGAAGAAGGAGATAGATGAGATCTATCATGAAGGAGGATTATATTCTTGCCACTCCTCTCTTTAAATCCATGCAATATCTCTCCAAGGAGGTCAATCAAATGAAGTAGGGAAGGAAAAAAGAAGATCCAAGAAGAATATTTGATGAGGAAGGTCCAAGCACTTCCTATCAGCAAAAAAGAAGACTAGAGAATCATAGATCTCCTCATAGATCTACTATGGCCACTTTCTTTGAAGAAGATGAAGGGTGTAGAAATGAAGAAAGAAGAAAACCTGAGACTCGTGAGACTCTCAGTCTGTATCTTGAAGAGTACAAATCACAGTCTAGAGCATTCAAAGAGTGTCTAACTCTCCAATAATTCTTCGAACTCAAAGAAGAAACAGGATCCTATTGCAGCAATATAAGAAAGAGGCACAATGGATTTTATTTGCCTACATTTGATGGATCTTCCTTAAGCACTGTTAAGGCTTGGAGGAAAGAGTTAGATACATTTTTCATGCCACATCCTGTGGCTGAAAAAGATGCTATCCAAATTGCAGCACTTCATCTTTTATGTGAAGCCAATGATTGCTGGTTTTGTCACATGGAGCATGAAAAGGTGACTAAATATTCATATTTATTTCACAAGTTGAGAAGGAAGTTTGATGTTAGAAAACCAGAGATGTGTCACAAAGAGACATTTCCTAAGGAAACAAAGGAGGATGTCAATATTGTCACTTTGGACAAGGAGTCACTACATTCACCACTAGCTGCAGAAATACTTACATCCGGAGAAGAGACACTTGCAACTTTGCAAGATAGTATTGAGCTCTTGACATATAGAGTCCCATGCATGGTTCAGGAGATGCATGAGGAAGAGGAGGAAGTTTCTAGCGCTAGTACATTGGTAGAATAGCAACCATCTCTCTTACCAGTAGTTGGAGACAACATTGTCCTAGTTGGAGGAACTCTTTTGTTATAGTAAGAGGTTCCCACACATCAGTTGATCCAAGGTATGCATACACATTCATCACCTATTGTTTCAGTAGATCTTATTGGAACTTATGGGGACATACCATCAGGGGCAATGCATAACCAAGGGTTAGATCAAAATGTTGATTTGAAGCAGCAAACTATCATAGCACAGAGGACCATTGATCTAATCAAGGAGGAGATGGAAAGTTATCCCACTTTGTCATTGATGGACTACATTCAACCCTTTGAGTTGAAGTGTGGAGTTTCAAAAAATGGGATGAGCATGATCTTATGTACAATGGCTGGTTATGAGATCAGCATTGTGCCTTGCTTTGAGACAACATATGTGTTACCATGCAGATCTACAACATTGTCACTTAGTAACAGTGATAATGAAGGAGCCCCATTATTCTTGGAGAATTCTGAAGGTAGCTTCACTCATGAAGCAATGGAGTTTAATATGACAAATGGTAGACATCTTGAGATGAGAAATCTTTTCTCCTTTCTAGATGACACTTTCTCAATGAGCATCTCACAGCTCAAAGAGAAAATTCTACCTACAACTGATCCAAAACCTCATTGGTTTTGTAGGGCCATTGATGAGAAGAGGATCTCATTAAGAGATCTCATTGGAGGTGCACTTCGACATTTCATGAAGTGCAAGGTTCTTCATCAGTTTGGGGAGGATGGTATTCTACAAAGGGAGGATACCATGTTTATGCTATACATCATTCATCATCCACATTGGGATGATTGGGTGAGGATGATAAGCAAAGGGTTGCATGACCACTTGCAGATATATGAAATGGGCCAGCAAGCTTGGTTATGTTGGTTTCTCTTGGGAGATTTTTGTCACTACCCAAATACTCCTATTTCTTTGATCCATGCCTTGAAAAACACTCATGAAATAAAGAAGGAGGCATGACTGAGCTGGTTGCTCTTGGGTGAGTATGGTTACCACCCAATAGCTCATGTTTTCTTGATTCATGCCTTGTGTATCAATGATAAAATGTAGCACAAGAAGGCATTTTCATTTTTGTTGAGAGATTTTGGCCATCACAGGACATCTCCCATTTTTATGTGTTTGACATTTTTTGTAATATGGCATAATACTCTCATGATATGTGATAATGGAGTTTGTTTGTATTGGGCTGATATGAACTTACATATGTCTTTTAGTATGTTGTTGTTACTCCATGATTCACATGATGGTGTGAAGAGGCAACAAGAGATCTTGTTGTTGTGGCTTTTATTGGGGGACTTTGGTCCTACATACTCCCCTAATTTTCATGATAGTGTTGGAGGATGGAAGCAAGAGGCACTCCTCCGATGGCTCTTACTTGGAGAATATGGACACCATACTTGGTATCTTGATGGTGTGGTGTGGAAGTAGGGAGCATTTTTGCGTTGGCTACTATTGGGAGAATATGGTTTGACATCTCTGTTTACCCATATATCTCTACTTCTTCTTTTGTACAATGTTGAGATGATGCTTAGATCTAACAAGGCCAACAGGGCTAAGGATGGAGGCATGAAAATACTCTCTTTACTTCATGTAGCATGGGATGGAAGTATATGTTGAGGTATAAAAGGTATCTTTTCAACACCTATTTATCTCACATTAATTATCAATCCAGGAACGAATTTTTATTTCAAGAGTGTACTCAGTCTGAGGCAGCAATTTATCCAAATAAAAAAAAGTAGTACATTGTTTCAAATAAAAAAGTAAACGAATGCTTGAAAAATAAATCTAACTACAACAACATAAACTCAAATGATCTTAAAATGTATCTATTCACTCAACAACCATCAATCGAGGATACAGTAGCAATAACTCATTCCTCTAGAAATTGATGCAATTGAAATCAAACTAGAACAAGACAATCAATCTGGGAACGAGGAAGCAATAACCAATGTTATCTACAGTTGACAGTCCTGCTTTAAAGAAATTAAAAAGGAAATAGAAATTGAACTAAAGTTGCTGAAAATAACCAAGAAAAACTTCTTCTAATAACAAGAATTGGAAAAGAGCAGCAATTCGTAATTCCTATATGCACACAACAACTATAAACTATTTCTCTACAAATATGAACCTAATGAACTAGAAATGAAAAATAAACGGAAATGGAACAGCAAACATAAACTTAACGCAATTTAAGCAACGAATCCTCTTAATACTTCAACCCTATCGACAGCCAACACTATGAAACAGTTCATTGGAATGAATCATAAATCAATGGAACAACAACGCTTTATAAAAGATAGCAAGATGAATAAGATAGTAAATACGATCCTTTCTAAGATAGAATAACAGTGAAATTCATTAACGTATACATCAAATCCGAATTCAATCCAACAACAATCAAATAACTCTGTAATCGTAATGAATCTAAGTGAAATTATCACACAACAGAAATAAAAAAATAGAAATACAAACAGCGGATCGCTCCACCAGGGTCGCGCCCTCAACCGCTGGTGAAACGCCGCTGGGCTACTGCAGAGCTTGAGAAATGGAACGAGAACGTGTCTTTGTATTAATCAAACATGAATAGATTTTACATCAGTTGCTCTTTGATCACGAGAGTCAAGGAATTACAGTGTTACAAGAGGAATTCAATAATCATCCATTGTTCTTCAATACATAATACATGCTCTCCTTTTATAATCAGAAAGAGGAGAAATTAAATAGCAAATATGATCTCTCATAACAATATTGGATTTTTCTCAACAACTTGTTCAACCAAAAAATATATTTCCATCCATCTTTCAACAAGAGCAAGGCGAATTTGGCTTTGCAGCTGAGATTTGGAGGACAGCCGCAACAACAAATCGGAGAAAATAATGCTCAAAGAACCCTATGTGTCTCTCAACAAAGTTCGAATTTGGGCAAACCATTCTTCATTAAAGTTAATTTGGTCCATTCTGGACAAAACCCATGTTCCGGATTTTCCAGATTCTTCTTCATTTGCATAGAATCTCAACTGCAAAACTGTCACTTCTTATTCCAATGAATTTCTGAGTTGGAATATTTGAAGATAATTTGAAGATCAAATCTTCAATCTGGAAAATATCTTGGAGGCTAAAATGGTGAGTGATATTACAAAATACGTTAATAAACCATCACTGATAAAATTATGCATAATAATCATAAATTTATTAAAAATAAAGGAGAATAAATAATATGCCTCTATAAGAGCATAAGTCATTATAAAATGGATTTATATGATAAATTATAATAAATTACATGATAAAGAAGAGTAAAAATGGATGAAATAAGTGTTAAAAAGTGGTCGTATTCACGGCCCAACATACCCCCAAACTGAATATATTGCATGTCCTCATGCAACCCAGAACTGAATATATTGCATGTCCTCAGGCAACCCAAAGACAAAACCCATGCGTTAACCAAGCAAAGAAAAATCTTCATCCCAACTCATGAAATAGATGGAACAAATGTATTTTCCCTTAAATAATGAATATTCAGTTTTAGCAATCATGATAAAGGCATAAAATTTTTTACCGTTGACGTTCAACTATATGTATATGAGGTTGCGGAAAAATGTGACATAAGTAACAACAAACTTCATTAACCATTTTCTCAAAAATCAGATCGTTTTGATACAGGGATCATATAAACAAAATGGTTGTAGATTATGGTACATAAATTTTGAAATTTTATGAACTAATTTAGCGTGAAATTCTTTGGGTTTGTGTATTTTAATGATACCTCTTTGTTATCCAGAAATCACAAGAATTCAATTCATAGTTTTAAAGATATATGCAAATCAATTTCTGCACTGTACAAAAATGAAATTGTATGCCTTAAACGAGAAAGAGAGTAAAAAACATCCATCATGTGTAGCAATCCCCCCCCTCCCCCCCAAACTGAAGAATTAGCATGTCCTCATGCAATGTTAGAAGACAAAGAGAGGTGGTTGCTACAATCTGTCGAAATCGATGCTTGGTATAAAACAACATGGAATAAGGGAGGTGTTGAGAATGAATAAGAATATCAATGGATGATAAATAATATTACTGACATGGTCGAAATAAATGAAGGAAATCAACACTCCCCCAAACTGAAAGATGAGACGTGTCTAAAAAAATGGGAAGTGGTAAAGATATGGAATGAATGATGATAAATAATGCTCAATGGATTTTCATGAAATTCTCCTAAATTCATAATAAATCAGAAAATTATGCTATTTTACCTCAAGTGTTACCTCCAAAAAAAATGGAATGACATGTATGAACTAGCCTTTGTTGAAGCTGATGTAGGCTGAGCAGATACTGAAAGTAATGCAAAAGGTGGAAGCCATGCAAGAACATCATGTCTAAAGAATTGTGCGTGTTCACGAGCCTTTGCTATTAATTGCAATAGTGTGGTCGTGCTGCGAATAGAATTTTCCCCCATACTTGTTGTTCTCCTGTAAACAAATTACAATTCTGTATGCAATTTTCTGGAATCCACAGTTTCAGTTTAGAATGGCAACAGATAAGATGCATGCAAAAAATTTCAAGTAGAAAAAAAAAATTCTGTAAAAATGTAGTATCAACATTGTGGCAAATCAGCAAAATAGAAGAGCAACGTATTGCACAGCAATTGTACAGCATGGAAAGGCATACATACTTATGATACAATCAATGAAATTATAGCATTTACTGAAATCCATGCATGTGATAAATCGTAAACAGATATAGAAGCGTTTTGTAATGATTCAAGGATAAGGAGAAGGGACAACTTAAGATAAACATAAGTACAAATGCGTTTATTACCCACTTAAAATAATGTGATCGATTTATGATGATTTTCATGTATAATAGGTTCAAAATCAAAGGTTAAGGATTCATACTTTCATCTAATATTTAAATAGAGATATAGGAAAAATGGTTTAATATTACTATTGAAGTGTATAAATGTGACTACAATACCATCAGCAGAGCTCTGTTGCCCACATGTGTCCATAACCTTGACAGAGTTGCTCTTTCACCCTTGGAACCATTGTTCTTTATTTATGCTGAGGAAGTGCTTGTTAATTTTCATAGCAGAGGCCATTGTGCTGGCTTGGTGACCAGATAAATCACAATGCCATTCACTGGGAAGAAGTGAAAAGTGGGCAGGCTGGCTCGTGATGAGACCTCCTGTTCCAAGGACTTCTTAATTTTTTCAATTGTCCATTAGACCATATCCCTGGTTTGGTGGCCATGATGGGAATGCCACTTCACTTGTTTCCTTATGAACATAGTAGGCTGGCTCTTGATGAGACCCCCTATCCTCCATCTGCCAAATTATAAAATTATTAATGAAATATGTAAATATTTTTCTTTTCATATAGCAATTTCGTATTTATTCATAAAGGATGGCTTAACACTCCTTAAGAGTAGGGATGGTGGAAGAAGTCTGAATAGCTCAATAAAAAAGAATATGCCCTTGTTCCTACTCCATAAGTAAAAATCAAAGAAAGTTATAAAATATGGGAAAAAACCAACATGATAAATATAATCGATCATATGAATTTAGTGGTAGTAAGACAACAAGATCATGTTATTGATTATGTCCCTTTTTCCTTTTTCTTATCATTACTAAACAAATTTCTTAAAAATGACATTTTATTTTGATTTGTTGATTACAGTAAGCTTTAATTTGTATGATTGTGTATCCTTCCATAAATTGTATGTTTGCCTTTCAAAAAGTTATGAAAAATTCAAAAAAAATCCTCAAAAAGTTGTTCACAGACAAGGAAAATGCACTCAAAAAGTGTTGTTCCTTTGGAAAGGAACAGTAAAAACAATCTGCGAAAATATTGTTGTTTCTCTCGAAAGGATGTTCCTTTGGAAAGGAACAGAATAAACGCTCACAACAATACTGTTGTTCCTTTGGAAAGGAACAACAAAAGTGTTGTTCCTTTGGAAAGGAACAACAAAAACATTCACATCAAAACTGTTGTTCCTTTCGAAAGAAGGAACAACAAAAATTCACAAGCAAAGTAAGAATGGTTCAAGAAATAAAATTCTATACAAAAAAACAAGCAAAGTAAAAGAAAACAAACTTTATGTACAGGTTTCGTGAAAAAGTAATTTTTTTTTTTTTTTTTTACAGAATTGGTGCTACCAAAAAATTTCCTTCTGCGATTGAAACTTGCATGGTGGGGTACTTATTGTTCAATTACCACTAGAGCGGAAATTGCAATTTGAAGGGATCAACACCTAAAACACAAAAACATAAAAGAAATCAGAAAAGAAACAACACTTCATTAAGTTACAACAACTATGATGTTATTTCCTAAAGGAATATCAATCTATTAATGGGAAAAAAAGATCTTTTTGAAAAATGTTTTGGCAGCAATAACATGAATCTTGAAATGGGAACCAATTCTTCATTTCTTCTTGTTATAAATCTATTAGGTAATGAACTGGATGAAATGCCCTTGTTTTACTAAATTTTCAAGAATCGCTCGTCCATAAATTGACCTTCTTTGTTCTCCTAAGACCTGCAAAAAACGAGTGTCTACCCGCAATAAAACATTAAATCATGGAGAAAGAGAGATGATCAGGCTCCCTTAATCCAAAAATTATGCAAAAAAATAACAAGTAGTTACTCTATAGAACAAATTCACGGAAAAATAAAACAAATTATATTTGTCACCTGCGGGAGAGCAGTGGTCAACCATATCAACCAGCAGTGTTTTAATCATAACTTCTCTATTTTTCATCTGATTCGAGTGATTCCAAAGCCAAATGAGAGCTAATTCAAATTTTTAACTCCAATAGAAACAAGTTTTCAAAATTCCATGTAATGGTATGTTAAACTTGCTTAGAACAACCTGCATAATAGAGTCATTTTCGATTTTCCAGCTCAGACCAACAGTTGGTATTTCAAGTATAAATTATTCTTTTAATGGTGGATTGAACTGATTCAAATTGGAGATTAAATTATATTAATTTATTGATCTCCAATAGAAACATTTTTTGAAGACAAGAAGAATTGATGGGTCAAATATGCTAGGGAACAGCTAAGAAAACAGAGTTTCAAGAGTGCTGATTTATGATAGGCAGTCAGTATTTTGGTCATAAATTCCTCATACGATATAGAAATTGAGTGATTCAAATTGATTTGTAAACTATATTCATAGAGGAATCTACCATAGAAACAGGTTTTAAAAATATAGTCATTTAGGCCTCCAAAAATTGACTGTCCCAACTCTGTTCTTGAGCTGCCTACTAGACACCCTGTCAATGTTTTGGTTCTAACTTTTTCGTTTCAAATCCAAATGGAGTGATTCAAATTGGGTTGGAAAGTATACATCAAGGTCTATTTATGATAGAAACAAGTTTTAAAAATATTCAATTTTGGTCTCCCAAAACATGACTGTCCCAACTTTGTTTTCAGGAATTTTATCAAGCCCGCAAGCTAAAAAAATAATATTCAAGCAATTTTTTCATATTGATGATAAAAATGAATATAAGTGTTTGTAGAATTTTTATTTGCAATATAATTCATCTACATACACAAATAAGTTATAATATTCATCTTCAATGTTGATTTCCACAGCGTGTTGCAACAAAACAACTATTTTTACAAAAATAAAAAAATGTGTTTATTTTATTTCCTTATTTATTTTATTTTCTCCACTATCCTACTCTTATTTGGAGAATGAATATGATTACGTATAAGAGTATTTCCAGTGGAGCCATTTCTGAAATAAGGACTCTAGTATATACATACCCAAATTTGAAAAATGTATGTTAATAAAAAATAGGGTACGAGAAACCAACTTCCCTTGAAAAGATGGTACCAAAAATTGTTGAAGTATGGAGTGATGTTGCAAACAAATGATGGAGTGAAACCAATCTTCAATATATCCTTTACTTCCTTGATTTCCCATAGCCATCATATCATGAAGTTCTTGAGCTTTTAAAATGGTTTGTTGGTGCAAACTAGAAGAAACCTCATTTTCTTTCATAACTTCTACAATTTTTGGATTTGATACATTCTGAATCTCAGTGTAAGTTTTCTCCAATAGTGCATGTGAGATAGAATGGGTGGGAAGTGTGGGTGAATTTTGCAGTTCAACACTGTAAGCATGTTGTACTGGTTTATTATCGTGAGGGTGTGGAATGATTTGAGCAGGAGATTGTATAGGGAATGGAGCCTCTTGATGATATAGTTGATTGGGTTGATTGGATGATTTTTATCGGCAAACAAGGTGTTGTGGAAGATCTGGAATATGTGTTTGTGCTACAAGATGAGGGAGAGTAGTCATGCAATCATAAGGTGAACCATGCCAAGCTTGTAGAGAAGATTGGTAGTGGTTATATTGAGATTGGCATGGCTGTCCTAACATATGAGTGTTCCATAATGAATTATGCAAGTAAGAGAATGAAGAAGAAGTGTTTTGAACCATACCTGTAGGCCATGATTTCCATGGTTTTGACCTTGTTGCAGCTTCCCCATCTCTTTGATATGCTACTTCCAAATTAGATAAGGAAGAGTGAGTATCTATGGATGCTCCTTTTGGTAATGAGGGAAAAACACTTCATCAAATTCTTGATTTCTCTGAACCTGCAAAACATTCAATTGTGAATTTAGAGATCTAATAAAATTGACTTTAAACTTTTCAAATAAAAAATTGATTTCAGCTCTTATGTCTCTTATTCTTGTAGTAAATTTGGAAAAGAAAGAAGAAACTTCTCTAGAATTATTACCAGCCTTGGAAATTCATCTTGAATACCTTATGCACAATTCACAAACATCATCATATGATAACTGAAAAACATCACCTTTTTCTATCAGATTTAAGAGTTCTAAAAATTCATCTTTGATTCCTTTAAGAATGAATGTTTTCAAGATCTCTTTTTTCAAATGCTTATGCTTTGATTTTTGAAGGTTGTATCGAAATCGCTCTACATAGTCCTCCAAGCTTTCATTTTCCCCTTGTATCATACCAAAAATATCTTCACTGGATTTGCAATAGGCTTGGTACTTCTTCAATAATATGTTCTTCATGTCCTCCCATGTTTGGATGCAGTTCCCACCTAGGCTCATGAACCATCAGAGAGCTGCTCCTTTTAGAGCAAGAGGAAACACTTTCAATCTTTCATCATTAGTACAATAATCATATCCTCTACAAAGTATTTCAAACTCAAACAATAATGTATCTGGATCTTCATTTGTCAAACCATGAAAATTTGGTAGAGACAATGGGGGAATTATGCGCATTTGTGTCACTCCTCCTAGATCTTTGATAGGGAACTCAAAAGTTGCAATGTGAACCATTTCTTACCATAATAGAAGATGTTCTTCATGTGTTTCTTTAAGGATCCTCCTTCCAATGTTCCTGTCAATTGGTTAGTGAAATGGGTGGTGCTTACATCACCACTCGAGTGGAATTACAAGACTTTTTTCGAAAAATTCTACCTCTAAAATTCAAGAAAATGCAAGCATTCATTCCTACCTTAAGCTTTCACTCAATTATGTTGTGAAGTGGGCCAGTGAACAAGTGTGTTTCTTGCTCATTGTGTAGGTTCTTACCTTCCGTCTTTAATACCCAATTATTCCCAAGCAGAAAAAATTAAACATGTATCACTCTTTCTAAATGGCATACACTCTCCTCGGCAACGACGCCAAAATGTTGAGGTATAAAAGGTATCTTTTTAACACCTATTTATCTCACATTAATTATCAATCCAGGAACGACTTTTTATTTCAAGAGTGTACTCAGTCTGAGGCAGCAATTTATCCAAGAGTAATGCCTTGTAATATGTAGTATAGTGCTTCAAATAAAAAATTAAACGAATGCTTGAAAAACAAATCTAAATAAAACAACATAAACTCAAATGCTCTTAAAATCTATCTATTCACTCAACAACCATCAATCGAGGATACAGTGGCAATAACTCATTCCTCTAGAAATTGATGCAATTGAAATCAAACTAGAATAAGACAATCAATCTGGGAATAAGGAAGTAATAACCAATGTTCTCTACAGTTGACAGTCTTGCTTTAAAGAAATTAAAAAGGAAATAGAAATTGAACTAAAGCTGCTGAAAATAACCAAGCAAAAATTCTTCTAATAACAAGAATTGGAAAAGAGCAGCAATTCGTAATTCCTATATGCACACAACAACTATAAACTATTTCTCTACAAATCTGAACCTAATGAACTAGAAATGAACAATAAACGGAAATGGAACAACAAACATTAATTGAACAGCAAACATAAACTTAACGCAATTTAAGCAACGAATCCTCTTAATACTTCAACCCTGTCGACGGCCAACACTATGAAACAGTTCATTGGAATGAATCATAAATCAATGGAACAACAACGCTTTATAAAAGATAGCAAGATGAATAAGATAGTAAATATGATCCTTGCTAAGATAGAATAGCAGTGCAATTCATTAAGGTATACATCAAATCCGAATTCAATCCAACAGCAATAAAATAACTTTGTAATCGTAATGAATCTAAATGCAATTATCACACAACAGAAATAAAAAAATAGAAATACAAACATCGGATCGCTCCACCAGGGCTAGGCCCTCAACCGCCTGTGAAACGTCGTTGAGCTACTGCAGAGCTTGAGAAACGAAACAAGAACATGTCTTTGTATTAATCAAACATGAATAGCTTTTACATAAGTTGCTCTTTGATCACGAGAGTCAAGGAATTACAGTGTTACAAGAGGAATTCAATAATCATCCATTGTTCTTCAATACATAATACATGCTCTCCTTTTATAATCAAAAAGAGAAGAAATTAAATAGCAAATATGATCTCTCATAACAATATTGGATTGTTCTCAACAACTTGATCAACCAGAAAATATATTTCCATCCATCTTTCAACAAGAGCAAGGCGAATTTGGCTTTGCAGCTGAGATTTAGAAGACGGCCGCAACAACAAATCTGAGAAAATCATGCTCAAAGAACCATTTGTGTCTCTCAACACATGCCGAATTTTGGCAAACCATTCTTCATTAAAGTTAATATGGTTCATTCTGGACAAAACCCATGTTCCGGATTTTCTAGATTCTTCTTCATTTGCTCAGAATCTCAACCGCAAAACTGTCACTTCGTATTCCATCGAATTTCTGAGTTGGAATATTTGATGATAATTTGGAGATCAAATCTTCAATCTGGAAAATATCTTGGAGGTTAAAATGGTGAGTGATATTACAAAATATATTAATAAACCATCATTGATAAAATTATGCATAATAATCATCAATTTATTAAAAATAAAGGAGAATAAATAATATTCCTCCATAAGAGCATAAATCATTATAAAATGGATTTATATGATAAATTATAATAAATTACATGATAAAGAAGAGTAAAAATGGATGAAATAAGTGTTAAAAAGTGTTCTTATTCATGGCCCAATAGTATACTTTGTGATTTGGAGCTTTCCTCTTGTGGAAGGAACCATCCATATTTATGTATCTCATGTATTGTGGAAAGTGTTGGACAGCTTGTGGTTGTCACTTGGAGCTTCATAATTGATGAGGGGTATCTAGCTACACAGTTAGCGATCATTCTAGACATTCTAGAGAGACAAATTTAGTGTTGGGAATACATAAATCATTGCAACAAATAGGGAAACCTTCCTTGTGTGGATGCCATTTGGAAGGGGACAAATTGCTCTAACATCTACTTTTTCAATTTCTTGAGGACAAGCAACATTTTTCCGGGGAGGACTGTAATATTCCCAATTTTTCACATGATATTTGAAATATTAGAGTTCTTAATAAACTTAATTAATTAAGTAAATAAAAGGGTGGAGAGGCCCATAATCCTCAAAGATAAATAAAATCCACTTTTTATGTGTGTATGTGGATATTCTAGATCTAGATCTAAAATCATGGAGTAGTGGAGGAGCCCCATTAATGGAGATTATGTCTCATTTATGAGATAGATTATGGAGGATGAAACAGTAAAATAAGATCATGGATCTTAAATGCAAAACCATGAGGATCTTTGATAAGGTCAACTGAGATCATAGTGCATTCAAAGAAGATCATAAAGCACTTATGATAAGATAGTGGAGGAAGTGATGCATTTAATGCACACATGATGGAGAGGGTAATCACCCCATGTGAACATGATGGAGGACATGGATCAACAATGCAGTCAATTATGGAGACTTGTTTCCACATGTACAACACAGTTTTGGAGTGGGCCTAGGCTATGGAAGTCTCATATCTATATAATGAAGGTGAAGGCACATTGGAGGGCATGATCTAGATTATTCATTTCTTGATCTATTTAGATCTAGATTTGTCTGAGGACATTTCTATGTTGTTTAGCAGAGTTTGAAATGTTGTTTAGCACAGGGTGTTCCCAAGTGGGAATCCCACCTCTTTCTTTGAGTGATCTCTAAGGAAGAGGATTGTACTTCATTCCTTATCAGGCATTGGTGCCATCTTCAGGAGGTTGTTTCTAGAATTCAGCTAGGAAACCAGTGGAGGGTTTATCCTAGCACTTTGTTCTTCACATTCAGTCTTTCAAGAGTAGTAGATCTATATCTGACATTCAGGCCATTGGGTTTTACCTCCATGTAGCAGCAATCCCTTCAAGGATTGCACAACCCAGTCTTGTAGATCTATTGGAGGAAGGAATTTTCCAATATTTTAGCTGTAAATCCTATGAGGGCTCATATCCTCGCATTGGATCTATTGTTTCCATCATTCAGGAGCTGATTTGACATATCTAGCAGCAGACTATTAAGCCTCCCTCTCTGACAACGCATTTTTCTGAAGCTGTTGTTCAGCTAGTAGCCATTTTCAGTGGAGGATATTGGAGGAGCTAGATCTTGAGCTTTTAGCCCAAGTATCTAGAGGAGGGATCAACCCTTATTGCATAGATCTGATTGTGCATTATTGCAGCCATCATATCATCAGATCTACATTCCCAGCAGTATATATGTGAAGCCCTAAGATGGTGGTTTTCCTAGATTGACAGATCTGAGAAACCCTTTCTGGGTTATCTTGGGAATCCATCATTGAGCCCCGATCTACATTTTTAGCATCATCGGAGCTCTCATTCTACCTAGATCTGACTTTCTATATTTCAGGAAGTTGCAGTCCCAATAGTTGCAGCAGGGACAACGCAATTTACCTTCTAGCATTTCAATAGTTATGCAATCCATCTTGTGGGATCATTGTAGGGTCATTCCAAGCCATCCCTTTGGCTTGAGTGTCTCATATTTTGAGCATTGTTGTACTTGATTTTTCACCTCCTATATAATAAAATGGCTCATCTATTTCTGTGCATTCTGATGTGTATTTATATTTCTTGTTTACTTTTCTACAGCTCTTATATTGTGTTTCAGTATTACTGCATTCTCCCTTTTGGGATATTACATATACCTCTTTCCTTTAACTGATTAGGTGTCAAACGTTGTCCATGTCATGAAGAAACAGGGCACAATTCTAGTATGTGTCGATTATCGGGATGTTAATCAAGCTTGTCGAAAAGAAAACTACCCAACCCCATTTATTGACTAGATTTTTAATGACTGCGTTGGTTGCAAGATCTTTTTGTTTATGGATGGATTCTCAGGCTACAATCAAATCAACATTATTTTGACAGACCAACCTAAGATCACATTTATCTATCCTTAGGGTACTTTTTTCTTATAGAAAGATCCCATTCAGCCTTAATAATGTAGGGGAAACGTGTCAATGTGTGATGGATTATGATTTTACTGACATTAAGCATCTCGTGCAACCCCATTTGGATGATCTCCTTACTCATTCTAAGCATCAAGTTGATCGCCCACTGCATTTACAAGCCATTTTTCTCCGTCTTCGACATTACAACATTCAAATTAACCCACACAAATGTGTGTTTTGTATTTGTTATGTTCGACTCCTTGGTGTTGTTATTTTGAAACAGGGAATTCGTATTGATCCTATAAAATTCCAGGAATCGTTGATTTTCCTGTGCCTTCTACCCTTGTTCAGTTCCAAAGACTCCAAGGGAAAGCTAATTTCTTGAGAAGGTTCGTCCCTAATTACACTGAGCTGACCAAAGGTTTTACTCACTTATTGAAAAAAGGGATTCCCTTCCATTGGGATGACATTGCACAGAAAGCATTTGATGCCTTGAAATGTGTACTAGTTCAGGAATCTCTCTTATAACCCCCCTGACTATCAACGTGACTATTTCCTATATCTCACTTCCTCCATCTCTACTATAGCCATGGTTTTGGTCCAGGAAGACGATATTGGGACTAGAAATCCCATTTATTATCTGAGTCAAAACCTCAACGATATTAAGATTCGATATACCCATGTAGAAAATTTGGCTTCGGTGGTCGTTCAAGCTGTCTAGAGATTTCACCATTACATCTTACCTTGAAAAACTATGTTCATTTCATATTGCAACCCTTTGACATAAATATTATCACTTCAATTTTTGGGGGCAATTACTCTAAATGGATGGTTATTCTCCAAGAGTTCGACCTGGAATTCATCAAATCCAAGTCAAAGAAATCCTAGTTTTCACTGAACTAATGTGTGATCTCCCTTCCCTTGATGTAGAATCTACATCTGAAGATTCCATCCCTCACGAGTCATTGTTTATGCTTTCGTCATCTGACCCGTGGTATGGATATTTTTGGATTTATCTCTAGACCCAAACTTTCCAACCTAATACCTCTCACTCTGAGCAGCGATGTAGCCAATATCAATCCTAAAATTATGTGATTATCGACAACAACCTTTACCTTCATGGTTACAATACGATCTTACAGAGGTGCCTCACTCTCGAGGAGGAAAATAAAGTTCTTAATGACCTCCATTCAGATCATGTGGTGGACATTTATCTGGTTACGCTACCATGCAAAAGATCTTATGCGTTGGTTACTTTTGGCCCACCATTTCCCATGACTGTATCCTCACATTCCATAATTTTCATGTGTGCCAGATCTATGATAAAAAAAATTTGTGCTCCGCCTACTCCATCGCATCCCGTTATTGTTGTTGTTCCCTTGGGGTATCTACTTCTTACATGTAGCCCTCACTTGGCCAGGGTGCATGGTTATATCATTGTTGATGTTGACTACTTTACTAAGTGGGCTGAAAAAATGCCTACATGTAACAAAACTAGCGAAATGACTGCATACTTCTTCTTTAACCATGTGATTGCTAGGCTTAGTGTCCGCAAGCGATAGTTACGAATCACACGAAGCATTTTTGGAATCATATGATGACTGAATTAACTGCAAAATTGGGACTTTCACATGAAAATTCCACTCCCTATTTGTTGAAGATTGCAACAAGAAATAGTGAAGGAGGCATCCTAAAACATCATTCCTGATCCTAGTTGGAAAGTGATCACCTAAACTAGGTGGGGCCCACACAGGTGATTTTTGGCGCAAAGTCTATTTTTAGACATGTCGATCATATTCTATATGTAGCAGGAGGCTATTTGTGGATGGTTGGTCAAGTTGGAAAAATAGATGTATTTCTATTTTTAGACATATTGGGCGGAATCTATTTTTAGATTGCTAGTCTAAAAATAGATATGTCGAATATTATTAGCTCTTAATAATATTTGGACTCTAAACATCATCTTATTCTCTTGGATCACTTTAGTTAAGTGCACAGATGTGGCACAGGAGCTGACAGAAGGAGTTACGCTATTCCTGAGGGTTAAGTGGAGCTATTGCATGGATACTTCAGTTAGAACTCATGTGACAGAGTTTGGTGGAGTTATTGAGCTAGTTAATGGAGTTGTGTTCAGTTTAACTAAGTTAAACATAGTTGAGATATTTGTATCTAGTTTAACTGATTGATACAATTAGTGAGAGTGGTGTGAATTAATTATTAATTAATTCACTAATTATAAACTCATTAATCAACTAAAGAATACATCAGTTAACTTCAGTGCATGGACAGTTTCAGTGGAGACCAGTGCAGAGATAGGTGAGAGGGCAAGTGTGACTATCAGTTGTGACTATAAGTGATGCATGGTTTGCATCCAACACTCAGTAGAGATGCCTATAAATACTGCGTGAGCAAGGCTGGGGTAATTCAATTCTCATCAAGAGGCATTCTTCAGCAGGGATTGCGCAGTAGAGGCAGGCTAAAGGCTGGCAAAGATCGGTGCATGGGATTTGCAAGATCAAGCCTGATTAGTGTGTAGCAAGTGGAGATTATACTGAAAGCTTGTGAGGAGCTTTGTATGATGATTGTTACATGATATCTATGACATATATAATATACAGATAGTTGGGGGTTTTCAGCTTTAAGCTTTCCCATTACATACTATGTTCATATGTGTGAATTTTTATGGTTTTAATGTGTGCATGCAATTGATTTTATTTCCACATGTAATGATCAATGGTAGAAGAGATTTTGTATTGTGCATGAAGATAAAATAGTGTGTGATCAGGAGAATATCGGTGGATAACATATCAGTTATTCAAATTTCTACATGGTATCAGAGCGATATTGATCATTGGAGCAATTGCAAAGCATTGAAGCGGTTGAGTTTTTTGTATTGAAGCGACCAGAGGAAGTTGGTGCTCAAGGATAAACTCAGGAAAATAAAAATGGAGAAGAATGTCACTATTCCGGTATACTTGAAAAAGTTTGTCCACTGCAGGGATGAGCTTTGGAGTGTAGGAGTTAGTGTGGATGAGGAAGGACAAGTCAAGAAGGTTGGGATTCGAGCAAAGAATCTCTACAGACTTGAAGTAGATGGGATGTCTACGGAGCTTCCTACTGTTGGGAAGTGCAAGAAAGACATGCAATTGATGCTTGAGAGGGAGAAAGTTTTGCATGCGGGTAAGAGTGAACCTTAGGATGTGGAGCAGCCAAAAGATGAGGATCATGGAGTGGGAGAATCTCAAACCACTCATGCAGAGAAATTTCATGCCAGATGGGCAGAGGGAGTGCATGCAGCTATACCACCAGGTGAGAGGTGGGGAAACATGCATGAGTAATCCCAAGAGGAGATTTCTGGGCAGGATTCATTGAGATGGTGTGGATTTGATGAATTTAACCTGGCTACGAGGTTCCCACAGAGCAGCAGTAGCATGATCAGTTGGATTGATGCAAGAAAATCAAAGTGACAGTGTCGGATACTGGAGCGCAGATCAGAGTTGACAGCAAGTGCAGAGTGCATGGGTGCAAGAGTTCAACAGCGCAGTGGTTCCTGATGACATGTGCAGTTGGTACCAGAAGAAGTCGAAGACTTTGATGATAGATGCATTAGACTGATTGAGTTGTTTGGAGCCTTTCAGTTTCGGAAGTGTTGTAGCAAGAGTTGCAGAGCAGATGCATGGAATTGCATGGCGCTTGTGAAGGTTGCAGGGCGAATGCATGGAGTTGCATGTCGCATGCAAAGAGAGTCCTTTCTTGTTGAGAGGGAGTGTTGAAGATTGCAACAATAAACAGTGAAGGAGGCATCCTGAAACATCATTCCTGATCCTAGTTGGAAAGTGATCACCTAAACTAGGTGGGGCCCACACAGGTGATTTTTGGCGCAAAGTCTATTTTTAGACATGTCGATCATATTCTATATGTAGAGGGAGGCTATTTGTGGATGGTTGGTCAAGTTGGAAAAATAGATGGATTTCTATTTTAGACATATTGGGCGGAATCTATTTTTAGATTGCCAGTCTAAAAATAGATATGTCGAATATTATTAGCTCTTAATAATATTTAGACTCTAAACATTATCTTATTCTCTTGGAGAACTTCAGTTAAGTGCACAGATGTGGCACAGGAGCTGACAGAAGAAATTACGCTATTCCTAAGGGTTATGTGGAGCTATTGCATGGATACTTCAGTTAGAACTCATGTGACAGAGTTTGGTGGAGTTGATTGAGGAAGTTAGTGGAGTTGTATTCAGTTTAACTAATCTAAACATAGTTGAGCTATTTGTATCTAGTTTAACTGATTGATGCAATTAGTGAGAGTGGTGTGAATTAATTATTAATTAATTCACTAATTATAAACTCATTAATCAACTAAAGAATACATCAGTTAACTTCAGTGCATGGACAGTTTCAGTGGAGACCAGTGCAAAGATAGGTGAAAGGGCAAGTGTGACTATCAGTTGTGACTATAAGGATGCATGATTTGCATCCAACACTCAGTAGAGATGCCTATAAAGACTGCGTGAGCAAGGCTGGGGTAATTCATTCTCATCAAGAGGCATTCTTCAGCAAGGATTGCGCAATAGAGGCAGGCAAAAGGCTGGCAAAGATCGGTGCATGTGTTTTGCAAGATCGGGCCTGATTAGTGTGTAGCAAGTGGAGATTATACTGAGAGCTTGTGAGGATATTTGTATAATGATTGTTACATGATCTCTATCACATATATAATATACATATAGTTGGGGGTTTTCAGCTTTAAGCTTTCCCATTACATACTGTGTTCATATGTGTGAATTTTTATGGTTTTAATGTGTGCATGCAATTGATTTTATTTCCGCATGTAATGATCAATGGTAGAAGAGATTCTGTATTGTGCATGAAGATAAAATAGTGTGTGATCAGGAGAATCTTGGTGGATAACATATCAGTTATTCAAATTTCTACACTATTATCCTCAAGCTAATGAACAAGTTGAAATTGTCAAAAAAAAATATTAATACTATGCTTCAATGCATGAAAGGGGTCCACAAATCAGACTGGAATTTACTTCTCTATGCTTCCTTGTGGGAATACCGAACCTCAGTAGGGACTACTACCAGCTTCACACCTTTCTAGTTGGTCTATGGTCTGGAAGCAATCCTCCCCATTGATTGTGAAATTTCATCACTAAAACTAGTTATCAAACTTCTTGCTACTTCTACAGAAGAGGAGCGTCTTTTGCATCTAAATCGTTTGGATTAGACCCCAAGTGATGTTGATTTAGCCAAGAAACATCATAAAAGATGCATCAAAGTGTAATATGAAAAAAGTGTGAAGCCTAGAGTCTTCTCGAAAGGAGATCTGGTACTCGTATATGACCAGGAGGTCGATAAGTTAGGCCTAGGAAAGTTCCAGCCTATGTGGCTAGTCCTGTACATTGTCAAGCGTGTCCTTGAAAAAGTGGATTATGAGTTAGTATATCTCGATGGAATTCCTTTGTCACAATGTAGAAATGGGATGTATCTCAAAAAATATTATGCTTGATGCCATGCATAGTACACTATGTACATACTTTCTATAGGTGTGTTGAGTGTGTTTGTAGTGTGTTTTTCAGAGTTTCCCATGGTTTATGTTGATCCTTTTTACTTTTGTTTGTAGATGTCAACCTCTCTCGAACTGTATATTGGTTATACCAACGGTGCTAGTCGTAGTACTCAGAACCTATCCTCCATAACATGGGTTATATTTGATCCAAGTGGAGAGCTAGTGAGCATGCAAGGGATTTTCGTTGGTTGCTCTACTAAAAACATTGCTGAGTATAGTGCAATGGTTGAGCTTTTATCTGATGCTATTTCACATGGTATCTTTTGTATTGTCATCAGGCTTGACTCATAGCTCGCAATACTACAACTCGCTAATATATATTCAGTGATAAATCCTGCCATCCTTCGCATGGTTTTGAGAGTGCGTCTTATGGAAAGAAATTTCAATTTAATACAATATGAACACATTTCTATAAATCTAAACACATTATAATATGCCCTAGATAATTTAGTTTTGGATAGAAAATTGCAACGAATGTAACTTTCAATTCACATCACATCCTATTGAAAGCATAATAGGAACTAGAAAACACTTTCTATATATATATATATATATATATATATAAGGTTTGGTTTTACAAAATGTGTTCCGAGAGACACATATGGCTACATATTCCATACAAAAAAACACATGCAAACATCTAATTAGAAAATCAGTGGTGCTCATGATAAAACAATACTACACGAGGTATCTTGCATAGTAATCGACC
Organism: Pinus albicaulis; assembly: GCA_034641835.2. Classification (NCBI taxonomy): domain Eukaryota; kingdom Viridiplantae; phylum Streptophyta; class Pinopsida; order Pinales; family Pinaceae; genus Pinus; species Pinus albicaulis. The sequence continues at coordinate 378,266,096 of CM076574.1, forward strand.
TATATGACTAGGCACTCCAATAGTGTGTTGCTAAAGTCACAATGGAAGTTGATCGACCATGGTCTCATCAATCCCATTTGTCAGTCCCTCCATGTCATGCTCTACCTCTGGTAGCACCTCCTATACCTCAATATCCCGTAGCGCATTTTGTCCCACCGTAGTGACCTATATTGGTCCCATCCCTTCCTCTTATGGCTATCTCATTATGTGATGGAGATATGTAACACCCAATGGTCAAGCAAGTCCAATATATGCATGGAAACATCAAATAGTTTAGTGTCAGAAACATGAAAAAACAAAAAAACAAAATTGTAAGAATTTTCAAAAACTTAATGGTCAACGTATCTTACCAGTAGTATCCCATTTCTCCCCCTTAGGCAGCACGAGCTCGGGATCACCACGAAAATCCATCCCTGCATAAGGATATTCATCAATCACGATGAATTTTCTGCGTAACCATCCAAAGAAGGCCAGTGAAAAGTTGATCATTGATGGACCTGCATGTATGGCCATGTGGTCTATCCACCTCCTCATCCGTGGAACCCTCATATTGATGGGATTGATTGAAATCTGTTGAGGCTATAGTAATGGTACCTGATCTAAAGAAAAAGAGACCAAAATGGCACCATAACCGAAGTTCTTCAACTTCACCTCCTTTGCTTTAGTAAGTTTTTCCTTCAATTTTACCAAGACACCCTCACTCTAGTTTAATACTATCGGTTGTAGACACTCTACTCCATACTACATGGATGATCTGCTTGCTACATGTAGTGTCGAACTGCCTGCCAATATTGAAATGATGAAAAATATCGTTCTTAAAGTGAATTGCGTCACATCCTTTATGTTAATATTTCCATCCATATTAGGAATGGTTTGAGGTATGCAATAGGTATAAATACAATCTTTTACCATCTCACCTCCACTTCTTCCACCTAGAAGAGAGATGGGGGCACCTCATCTTGACAACTGTGTCATAAAGTAAATGTTGTCTACTTGTATCTTAAGTATATTTTCCCTAAACCTGAATGTTTTTTCCTGAAAAATCCATGAACACACAAGGTATTTCAACAACTTGATTTAATTCCTTATACCACGAAGCCAGAAGAATTTTAACAACTTGCAGTTTTTAAGTGCCTCGATGGTAGCAGGGTCATTTTCCACATTTAAATCTTATGTCTCATCTTCTCTTTCTCTCAAAATTAATGAAATTTTGTGCTAATTGGTACTTGAATCATCAACAAGGGATTCATTAAGCTCTTTTCCATGCAAAAAACCTAACAATATTTGAGGAAAAACTAAAAGCAAACTTGGATATTTGCACCCAACTCTCCCCATAAGAGTATGACAGAGTGTTTCATATTTTTTTGCAATGTTTATCTTCCTAGGTGCAATGCCCTTTTCGACGCGGAGGGGGTTCTTTGGTCCCAGGTCATTTTTTATGAACCAAAGGGGCCTCAAAAACTTGAAAAAATTGCATGAAAACACAAAAATGAACCATGGAAAGATGGAGAATGGTTTTAGCTCCTATCTGGATCTGACGAAACTTGAAATGGTTCCCTGGATTGGTCGCAATATTGTGCAGAAGATTGAGGGAAAAATGGATCCAAATAATCAATGTTGAAGGTAAAATGTGAAATGGTAAAAATGATAATTCATTTTGAATATTTATGGTCATTTTATCGTTATTTTATTCATTTTTATTATTTTGATCTAGATATGCTTCATTTTTACTATGAAACAGGTATGTTTAATCCTTCTTGTGGTGTTTTGAGCAGATCGACAGTTGTTAGCAAGTTTTTATTATGTTTTAACACGTTACTTTGACCAAGGACTATAATTTTATCTCTTTTTCAGACTCTTTAAACCAAAAAAAGGAAACCCTGTAGAGTCCTCTTTCAACTCTTTTCAGACTCCCAAAATATGAAAATATTATCCAGTACTTGTCTTTTCGAACTTGTACAAATAAATGAAGACACGACTACTCAGTATAATTTTAACCTTTTTTTGGATAAAGATAGACTAGATACGAAAAAGTAATACCTTAGTTGAACATGGTTAAGAGGTTATCTTGAGTATATTTTTCTACCATTTTGGACTTAACAGACTATCTACGAAAAGGGACATGTGGAGTTTTATTTTCCGCATTTTTTTCAAACTCTCTAAACATGAAAAAGATGTCGAGCTTTACCTTCGTTGGACTCATTAAAACATCAAAAAATAATGGAATTATCGAACATGACAAGGTTGAACCACTCCTTCTCAGGGTTCGCTAAAAATACTCGGAGGGATTCATGTGAAGGATGAACTTACAAATCAAGCAAATGTTATCATCTTCAAGCTTGTTAAAAAATAAAGATGTATTGACCAGTATGGTTGGATAAATTGGGAAAATAAGGGATTCCATTTTGCTAATGGAAGTGAGCCACTCTTGAACATGACACGTTTCCACTTAATCTCCATGGCCGTTGGGTTAGGTAATCTACTTTTCTCTTGGTTATCATACCATTTTTCAAAGCCTCCATTACGGCTTTGGGTCAATGCTGCCCACTCCCTTCAATGTCACTCGTCTTCATGAGAAGTCATTCAGTTGAATTATGCTACAATACTCTAAATATTTCATTTCATGTATGCCTTTCTAGACTCATTTCCATATCAAAATCATTATGATAATTTTGTCTCGATCATGATACCTGTTTTATGTCATTGATGGGGGATACATCAAGGCCCTCCTTTGATGGGTAGCTTCATGTCAAAATTAGCACATCATCCAGGAATATGACTTAGGAACACCCGTTTGGAACCTTGGTGCTTGCATACATCAATGGCAAGTTACCTCGCTCCTAGCAACAATTTTACACCAATTTATTTCGACTGAAATATTCTGTGTGGTTTTCGGCATCAACTCATTTACTCACACCATACCAATTGTACCATAATACCTTAGGAGCCATTAACATCGTCGATGGTTTCTCTCATGTCTGTTGATGGATTACATCATTGGCCAGTAATCATATATTATCTACCATGTTCGACTCCAGCTCATTGATTCACATGGTTATTCTCACATATTAGTTGGTTGCGTGAACGAGTTAGAAGACCCCAGATCTAGTTTCATCCATCCGGGCTACAATTTCAGGAGTTATACAAAGATCAGAATGTATGATGGTCATGATCATTCAGTCATGGTTCCACCAGTTGCATCTGTGGATATGTATTTTTATCATTATACATGTTATGTTAGCTTATGAGCTTAGTATGGGTATGCCTCGCTCAACGACAAGATGTCATGATAAATGTATTGTAACATATGAAGCTTGAAAGTTTTCCTTGATCCCTACTTGTCATAAGGTAAAACAATTCAGTCATCAGTCATCACCTTTGAATTTGTGCTTTAGGGGGAATCATGTTATAGGTCATTTTCTCACATTCAATCAGTGAGCCTCCCACTGGGATCAATCAACATCCTATTTCCCCTTGTCATCATCTTGCAGAAAGCCCTAAGAATGTGCCTTTCATCCCCCAGAATTATAGCCTTAAACTACATTATATGAGTCGGTTTTAAGACCAACGCTCCCTGTATGCCTACTGAGGTGCGACCACTTACAGTTTTCTCCACTATCACCAATAGGTTTCTCCCCTTTGCACTTGCGTTGGTTCTAGAAATATGGGAGAATAATTGGGATTCTCTAAGCTTCACTTTCTAGGAATTTCCAGAAGTTGTTTCAACCACTTACCTTGGATTAAACATTCGGATCCTATCCTACCCTACTTTGGAGTTTTCACCACTTATCATTTGATCCTACCCCTCCATCAAAGGTGGATCTAAAACCTTAGAATTGTAATTGGATAAGAACTCCTAACTTACCCCTCTCTCCTATATATTTACCATCTTACCTATGAAAAGCTTAGAATGAATATTGAATGAATAGTTGGCTTTGTAGAAACTTTTCCCTTATGCTGTTGTAGTGAGTGGTTATTATCTCATGCATTAGTGTGATTGGAGGTGCATATTGTGACAGGGAAAGAACACGTTAAAAACTTGGAGGAGCTCTTCTACAAGATCAACGGATACTTACGGTTGTAATCTCCTTCTATTTATATTAATGCAAATAATTCTATGTTTTCCTATATGTTATGTTGATTCATATATTTCAATACCATGTTAATCTATTAAATAGAGTATTTATATGATACTGCATATATCTCGTATTTTCTTGGCTTGTGTTATTTGACTGTGCAAGTTCTAATTTTTGCAATTAGAGATGAAATTGGAGCTTCCAAGTTGAAGAAGAAGTGAAGCGTGTGACAGGTTCCAGGTAGGCCTCACTCTGTCATTATTTACTTTAAGGAAAATCATTGGGTTCCTTGTCTCTATGTTGTTCTAGGTTTACCACCAAAACTAGGGGAGATTCTTTGTTCTCGATCATAAATCTCGTATAACACTGAGCTAGGTCTAGGTTGGGTTAATGGCCTTTCATGTTGGATTCCATAAATATGGAAATTTGTTCCTAGTTTAATTGCAAAATTTGGCATTAGCAGTTCTAATGCAACTGAAGTAAATGGAATATATTCCTAACAGACCATCTCATTTCCAAATAAATATGGGAGAATATTTTATTGATAATTTTCAACATTTGTGGTCAACATAGGTTTTTAAATTGCTTTTTGTACTATGAAACTCATTATAGGCATTGATCCTTTTGAAAGATCCCGAATCTATGGTGTTAATACATAATGTGGTTTGAGAGATAATTTTTCAACATGCACAACATTTTGACTTTTCAACCATAATTCATTTGGTGATTATTCTATCCAATGGTGTTGTGGTGGATTGGAAAGGTTTTGAAAATTAAAGTAAAAAAAACAAAAAACTTATACTCGAAAAATTCACCAATATCTTGTTGTCTTTGAGTAGGACAAAGCTATAATCCTCAAACTCTAATGGCAAGGTTCAACGAGCACAAATTTTCTCCGAGGTCATTTTCATGGGGAATAATTTGTACAAATAGAGTATTTGAAACTCCTCCTGAGTGGACATGCATCATATTCGTGTGAGAGACAACTAAATTGATATTGATACATCTAAAATAAAATTTCAACTCGATTTTGACCAAATATTTTAATCAAGATTCAATTGACAATTAAAGCATGGGATCTAACGGTGGAAGAATTTTCAATCATCTCACATTGGATATGAGGGTGTAGATGAGTGTAGAATGAAAGTTGGGGGAGTTCTACCTAGAGGGAATGTCATTTTCATTTTAAATAGAAAAAGTATTTTTTTATTATTAAATTTTGTATGATTAATTTTATTTTAATTTAAATATTTATTTTATAGTAATAAATGAAAGATTTTAATGGAATTTCAAATATTAACTATTTTGCATCTCTAAATTCATGTTTAAATTTAACTATACCTAATACAATTATGAAATTACCATGTAAATTAACTCACATCATATAAATCAGCACTAAATAAAAACGTATTCCTATCCAAATATATTAACCATATTTATTAATATAATCATAATAATATATATATCTATATATATATATATATATATATATATATATATATATATATATATATATATATATATATATTAAACATAAATAATGGAAAATCACATAAAACTATTAGTTAATTTGACATAGATTAAAATAACTTACGGAAATATGTTACATAAATTTCAACCAAAAAAACTACATAATAATAGAAGAGCATCCCATTGAGACCAATTACATAGAGAAGAAAATACAAACTAGCAATTGCACCAAATGTTGCAAAGGGAACATCGTAAGGAATAAATTAATTCGACAAGAATCGTGACATTTAAAAAATCATTGAAGATAAAAATTAGTAAGAAAAGTGTTATTCAAAATTGGAAGATAAAGAGAAATAAATCACATTCTTCCAAGTTAATAGATTCTATAACCTTTCCAACATAGATTGTCTCTTAATCTTCAAAGATGGTCTTTCAAGTTCCAATAGCAAATATTTGATAGAGTTTAAAAAAATACATGTAGTAGATGACATCACATAAGCTAAATAAAATAATATTAATTTATGAACTATATGATAGATATATTTCCAAAAATAAATTTGCATCACAACCTTACAAATTTTAGACATCGTCGTGTATTAGATGAAAATCAGCAAGAGATCGCCTCCCAATTATTCATAACTTTTGGTGTAAAATATGCAACTTTGATGGGAAACTCTAGTGCAATGTAGTTGATGATATTCATAGTATATCCAATGCTTCCTTCGAAAACATCATCTCTGAAATTTTAAAGAAAATTTTTAATTGCGTTAACACTAGCAACAAATTATTTTACTGGTTTTGCATTGCCCCCTCAACAATATAGGGTTTAAATCCCTCGATGGCCAAAATTATAATCTTTATTATAACTTCTTTTATATTTCATCAATTTATCAAGAGAAATTTGATCCATTAGAGTTTATTTTTTCCCACACAATGGTGGCATGATCCCTCTTCAGCCCTGTCATGCAAAATCACACGCAAATAGACTTTTCATTGAATCAAACGTTGGTAGAAATTATTAAAGATATTCCTTTTGTGAGTACGCACTTTAGAAGGAAAGAATCTCCCCATCACCGAAGACTTGAAAAGGAGCGAGATGGTGATTGTGGGCAAGAAACGTCAAGTAGTAATAATATATGGGAGGAAGAGTCACATGTGTCACCCTAGAAGATTAAAGGCCAACAAGATGTTTGTGTTATTTAATTAATGGAAAATACAAATAGCCACATCTATCATTATTATCATTGCACCTGATATTGAATCTCCCCAATTCCCATTACCGAAGACTTGAAAAAACTTTATTGTTGGATGGAAATTGTTGATAAGAAAAATTTGGAAGAAGTAGTAATAAAAGGGAGGAAGAGTCACATGCGTCCCTCCAAAAGATGAAAGACAACAATATGTCAATGTTATTCAATTAATGGAGACTCCAAACAATGACATCCAACATTATCAATATTATTACTATTAATATTATTATTCGAGGGTCGTTGTGGGCGATGGGTTCTACTCTACTTTTATAAGTTATTTCTTATGCTCTCTTAGTTTGTATTTGCTTTACACTTATAAAGTGAAGGAAAGTTTGAAAATATGTCTCGTTCAGTATTTACTCACAGCCTGAAGAATCTTGTGCTCTGCTTGCAGAACGCAGTGTGAATTTTCTCTTTCACTTCCATTAAGTTTCCAGTTGAAAAATAAATTGAAGTTTCACCACATTTTCCTGATTATCATCGTTCCACATTTAACATGGACGCTTCCCTTGCCTCTGCCTCCTCTTCCATTTCTATTAATTTGAATAATAATCACCCGTATGATATATTTATAAACCACCATGGTATTGACATGAATAAAAACTTCACCAACCACCTTTATCATCAATTTATTTTATATGGATACCAATTTCTTTTGGACCCAAATAACTGAAGGAGGGCAATTACCTTGATTCTCAAATAAAAACTACTATTAAATAAGATTTCATCCATGTCATAATTTTTTCTCCACGATATACAAAACCTCATTGGTGTATGGAGGAGATCATATTCATGTTTAATACGGGTGTTGCCATTATCCCAATATTTTATCATGTGAAACCCTCTAAACTAAGGTGGAAAGAGGGAAAAAATGGCTTGTATTCCTAAGCCTTGATAAAACATGAAAAAACACAAGGATACTATTTTTCCACTCTTAAACAGTGGAGAAATGGCCTCTCTCATGTTGCACGTATATGCGGTTTCAAACTTGAGGCCTGTAATGGGTAGAACTCTAACCCTCCCTCTCAATATGGTATTATTTTCTGTTGGATGGATATACATATCTCTGAATTTGTTTCTCACTAGCTCTATTTATTTTCTTGTGAATCAGTAGCGACGAGGGGGATCTTCTCGAAAATTTTGTCGAATGTGTATTAAAAAGGTAAAAATACAAGGGCTTAACGTGTAAAAGTATCCAACAACGAATGATGAGAAGGTCGGATATTTTGATAACATTTTTCAGCATACGAGGAAACCTCACATATTTGGGATTGTTGGGTAAGGTGGCATAGGGAAGACAACGCTTTCAAAAGAGCTATTCAATAGGAAGAAATAATCTTATCGTAGCTTGTTATTGTAGCTTGTTATCATAGCTTTTTAAATTCATTATAGAGACAAGTTTTCAAGATTTTGAATGGATTAAACAAGGAAATAAATAATGTTGATGAAGGTATAGAGATTCTGAAAAAATAAATAAAAAAAAATAAATAAATAAATAAATAAATAAATAAAATAAAATAAAATAAAATAAAAATAAAATAAAAATAAAAATCCTTCATCTTCTCACCCTTTAGTGATTTTAGATGATGTAGATAATGTGAATCAACTAGATGTATTTTTACTGATTTGAACAGTTCTCATCTCTGATAGCTTAACATGAATTACATATAGACACAAAGTTCTTCTCAAAGGTTTGGGGGTTGAATAGAAATCAATTTATAAATTAAAATTCATGGAGATACAACATTCATTGTAGCTCTTCTACTCCCATGCCTTTAGCCAATCATACCCATTCCTAATATTTGAATCTATGGTAGATGAGTCCACAAAAACCTATGATGGTTTGGCTTTATCTTTGAAAGTGTTAAACACACATGTTTACATAAAGGATGAACAATCTTAGTGGGAAAACCAACTAAAGAGTCTTCAACAAATAGTTCCTTATGAGATACAAGGGAGACTAAAACTTAATTATGATACATTGAATGAAGAGGAAAAAAATATATTCTTAGATATTGCCTATTTTTTCATTGGAGAAAACAGGGATACAACTTTAAGAATATGGAATGGATTAAGATGGCAAGGTTCTCTGGGTTTTGAAAATATAATCAACAAGTGCCTTATAAAGTTAGACAACGAAAATAATATACATATGCATGATCATCTTAGGGATCTAAGAAGAGAGATTGCAGAAGATTCAAATTTGCAATTGTGTCATCAGGTGTTCAATTCAACACATAACGTTGATGATTTTTTACAAAAATCATACCTAAGTGCTCAACGATTAAAATATTTTTGGATTATTAAAATATATCTATGGATATACTTTTTTAATTTTTTATTGTTTTTCTTTTAAAAAATGAACAAATGGAAATAAGAAAAAAAATATGAGGAGAACATTGTCATTTCCTCCACCAATTTCAAATCGAAGTGATAACACGTGATCCTTATTAGGGTTTAGGTAGTGATATAGAGACATAGGTATAGTTTTCTTCAAATTACAGAGGAGTTCCTAGTAATGTACATTCATACAATGATTCAATTTTTTTCTCTTGTGTGTATATGATCTGAATTTGAATTTTTGTTTTTTTTTTCTAATTTCAATTTCAGATATAAAACTTGTTTACTGATCTTGTGCTTAATGTGCAGGTTCCCTTATTGCTTATGTGTGTCAAAGAGGTAATTAAAAATTAATTTTATGAGTGTTTTTGAAAGCATAAAGCATGAATTTAAAGTGTTGAACAACAAAAAACATAAATAACAGAAAAAAATCAGAAAATGATCCATTAAAACAAATTTTTGATGAAGGAGTTCACCCCTCCTGGGCTACATCTCCTTGGTCCAGCTCCATAGCTTGGGCCTCTATATTAGCTCAATTTTTCTCAAAATATTGTTTGCATGCATCAAATTCTCTTGGAACCTATTCCATTGAGTTTAAAACATCGAAATATATCATAAACGACTATTTGTTTACTCAATTTGGTTACCATATGCTCTGGGCATGTCCTTCCCTCCTCATGGCCCTAGGATTAAAAAATATTCAAGGCAACAAAAACCTATGTAGATGAGCTCCTCTGCCTCTGAAACCTATTCCAATGGCTCCAAAACATCAAAATATGCTAAAAATGACTCTTCCTGCACCCAATTTGGCCGAACATTGCCTCAGTTATGGCAAAACCAATTTTCCCTACAATTTCTCCACTAAATTTGGAAACTGGCCAGCTAACTCCACTAAAATTGGATCTTCACCGCATTTGGCGGACTCTGCCAAATCTTCCACAAAGTTAATTGCGCCATTAAAAGATGAATAAGTGTGTTTAACTATTAATTAATTGCACCTTAGTGCTAAGCGTTGTCTTAAATTTAGGAGGCCCCGTATTGGTCACGATGCTTAGTCTGATGGAGGAGGGTTGGCCCGCGGGCTAGCCCGCTCTGCTCTGGGATTTGCAACATGCTTAAGTATCATTTCCCCGCATAAAGTTTCAAGGAAAATGGCCTTTGGCCCAACGGTTAAGGAGTGTATTAGGTGGTGAGAGGTCACTGGTTAAAACCTGACCTCCACCCCATATACATTTTGCAAATGTTTGATAATGAAGCCTGAACGTTTGAAATCTTAGCCATCGTATTTATTCGGATTCGAACCTTCGCCACCGTTAATTAATATGCCTCTGTGATAATATTACATGCTATACCATTATTAATACGAACTATGGTACATAACCCTTGCCACCATAAATAATATAATGCGTCCAATGTTTGATTTAATATGCCACTGTAATTAAATGTCAACGTATATGCATTCGAAACTTTGGAATTATGGTATATGTGGAATATTTAAAATAAATTAAGGTTTGAATTAATTAATAATATTAATATATATAATATTATAACATACCGTATGATATTTAAATCATATATATATATATATATATTTCAATCTTAATAAAAAACAAATATTTCTAACACATAATATCATAAACCCAAATTCAACTTTAGGAGGTCATTGGACAAATTTTAAATTTGCTTATTCTTAACGACAATCAGCAGACCATAACTCCTTCATCCGAACTCGGTTTTCAACGAGACGAGTTGTGTTGGATTCCTTGCGATGGGTCGGTCGTTTTCGTTCTAGTTTCATTAAATTCTAAGCACTTTCATTTTTGAGTTAAAATACTAAGCCTCTAATCATTCCTTCCCACTAGAATCCTTTTGGACCGCAAAATCTCTATGATTACTGATTATGTGGATGATGGTACGGTTCCCTCTCCCTTCCAGTCTCTATCCACTGAAATTTTCTCAATTTCATCATTTTGAGCTTTTCACAAAAAGTCAACCTTTTCCTCGATTCTTGAGACCTTCTCTTGCTGTCATTGACACTGTAATGCTACAATGTTTCTGAATTTGTAGAAAATTAATCTATTCTTGCAGAAACCATATTTTTCCTACCTTGGTCAACAATCAAAGGAAACTTAAAAACTTTCTCACCTTGCACACTGCCACTATGGCGATTTTTAGCTGCTTTTGCCTTGTACTTGCGTCGACTCTTGACCAAGTATCTTCGCCATTGCTATGTACCTTTTGGAAACCAGAAATAAGCATTTGTGGAACCCATGCCTTCTTTTCTAAGCTGCTTTGTCACTATCTCTTTGACCTTTGCACCCTCTTGCACCGACATCTTGTTTCCAACACTGCTCAACACTACTGTTGATTGCTGCAAATATTGTTCACCTTCTTTCAAAGGCAACCTGTTAACATCCTGAAACAACTCATTACAAGTATAAGCATCTTTTTGAAAAGTGTGATTCAAAACATCTCTTTGTTTGATCATCAACAATGCCAAGTTTTGACTTGCATTCACTATCCTCTTCATTTCACTTGCATGTACAGGAGACAAAGTTGTCTTCTTCTTATGCGCTCTAATTATGTACTCAATACCATCCTTAAACAAGTGGTACTTGTTCTCATGGCGATGGAAGACAACTTTCCTATCATACAGATAAGGACTTCCCAATACAATACTTGATATCTCAAGCGGCACCACATCAAGCTCAACTTCATCAAGAAAGTTTGAGTTGATGGCGAATCTTAGTAAGCACTTCCTTGTATCCTAAAAGTTTAATTTTTTGCATATCCAACCCAAAGGATATGGTCTTGGATGTCTAAGAGTTTCAAGGCCTAGTTTCTTAACCAAGTCTTCAGAAATCAAGTTAGCTTGTGACCCAATATCAAAACGTGTATCAATCTTGGTATGTTTAGAGACAACTCTAATGTGGAAAAGTTCTATTCTTGTATCTTCATCATGAGTATCATTTGAACAATTTGAAGAACTAGTCCTTGCAACATGTTTACCTTTCAAACCCATGGCTGTAATTTTTATCTCATCTCCTGAATATCACCCTAAATCATGTTCAACTATAGCAACAGTCTTTCCCTTCTCTTTGGCTTTCAGTCTATTTGGTTTCAATTTTGGATGAAGTTGCCAACAATGGTCTTCATCATGGCCAGTCTTTGAACATTTTTTGCATGTGAGTTTTTCCCTCTCTCTCTTTTTACAGAGCTATTTCTTTTTCATCTTCCATAAAACTTTCGTTTTCCTTTACCCTCACTTTCACCTTTCTCATCTATGTTTTTTTTTGCCCTTGCCTCCAAGTGTGTGGCTTGTACACAAAATTCATCCAAATTGCTTGGGTTAAACATAAGAATAGTATGTTTCAAATAGGAATGTAATCCCCAAATGTGTTTCAAGAGTGTATGTTGGGAATTCAAATTTATTTGTAACAACAAAGCTCTCTTTCGAAACTCTTGGGTGTACTCTTGAACTGTTTGACCCTTGAGTTTCTTAAAAAAATTGCAACTCATAATAGCTTTTTTCATATAGGCGAATGGATAAAACTATCTTTTAATGGAATAAATAAACTCAACCCAAGAAATAGATATCTTACCATGGATTCACATTTCCTCTTGAGTCTTTGCTTCCCACCAAACTAGTGTAGCTCCTTCTAGCCTTAATGAAGCCAACTAGATCTTTATGTCGTCTTCATGAATGTTCTGAATTCTGCAATACACCTCCAATTGATGTATCCAATTGTCAAGCCTCTCCGCATTTACCTCTCCATTGTACATGGGTAGTTCAAACTTAATGTCCAATTTGAGTAATGGAGTTTTTCCTTTTGTGGCTTTTGAGTGAGTGTGAGTGGTATTTGTGGTGGAAGTGCAAGATGATGCTGATGGAGATGATGAGGATGATGAAGATAGTGGATATGGAGGTGGATTTCCTCTGCTGCCCTTTGAACTCTTCTCTTCATCCTTCTTACCATCTGAATATCCTTCTCCATATGGAGGCTTAGAACCTTCTCTTGCCCTTCCTACAATGAATGCATCAAACATGATTTTAACCATTCTCTGAATGTCATTGAAGTCTCTCTTGACATCTTCCTCTTCTAAATGTCCTTAAGTCTCTCCAACACCTGACATAATGGATAAGGATTCAAGCTCAACTTCTAATGCTTGTACCTTTTCAATCTCAACTTCTTGAGACAAAACTTGAGGCTATTCAAGTGCAACTATGAGTGGAATTTTGGGTGAGGATGATGCTCTTTCAGCTCTCCTTCTTCTGGTCCTAATCTCAGGATTTGCAACCAACAATTTCCCTTCACCTTTCTGCAACTTTAACCTTGTCAGTATCACAAAATTGCAACCATAAACTTGAACAATCTTCAAGAAACTATCAAGAAAATAACCCTGCCTTTCAACCAAGCTCTGATACCAACTTGATTTGAATTTGAATGCTAGTTTTGTTGTGCTAATTTCAATTTTAGATATAAAACTTATTTACTTATCTTATTCTTTATGTGCAGGTTCCCTTGTTTCTTATGTGTGTCAAAGAGGTAATTAAAACTAAATTTTATGAGTTTTTTTGAAAGCATAAAGCATGAAATTAAAGCGTTGAACAACATCAACATAAATAACAGAAAAAATCACAAAATGATGCATTAAATCATATTTTTGATGAAGGAGTTCACCCCTCTTGGGCTACATCTCCTTGGTCTAGCTCTATAGCTTGGGCCTCTGTATTAGCTCAATTGTGCTCAAAATTCTATTTACATGTATCAAATGCTCTTGGAACCTATTCCAATGAGTTTAAAACATCAAAATCTATCAGAAACGATTATTTATTTACTCAATTAGGTTACCAGATGCTCTGGGCATGGCCTTCCCTCCTGGTGGCCCTAGGCTTCAAAAATATTCAAGGCAACCAAAACATGTGTAGAGGAGCTCTTCTGCCTTTTCAACTTGTTCCAATGATGCTAAAACATCAAAATATGTTAATAATGACTCTTCCTGCACCCAACTTGGTTGAAAATTGCCTCAGTTATGGCAAAACCAATTTTCCCTACAATTTCTCCACTAAATCTGGAAACTAGCCAGCTAACTCCACTAAAACTGGAGCTCCGTCACATTTGGAAGACTCCGCTGAATCTGCTGCCAAGTTAATCGTGCCATTAACAGATGGATAAGTGTGTTTAACTGTTAATTAATTTAATCTTAGTGGTAAGCATTGTCTTAAATTTCAGAGCCTCTGCATTGGTCACGGTGCTTGGTCTTATGGAGGAGGGTTGACCCACGGGCTGACCCCCTCCGCTCTGTTGTGGGGTTCGCAACACACTTGAGTATCATTTCCCCGCATAAAATTTCAAAGATCATGGCCTTTGGCCCAATGGTTAAGGAGTGTATTAGGTGGGGGGGGAGGTCGCGGGTTCAAACCCGACCTTCCGCCCAATATATGTTTTGCAAATATAATAATTTGTTTGATTTGATATGCCAGTAATTAAATGAATGTCAATGTATATACATTCAGAACTTTGGAATTATGGTATATGTATAATATTTTGTTTGATTTAATATGCCAGTAATTAAATGTCAATGTATATGCATTCAGAACTTTGGAATTACGGTATATGTATAATATTTTAAATAAATTAAGGTTTGAATTAATTAATTATATTAATATATATAATATTATAACATAACATATGACATTTAAATCATATTCATATATATATATATATATATGAATTAATTCCAATCTTAATAAAAAAAAACAAATATTTCTAACACATGATATCATAAATCCAAATTCAACCTTAGGAGGTTATTGGACAAATTTTACCTTCACAAACCAAATTGGTGAATTCCACAGTGACACTTGTCACAGTCCCATTGGACTAAAACTGAATAAGATTCCATGAATGCTGACTGGGCTACCATGTCATCAGCTGTATCTATTCTACAATTTTTTTTTTTTTAATTGCTTGTTCTGAACATCGATCAACATACCATAACTCCTTCATCCGACTTGGTTTTCAAAGAAACGAGTTGCGTTGGATTCCTTGCGACGGGCCAGTCGATTTCGTTATGGTTTCATTCAAATCTGAGCACTTTCATTTTTTAGTTAAAATACTGAGCCTCTGATTAGTAGAGAGCATTCAAGGAACGCGGATAACAGTCACATGTATGTTATAACATGAAATAGAATTAAAATATTGCTTAAGTTCTAAAATATCTTCAAGAATAGGTATCAGTGAGTGAGTGTGGCATCTTTGAGTTTCATTAAACGAGTGGATAACATTTAAAGATTCCCCAAACACTTGTAGAGAGCGAAAATCATTTTCCAAGGCCTAACACAACAAAATTGTTTGATCCCTTACCCACCTCATTTTTAAATTTTATGAAGAGCTAATTATTAAAATATAAGATGGTTCCACCTCCATAGATTCCATCTCTAGTTGAGGTGTCATCAAAGTATGATCGAGAGATTTTTCGATTAATTTCTTTAGCTGATATGTTTCGTGGAACATGAAGAACTTCCTTAGAGGGAAAAAAAGCACAAATCACTCCAATCTCTATTGCAATAAGATGAATAGAAGTAGTATCCTTGAAGGTAGCTTTATTTCAAGTAATCCAGGTTCCCCAACAAAGAAGAGGAGGGATGTTCTTGAGACCCTAATTTCCTGATGAATTCCACCAAATTCTCCATGCTTCCATATAATCATTCCCACTCCATTCCAAATTACAGTTCTTGGATTTTGACCATATGTTTAAAAAAATTGAACACCTAAGAAATAAATGAGCTACTGATTAATCATCATTTTTGCACAAAATGCACCAAGTTGGCACCTTTTTTTTATTTATCAAGCACCAAAACAATAATCAAGTTTTTTCCCAGCAAACCAAATTCCAATATATCATCAATTCAAACTTAATTTATATAATTACATTCCTACGTTTTTTTAAGTTACTCATAAAAACAAAAAGGGAGGAGAACTTTGTTGGGGTGGTAATGTGGTAATTTTTTAAAAGTTTCTCTTGTTTGTATACCAAATATATCATCAATTTAAACTTAATTTATATAGTTATAATCCTATATTTTTTAAAATTTTTAAATTTATATAGTTATAATCTTATATTTTTTAAATTTTTTAAATTTATATAGTTATAATCCTATATTTTTTAAAATTGTTTATAAAACAAGAGGGAGGAAAACTGATCATGAGAAAGGGAGGAAATTTAACCACTAGATTGTTTGGTGGTAATGTTTTTAAAATTTATGGCTTTTGTATGCCAAATATATCATCAATTTAAACTTAATTTATATAATTATAATCCTTTATTTTTTTAAATTATTCATAAAAACAAAAAGGGAGGAAAAATGACCACTTGTTAGGGTGGTAATGCTTTTAAAGTTTCTCCATTTGTATGGCTAAAAAAATCACGTTTTTTCAACTAGAATAACTTATTAAAAAAATAAATGTAAATATTGTTTTAAACCTTGCATATTTACTGTTTTGTTTTATATATTAGCTTTGGGTATCATCCTTAAAATATTTATCACACCATGACAACCCTTCATGCCATCCATAACTTAAACTACACAACTTTATATTTATCATATGTTTTCGCTGAGAGACCAACTTCCAAATAAACTTCCACCACCACTCAAATTATATATATAATCAATTTAAACTTAATTTATATAATTATAATTCTATATTTTTTAAATTATTCATAAAAACAAAAGGAAAATAATTTATATAATTACGCCGTAAGGCATTATTATTTGAAAACAACTTTCCTGACTGCCTTCGTGTCATCATATGGTCCATCTGATTTCTTGTTAGACGATTAAGTTAGTATAATCCGTTGATTTGAATTGTGGTGGTTATAATCTGTAACAACCATTCGTTAAACTCAACCGGATTTACAAAACGGAATTGGCTCTTGCTTTCCTTCTCTTAACTTCCTCTGCTAGGAGCTTGATGTCTGCTCAAGGGATATAATAAACATGTAGGTCTAACGTTTGAGTATATTGCTTCTGAAATGAAAGGGGCGCCCTATTACAATGCTTCTGCCTTCACAAAAGTATTCTTATGCTTCTGTTCAATCTCCCATCTTGATTTTCCTGTTGGGTTTACGATTTAAGCCAGATCTTTGCATTTCAGGGTACATATCCACTAATTTTATTTTGTTTTGCAGTGTATGCCTTATCGTGCTGCGCCTCTTTATGATGGTGGGATTTTTTGAAATTTGGGTTTTGATAATGGAACCAAAGGCTGGAATGGTTTTGGCGGACTGAGAATAGCACTACATATAGAGTCAGGATGATGGCAGTAAATATTTTGTGGCATCAAATCAGCAAGAGATATTTCATTTTCCTCTTCAATCTTTGGAAAATTTAAGGCAAGATGTCAAGTATAGTCTCTCACGTAGTAAATTTCTTTCCGAGTGGTGCTAGTGCTATACCATAATGAAACTATTAGGGTGCATTTACATTATTGAGTTTGATATATGTGGGGTTCGATGTGTATAGCTTGGGTGCAGATCAGATCGGGGAGCTCCGCTTTAGTTACAGCAACTGTGGCAATGGACGATGTGAACTTCATATGTGCTGCAATTGTTCATGCTACAAGTGGGTGCTGGTGTTTACTCAAGGGCAGATTCGTTCCTGACTGGTCTCTCGCTCACTCTCAGCGATACTTCCAGGTCTTTTCTCACTCAAATTAATGCTCCTAATTTCGATTATAGTTCTTCGCCTAAAATTAGAACGAGCGAGCTCATTGTGTTGTTAGTTGCAAAGTAACAATAAGGATGTTGAAAAACTGATCGATAGCGTATCTCTGCAACCATTCACAGATGATGAACGTCGTTTGCAGCAAGAAGAAATAATATAGATGGTACTCCCTTTTCAATCTTTCTATACAAGTTCGTTTATGTTGCTAGCTGATTATGGGTAATTTTATTGATTGATTTATTTATTTGTATTTTTATTTGAAAACGAGCTAAAATGGTACACGACTGAGCCAAAACAGGGCAAACTCAATTACAGCCTGAATGAGAGCAGTGATGGACAAGTTCAGTACCCAAATTTTCATTGTCTTTTGCATTTTTTTTTTAAATTAAATTATTTTTGAACACAACAAAACATGGATGGACACAACCAAAAACCTTGGGAAGAAATAACATCTACAATTCTTATTAAGCAAACTTTATTAATTTTAGGATATTTTTGAATTTACTTTCACCACTTTTATGTTGATTTCAGAAAAATGTTTTACCCATTGCATTTTTTAAACATCATCATTTCTTTGTAAATCCATTAATACAAGCATTACAAATATACATCACCTGAGCGATCCCACTGAATCTACACTGGTATGCATCAACATTTTGCGAATATTCTGAAAACTTCATATCGATTTGATTAACACAGGGTTTGTTGTATTAAATCTCTATGTTTTGTTGCTCAGGCTGGTTATTGATATCGGAGGAACAACATCAAATTTTTTTTGGTAAATATTGGATTTCAAACATATGAGCGAGATAGTTTCTTCTCACTTCCTTACAAAGAAGCCATCTCAGGTTGTGAGAACCCTGACAAGCTTCTCAGATCCTAGCCTTCTAGTTAATTCGTATTTTAGTTACTGAGTAGTATAACTCCCTTACAGAGAAGCCATCTCAGGTTGTGAGAACCCTGGCAAGCTTCTCAGATCCTAGCCTTCTAGTTAATTTGTATTTGTATTTTAGTTATGAGTAGTATAACTCTCTGCGTGATGTTTTGTAAGCATTGAATCTTAAACAAGAGGGAAAGTTTGTTTTTCTTTGTTAAAAAAAATATTAAGATTTTTATTAATGAAATTTAAATATGGTTACAGGATTGTTATTTTAATTTATATGATAAAATAGATTTTAACTTATAGCTATTATTTATATTTTATATATTTTCATGTGATAGAGGGTAGAAATATCTGAAAAGTAATTATTTTTAATTTTATTATTGAAAACAAAATTATAGTAATTAGCCAACATGGTAAATGTAATTGATTGAAATTAGCAAAATTTCCAGAATTTTATGTAAAATAGTGTTGTCTAGAATTCCATTTATTTTTATTTGTTGTTGCAAATTAGAGTTGCACAATTAGTCTTCTTTAGTAAGTATTGAATTTTAAACATATGAGGGAAAGTCGATTTTTCTTTGTTCAAAAAGACATTAAGATTTTTATTAATGAAATTTAAATATGGTTACAAGATTATTATTTTAATTTATATGATGAAATAGATCTTAATTTATAGCTACTATTTCTATCTTATATATTTTCATGTGATACGGGTGTAGATATATTTCAAAAGTAATTATAATATTTGTTTTCTTTTAGATTTAATAAGATAATGTTTTAAAATTAAATTCAAAGATTAAATAATGTAGATATATCTCAAAACTTAAAAGTAATTATAATATATATATTTTTAAATTTAATAAGAAATGTTATAAAATTAAATTAAAATATTTTATCTATAAAATATTTTGAGTGTGAAATGAGAGATGGTTTTTGGGCATGTTGTATTGATGAACCATGGTTTTGACCCATGGTATTGTAATAAACTTTATTTACAAGCTAATAATATTTATGGCAAAGTGGATGGAATCCATAATTAAACATATTTCTATATTCTAAGTTTATGTGCTTATTAGGTTCCGATGATTTGAAGGAAATATCTAGGTAGATCCACTTGAAGGGATCATCCAAGAAATCACATCTTGTCAACCAAACTAATCAGAGCCTAACCCCATGGACATAGAGGAGAATTGATCTCGTTACCTCCCAATGGAAAGTTTGTTTAGAAATAGGATCTCAACCGATTGACTTAATCCTTAAGGCTTCCCAATTATCCTCTCTTTGTGCTGCTTGATTGAAAGAAAATCTTAGCAAATGCACACGAAGAAATCACATCTTGTCAGCCAAACTAATCAGAGCCTAACCCCATGGACATCGACCTCAATGGATTGACATAATCATTAAGGCTTCCCAATTATCCTCTCTTTGTTCTACTTCATTGAAAAAATACTAATGTCTAGATTTACCTATATTGACAGAACATCATATTCTCTTACATGTTTTTTGTCAACTAATTTTGGCATAACATTTTCTTTACTAATTTTTTATCCCTTATGGTGTTTCCTTTGCAACATCTAGTGCAATTGCTAGTTATAATCTTATATTTTTTAAATTATTCATACAACAAAAAGGAAGAAAACTATTACTTGAAAGGATATACGCGTAACATTGGCCAGAAAGGATATACATTGGCCCCGAGATTTTTGCCGTAACATTTTTAAATTAAAGCTTGAACAATAGATGAAAGGATGTACACTCGTTAAAACCTTGACCACGAGATTGTTGGGGTAACAGTTTTAAAGTATAAAACTTTCTCGGGTTTTTATGGCCAAGCGTTTGGGATTGGAATAATTTGTTAAAAAACTAAAACTAAAAATATTGTTTTAAGTTTTGTTTATTGAATTTAACCAGTTTGTTTTTTTGAATTTGTATCAATTTAAATTATTCTTAATCAAAAATTAAATTTTCTTAATCATAATTATTTTATTTGAATTTCAATATAGGATAAAAAATAGTTATATATCAATTATAATAAAAATGAGTAAGTTTATATATTACTTTATGTTACACAAATAAATAAATAATTTAAAGATTTAGAGGTTTAAATAAAAAAAATTACAATCCTACACAGTGGCCATCTTTCATATTAAAAAAATAATATACCCAATTATAAAATGAAGAATCAAGATAATTGAAAAAAATAGAGTTAATGAAATATCATAAACCAAGATCCATAGATATATATCCTAAAATCAAATAAATAAATATTAATATTAATATTATTACAACTCAATAATAATACACACAAAAATAAAAATACAAAAATATAAATCTTAATATCATTGCAACTCAATAAATAATACAAACAACATCCAGAACAATTAAAGGAAAATTTAAACGTGCCAAAAAACACAAAAAAACACAAAAGAGCTATTCCTTTTTAAACTTTAATAATATAAATTAATTTAATCACTACCTCCAATTCTAATCAAAACCAATGACTGAAAGTTGTTCCCTGGTCAATCTATGGTTATTAAACATCATTGCTTTAAAATGTATCTTATTTTTTTAATCTTTAATCAAATTCAAATTTTCCAATAAA
This sequence comes from Pinus albicaulis, assembly GCA_034641835.2. Lineage (NCBI taxonomy): Eukaryota > Viridiplantae > Streptophyta > Pinopsida > Pinales > Pinaceae > Pinus > Pinus albicaulis. The sequence continues at coordinate 378,287,445 of CM076574.1, forward strand.
TTTCATTAAACATTGATAGTAGTGTTTAAAAAATAATCATCTATATTAATTAATTTAATTATATATATATAAATTTTAAAAAATAATAAGGAAAAATTGTTTTGAGAAATATATTTCCCATTTTTAACAAACTCAACCATTTTATTAAATTTCTTTAGAATGTACAGACAGTGATCTTGAAAAAGTAAAATAAAAATGTGGACTGACAGGTAAAGGTTTTCTGAAGAGAAAGATGGAACTGAAGAAAAGGATGAAAATTCATCCTTTCTATTAAATTTCGTTAGATAGCCACAGACAATGATTTTGAAAACGTAAACAAAAATAAGGACAGATAGGAAGGTGATCTGTCACGATGAGGCATGTCAGGATGGATTGATGGGTTGAGGAGTTTGGATCAAAATTTTATAAGTAGAAAGAATTTATATACGTTGGAATGGTGGGAATGGAACTAATAATAAGGCTGAGTTTATGGTATTATGGAGCGGTTTGATGGCGACTTTTTTTTTTTTAACAGAGAAAAAACGCTTTTAATATTAATGAGAAAAACAGTCCATCATACAAATCATAGTTCTCTGGATGGAAGCTACCCTATGCACAGGAGAATAGGGAAAACCATGGCAGAGGGGAGGATATTAAGCGTGATCTCTCTACAAGAACCTGTGAAGAGGCGTAAGGAGATCCAAAAGTTATCAGCAATACAATAAGGCCCATGACTACAGGCAAATAAAAGATACTAACCAAAATGTCTCAGAGAAAGGAGAGCGCCCTGTACACGGTAGTCCAGATAGATCCAACTGTAGAAGCAAGCCATCCAGGCAAAGCAGAATGGAGACATCCTGTAGCGATCCAGAGTGAAAACAAATACGGCAGTCAATGCCAGATAACCAGCTACCAAAATGAAAGTCACCCCTAATACATATCTACAGAGAGAATAATACCATGACGATGGGCTTTTTAAAAAAAGTATTAGTATTAATTTTGACTTTTTATAGTTATCTCATTCCAAAGAAAAACATCAAGTTAAAACCTTTAATATTCCCATTCCATGAAAATTCACATCTGGAAAATAGACAACAGACAACTACAGACGAACCAAATCAAGCCAGCCTGAACCTCATCATCACAGACAAGCCTGCCCGATATATACATTTACAATCACGTGACGTTGTGACTGCTACAAGCGAGCCTGCACAACTCCAACCCGAACAGGAATGATCGCGATTTTTGATTGAATATATGTCTGTTAGATGATCTGAAAATGCCTAATTTTGTATTACCTTTTAGTATTGGTGCCCATGCCGATGCACTTTGATACATTTTGCTATTTCTGTTTATGAATGGAAGGAAATATGTTGTGCAGATACATTTCATTATTGTGATATATTTGTAGTATATTTGGCTATAAGTGAAATGGTGATTGAAAATATACTGTTTAATATATAATATATAGCATTTTTTTCTTTCCGAAAAAAAATAGTAAAAAAAAGATTAATGATTAATTCCAGAGAATCAGAATAATAAAGCCTCATAGAGTATGCCTGAACAGATTTTATTTTATTGAAAAAGAAGATACTCCATGTAGAAATCAATTAAAAGTGCTGAGATGTGTTTCTTGAATTTCAACATTATATTTTCAGTAAGAAAAATACTCTGGTTTATATTCAGTACATGGTACGTACTCTTCTGATTGACAGGATCCAAAGTTGCCCAGATATAACACTACAGGGCTGCTATCCAAGGGATGAAACTAAAACCTTGGTGCTGACCAAGGGCCAGATCAGCTAACGAACACTCAGTGTAGTGTAGATATGCCAATAGAGCATAACTAAACAGAATGAAAACAAACAACTGAGATATTCATACATGGACACATATTTCGGGAAAAAAAAATGGTAATTCGTTTCATATTCAACCATAAAAACCATGTTGTAGATCATTATGTGTGTCCATACAGTAAAACCCAACACAAAATATACTTGAAAAAAAAATATCATTATGTGTGTCCAATACAGTAAAACCCAAAACAAAATAGATGGATATTTCAATTAAAAAATGTTTGGACTTCAAATTCCTCGTTCTGGTTCAGGTTCTTCGGCCTTCATTTCAGATTCTTCAAGAATTTACTGAAAAAAATGACGATTCAAGATTTACTGAAAGAAATGACCTCGCTTAGTAAAACTAAAAGATACTGGCTCCGTTACTTTCCCACTCCCTTTAATTTACATATATAACCCAGTCTTAATTTACAGAAATGGATATTAATTTGCTGTAGTCTAAAAATTTACAGAATAATTTAGAAATTATGATAAGATTATAAAAAATTTAGGTAAATTTGATTGAAAATCTGGATTAAACTTCAATATTTTGGTTGTCTTAAATTTTTTTTATAGTGCTGAATCTATTTCTACCATAAAAAATATAATTCAAACATTCCAATTTCTTGATTTTTTGAAATTTTTTTAACCAAATTCCAACCAAAAAAACTACTTCCCAAACTATCCAAACTATTCTATTGCATCGACAACACCCATCCAAACGATTCTATTGCATTGACAACACCTATTGATTTATTTGGATTTATTTGAGAATACCCTGTATACTATCGGTTTGACAAAATACAGCGGTATCTTGAATTTGAATTTGAAGACATCGAAATCGGCCTTATCTAATCTAACCTGTTTGTCAGGAGCGTATGCTAGTCCCTTTTGAGTCTGATGATTCAGAGAGGGATCACACACTAAACCTAATGAATTGATTCAGAAGAAATAAATAAACCGAGAGTAATCTAATGACAACAATAGATTTATAATTATGCCACTATTCTGTCAACTCACCCATACTTTTTATATCCTCATCATAGTAAACCCAATTTTGTTTTACAAGGAAATATAAATCAAACTATGAAAATATGCAGGAACTTTAAATTTATTTTACACGGAAATAGAATTCAATTACCGGAACGGAAGTTGGTCCAGTGTCAAGCTAGGGTGATTGAACATCATCCCTAATCTTTTTTCTTCCTTTGACATGTATCTAAATTCTCCTCCAGTGATTGAACATCATCCTTAATCTTTTTCCTTGCTTAACATGTATCTAAACTCTCCTTCACATTCCTATGAACCAATTCTTTTGTTCTGGTGTGAAATTATCATTTTTCATTTTTAAGCAAATTCAAGCTTTCTCATGAGTGTCTTAAGTGTCTTTAAACATATATGGAGGTAATTTGCAAACTAATTCAAATAAAATATTTTAAATATATATAGTCATTTTGGAAAAATAATGAAGAAAAGTGGTTTTTGGAAGGAAACATATTTTTCACTCAAAACAAACTCAAAATTTCCATTACATTCCTTTAGACTGACACAAGCACAATGATTTTGAAAAAATAAGCACCCACACACAATGATTTTGAACAAATAAAACAAGCAGGTTGACTGACAAGGAAAGGGAAAGGTGGTTTTGAGAAAGGATGAATGACTAATTATAAAGAATATATCCAATGATGAGTATTGAAGAATGAAGATACCCAATACAGAAATCAATCTAATTTGTTCACATTTGTTTCTTGAATTTTAACATAATTCCATTGAAAACATAAATACAGATTTAATCAGATTTAATCAAAATTGTTAAGATTAGTTGGTTGAATTCCAAATCAAAATTGTTAAGATTAGTTGGTTGAATTCCAACACTGCTATGTTCATATGCTTGATTTGATCCAAATTCAGCTCATTGACTTAATCAAGCCACTCACTCCACTTCATAAAAGATATTTTCAATGTTAATCAATTTTGAGAAGCTCTTTGACCTTTTCTAACCTTTACATGAAACGTTCTAAAAAATACAAGCATGGAAAACCATTAATTAACCTGAGATGCACTAGGAATGAGGAGAAAAACACTTCCACGATGTATACATGAATATTGTGAAGAAAACATGCATATATTCCTAGGTATACATGACTCTCATGAAGGAAACCTATGTATATCCCTTAAAACTCAAATTTTACATCTTTTTAAGCCACCACTTGGAGATGATCTCCACCAGTAAGCTCGAGACATCATGACACACCTCCACACACACTAATACCTTTGCAACTGATGACATAGGCCACGAACCTCTACAACAATTCAAAGACATGCAATCCCTAGTTTGCCAAAATCCACATCGATACCAACACCTCTAGCTCCTCAAGCAACAATAACAACGTGTCCAAACACCTCCAGTACTTGTAGCAACATCTCTAGTAACTGTAGCAGCATCTCCAACAACTACAACAAAACATATTCAACATATGTAGCAATATCAACCTATGGAAATTCAACATATCATGCTCATCATCATCACTACTCAGCATCCCATTCCTACAATAGATCATGTCATAAGTATTTTGACATCAATGCCAACCAACAAGACCAACAACTGAAACACTCATCACTAATTATCATCAGGTAAACATAAGACATATGATGAACAACACAAATATCATGTTCAATCCAATACTGCAATGCCAACATTGTCCCCCTCTGGTATTGACGTCAACATCAATCCGATATCCAACATCTGAGACTAATCTCCATACACTCTCCAACTTTGAAGCTGCAACTGTGAAGCTTATCTCCACAATCCAAAAATATATCCCCCTTTGACATCAATGTAAAAGGACCATACAAACACTGAAAAACAATGCCAATAATGTTTCAGATGAGATAAATATCTCTTTTCACACTCAACACCATGCATATGCAAACCAATAAGTTTCTCCTATAAGATAAACATGTAAAACAAGGAAACCAACTGCCATCAAGTCCCTAGCCAATGCCATGCAATTTTTGAAGCTGAACATGCCCCCCCTAAGAATGTAATGAAGATGCAGTCACACTCTCTTTGTATTTGTAACAACATATCCACTGCACTTCTTTAATATAAAATGATGGACAATGAAGTGCCATACATATACAATGCTTCATGGAGAAAATGCATGGTTGTGGCAAGTACATAGGACTAACATATGACTCCATTATAACAAACCTATCACCAACCAATGACTCTAATGACCCCAGTTTACATCATGCACCCAATGTAATGGGGATACATCAATGTTATACAAAATAATACATGACTTGGACCTGCATTGTCCCATACATGGTTGATTTGACAAAACATACTAGACACCATGGGTCTCTCCATGAGCAATATGCCAACAAGATAGAACAATAAAGGTACATGGATTTTACGTATGCACATAAGTGTGCTCTCATATATGCATTTTCAATGCAATAATATAACATGACTACATGGCATGAATGAGCAATGATATATGTTCCATATAGCATCACCAATCAAAATGTAACATATAGCATGTGCATTAAATACTAGTTCTCCACGAGCAATGATAATATCTCAATGAGTAGCAATAACAATAGGAGCACTATCCAAACCATATTCTAGTGCATGGCCACTCGACACATTGACCATCACCATACCAACAATGAAGATCCTACAAAAATATCATAAAATCCACTAGAAACCACCATGATCCACATAGGTACAATAATAAAATAATCTAATAGAAGAAGCATGGAAATATGTCATAGAAGCAACATAAAACACATATCCTCATCATGAGTAGTAACATTCTCTCCATATATAAGAAGCCATATAAATCAACATGACTCAAACATATGAATATCCAACACATCATAAGAAATATCATGCTCTCTCTCCATGCAATAGCAACATATAATTCAACCATCTAATACATATCAGCAACATGCATGATCATCTAGAAATAGATTCATAATAAATAAGGTATATACTCTAGATGAGAAAAATATAACACAGCATCAGATCTCCATGGCAACAACAAGTATAATGAAGCATGTCATAACTATGATCTAGCAATGAAAAAACTAGTAGCATGTGAAGTTTTCTATGCAACCATACTATCTCATCCAACTAGTAAAGTGTGTCAACAACAATAAAAATCATCTTGCATCAAATCAATGTAAAATATATGCACAACGAACTCCTCAATGCTAACACTCTATAGGTCCATTAGGAAGCACAAATTCTCCCCCTGAATGTGTTATCCTCCATTACACAACTACATGGTTTCCATATCTTCATTATCATCAATAGAAACCAAATTTATAACTTCTCCAAACTATCAAGAGATGTATGTGACTAATTAAACTAAAATAAAACTGAAATAGATAGATCAAAAATGAAAATGCACTTCAAACCTCATGAAATCCCCCTAAACATAATATACCTCATGAGCATATTGATTTCGTGGACCTAAATATGCATGGCTAAACTAGATCAAAAAATCATTATTGTTGGTACTCCTTAGGTTGCCAACACTCCCCCTGAGACCATGCTAGTCTCATGCATACTGCTATAGACAAGCATATCTAACATGAAATAATGGATTGTAGTAGGGAATGATCTCATCTATTCTAAATTTGATGAGGAAGAATACTCTCTTGGTCTCTTCTTACTTTTCACTCTTCCCTTCAGCACATACACATTATTTGGTGTCATTATTCCCTTTGCAATCACTCTCTTTGATCCTTCCTTCCAGATGATGCAACATTTGGAATTGAAAATCACTTCCTTACCCACTTAAACCATTTTTCTCACAATTAAGATATTATTATTAAGGCCTTCAATAAGCCAAACATCTTCTTCATTTTTCCTCTTCTCACGAAGATTAGCTTTGTTGCTTCCGAACACTCTAGTTGTTTCACTACCTTCAAACACAACACGACCACTCTTGGTTTTATTGAGATAATGAAATTTTCTCTTATCTCCTAACATATGGTGTGAACATATGCTATACATATACCACATGTCAACTTCTTCATGAGAACAAATTGAAATTCCACATCTTTTTAGTTTCTTCTCCTTCTTCCATGTGTTCCTTGGTTGCATATACTCCCTTGATTGTTGTTTTTGAACAAATGGCCACAATGATCTAGGAATATTACAATCCTTGGACATGTATCCAAAATTATGGCACACATAACACTTTATATGACCAAGATATGTATCCAAAGGATCTGATATTTTGTTTCTCATACTTAACCTTCATCTTCTCATGCTAGATCTGCAATCAATGGATTTGTGCCCAAACATGTTACAAGAAAACCAATGACCATTGCAATAACTTGTATACCTGAATGTAGGTCCTATTTTTGGTTTATCTATTGTTGCATGGATGTGTTTATTATCCTTCTACAACTAGCTGCGACATGACCAAAATTGTGATAATTGAAGCACTCGATCCCATCCATTAAGGGGGAAAACGAGTTTTGATTTCTCCTCTAAAATGTACTACCATCAATCGTAGGAGTGAATGGTTTCCTTGGCTCTCTTATTTTCTTCTAATAGAAGATATATTTTCTTTCTCCTTTCTCATTGCTATTGTTGGTCACATTCTTTGTTGCAGGCTTATTTGGTTATGCTTTGATATTCTTTCCTACATGCAAACTTGTCTCACCCATTTGAAATTTGCTGCCAGATTTGTTCACTACTATGGTGTTCTTCACTTTTTGCAACCGTTGGTTCTTTTCCTCAAGCTCCTTTCTCAATTTGTCAATCACACCTTCAAGCGCTTCAACATAATCCTTCCTATATTTTCTCTTGCTACAAATGACTTAGTCTAATATTTCGATTCTGCCAGTTGTGTTCTCAAGGTAGTTATTTCTACCTTTATATTTTTCTCCTTTTGATCAAAACCCTGCAATTTCCTCTCATTCTCCTAGCATACATTTGTTAATCTACCAGTTTAACTAGAAAAATATTTAATAACAATCATGGAAGATTCATATTCATCCTTAAGGAGCATATAATTGTGATCATAATCTCTTTCACTAACTAAATTTGAATCGTTGTCATTACCGCTATCAGAAATATAATTTAAAAGTAATTCATTACATCTTATACCTTCATATTTATTATTCCTTTTAACAGTTAGTTCAACTAGATATTCATTCTTTTTTTTATTCTCTTCTCAACCTCTTCAAAAATGTTTTTGTTGCTATCTCCATATAACATATGTAATCTATCCCAAACTTCTTTAGCAGATTTCAAATCTCTAAATTTCTTTAAATATGCATTATGGATATTTTCAAAAATAATTCACCTTGATTGAGCATTTATCTTATGTACTTTAGATGAAGGAAAATATCCATCATATCCTTCACAAACCAATCTAGAAATGTTAGAGCCACAAAGAAATAATTTATTTTTAACACTTTCTTTCCATACCTTGAAAATTCTAGCAGTAAGAATTCATTTCCTTGGAGATCCACTCTCCAATGATCAAGTTGCAATTGAGATTCCTTGGTCTGATACCAATTGTAGGAAACTAGATCAACACTGGGGGGGGGCTGAATAAGAAGTGAAAGAAATTATAACTTTTTCTCCAAATTATTAATATTTAACCATCCATAAACTTAAACACATAAATAGAAATCAAAGAATAAAAAATGTGCATGAAACATGAAAACCATTCAACACATAAAAACACAAGTATGTCACATGGAAAACCATCTCCTAGGAAAAAAACCACCTGATGTTGTTGCGTTGCTCAAATATTATATTATGTCAAATAATTATTTACACAGAGATTCAAATTTCTACTCTCACATGGAGACTCTTTCTCATGTGGATCTATATATTACCATCCACTGAAGGCCACCACGATTAATGCTTCTTGCCCGATTACTCCTAAAATATCAATCGACTCTACAGACTCTGATCTGCTAGAAGCCACCACGACCAACGAGCCTTTCCAAGTTTCTTCCAAACTATCCAACCAACATTGGATTGAGAAAAATGCTCACTTATGTTGATTTCGTCAGATTCCTCCAACTCCACTCCTTTATGTGGTTCTCGTTTCAAAATATTTCAGATTGGAACCAATAATTGCTCAACATGAGCACTTCAACAACATATCATCATAAAACACTATGAAAAAAAAAATCTCCAATATCCAAATACACCACAAAATACAACACAATATCTCCACACACTTATACCAATCCAAACTTCACCTTCTCACTCACAACACATATATGATGGTTGAAACATGCTTTAGCTAACTACTACAACACCTTCAATCTGCTTCATAAATTCTACAATACAACTCACACAACTTTCACACTCTTCTCCATTATCACATTCACTCAACATGTTAGACTCCTATACTAATAGGTGTCATTTTTCATGATTGACTAATTGAACTATGTAATATGTCAAACCTTTTCTTGTGGAAAGGTGTTCCATATTCTTTAAAAAAAATCAAAAAAATCAAAAATTCTAAAAAATGTAAAGAGGGTATACCCTAAAAGAAAAATCAAAGGGTTAAAAAATAAAATTGGCCAAAAAAGTGAAAGAAAATGAACCCCATCAAAAGAAAGGCCAAGGAAAGTGTGCAAATCTAAATGCCATTACTATTTCATTTTCTGTAATAAGAAATTGTGTGCAGCTTGTTAAACTTTTTCCACAATTTATGAAGAGTCAAACTGTTTAAACTTGACTTATTCATGTTTCAATTTCATGTTGTAGAATAGAAAATAAATATCTGGCCAAACAGCTTAATCTTGGCAGATAAGTAGATAGGTAGAGTTAATAAAAGGTGATCAACAGTTTAATCTGAGCTCTTGGATGTAATAAGTGTAGACTTAGATAGGTTTGCCATGTAAAAGAAAAAGATGATTGATAAAGGTTTGCCAGTCTAAGTGCACCCTAATAAAGAAGACAAAATGGTAGGGTAAAGTAAGTAGGGTAGGTAGATGTTGTTGCAAGATTGCATGTGATGAATGATGGTTCTAAATGTGTTCAATTTTAATTTTATCACAAGTGTAAAGGTAGATACTACATTGGAAAAAGTTCACATCAGAGCAAAGTCAAAATTATTAATTTCCCCTCTCATTTTCCTTAAAGATTTCACTAATTTCCCTAAACACTAAGATATTTGGAGATTAAAGGGGCTTAAGGCATTTCCTTGACTTTTGGAGGGACCGGACCCTCGGCCCAATAATTGAAAAGACCTAAGTGCTTGAAAACATCCATTATCACATTCATTCACCTCTCAAAATCTTTTCCTAAGTAAAATCCCATTTTACTTAGGAAAATCCTTCAATATTTCATGAAAAGCCCTCAAAATCACTTTTTATTCTAAGTCTAAGTGATGAAAGTATAATAATGATATTTACTTTTCAATTCTCACTTTCTTGGTTATATTTAAGTATTTTGAGTTGACATTGTCCCTTTGTCATATTAATTCTAATTTATATATTAAATCCCTATGAAAATCACCTTTTCCTATGTATATAATTCCTTTTCATATAATATTCCCAAAAAACCCATGTATTATAGCTATTTTTAGCCAAAAGTATTTTATTCCCACTTATTCAAGTCAAAAACCCACAATATGTTCCCTTTTGGCTAAAATATAACATTAAATCTATTCCCGCCCCCTATGGTAATAAATCACATTGGTTTAATTACCATATATTAAAAATATACGAAAAATGTTAAACATATGTATATATGTTTAAAACGGAAAAATAAACACAAAGTTTAATTAAAACCAAACTTTGAATAAATCATCCCTGCGCATTTAAAGTTTCCCGACCATTTTTTCCATATGGGATTAATTAATCCTTAAGATTAATTAATAACTGAACCCTCCTATCAAACACCTCCCGAAATGATTAATTCATAATAAAATGTGTTGGGCCTGTGCTATTAAAACTCTGTCAACTTCCTGTCCCGTCTACTGTCCGATCATCCGCTCCAAGATCGACGGTTGACGTTAATTCCGCTAGCCATCCCCTGTACGAGCGTTAATGCGCGAAATCACAGTGGTTTTCAAATAATGCAATGGCTAAGTGTCATGCGCTCTGTGGATTCGCTGCCTCCCTATCCGAAACAACCGTCGCTCAAAAGTGGTGCGGAATAAACCACTTACCACCTCCACTATTTCCCGTGACTCATCCGTCATACAGGATGACGTCATTTATTAAATTAATAAAAAATTCGCCCCCATTGACTTTGCCAATAAAACAAAACATTCACGTCTTTTTCATCATTTTGTACGCCAGAGAAAGAATACGCCTTCCGCGCAGAAAAATTCAAATTTCGAATTTGTGAAGTTCGCCAACCTTATCCTTTCAAAGAAGATTGCAGACAAGCCTCTCAGAAGATTATCTGCCCTAGCCAGCACCTATCCAAACGCTGTTTTCTCCAAAAAACAGGTATTTACCCTAAATTCGAACTGAACTCTGTTGAAATCTTGGCTTTCCTTTTTCCTTCACTAAAACAGAGTTAAAATTAAATTACTAATTAGTTCCGTGACCCTGAGAACTGTAATTGAATTACCAAACTTGCAATTATACTTGTTTCTCCTGCTTCTCCTGTAATTTTGCTCAAATATTTCGCCATAAGCTGAATTTCCATTTTTGAATCCACAAGAACCAAAAATGGAATCTCTTGTGGCTTTAAACGTCGCCCCATTGAATGCCCCTCACAGAGACCTGGATTATTTATCATTAGTCAACAGGGATTTCCAAATCAAATACCTGAGTTTTAATGATAGTCCTCTTCGAATTTTTTGTCACTGCAGAGACAATTATTTGAATGGCTTAGATACTATTGGGTTATGGGAATCTAATCTTCCCCGATATCTCTTTCCATCTGTTCATATTTTCCCTGAAATAATCCATTTTTTCCATGCCAATTATGATCTTAACCAGAGAGCAGTCTTATCCCCAAACCAAGACATCCTTTTATCAATTACTGCTCAGTCAATCAATGGGATGCTTCATTTTCAACCCAACCAAGCCCTCACTCCTCTATCCATGGGAGACCTTCTTGAGAAATCCACAAAACTATCCCATGAAGAATTAAGCCGCATCTGTCAGACCTTTATGTTGCCCGATCACCAGCCTAAAAGCCCTCCCCCTTATGGGAATGATTTTTTCACTGAGGAGGGTAGACTTGTTGTGGATATGATATCTTTTATAATGGGCTTTAATACCAGTGATTTTTTTGACCATTTAGTTCTAGTATTATTGTCTATTTTTACCCCTGGACAACCTCCTGCTGTCAGGTATGACTTTGCATCTTACATAGCCAACAAAATTCATGATCAGTTCATGAGATTGGAAAATGAGAAAGTGTTTAAATATTCCTCTGTCATCTACCACCTCATGATATATAACCAGTCTGAAAACTTCCCTTTTTATACCAAAAAGCTTGATGCCCAGGGGAATCCTAGGTCTGTTATCTTTTGGTCAGCCATCACCCACAGTTCTCCAGATTCTCCCTATTCCTATAATGAGTTCATTGATATTTTCATACACCCTGCAACTACCTTGTTGACAAGAGTTTCTCCTCCAAGACTCAGCAATGAAATCAAGAAAACTCTACAGCTATCAAAAAAATACAAGATTGGTGATTGGTACTTGTACCAAAATCACACAGAAATCAGGATATATTGATGTGAATTATGTCCATTTAAATTGCCAAAATATTTCCCCATGAGACTCTTTGCATTAGAGTACTTCAGCCAAACGAATAACTCTGATATAATTCATTTTTGTAATGCAAAGAAGAAGGCTCAACTCCGAATCAAAAGTCAATTAGGTCTGTTTATCTGTAACTCTAGGGATGGAGGGGAAGAAGCTGAAAGGATACTAAAAGACCGTTTCAGATTACAGAAGAGTTTTTATTGGGCACCTTATGACCCATTCAACTTCATTTGTGATAAAAGAATGAAAAATAAATCAGCACCATACATAAGAGAATTCCGGAAATTGAAAAATATGCTAATACAGATGAATGGATAGAAGGCACATTGATAGAGCATGATATTGAGCAGGTCAATATGGGAAATGTCATGAAAGATCTTGAGAAGATGCTTGACCTAGACTCTTTTGTACAGGTACCAAGATCAGAAATTGGCCCCTCCTCAACTGGGATTATTCAGCAGGAATTACAAGAAAACATTGCAGTAGAATCAAAAGGAAAAGAAAAAGAACCAGACATACAAGTAATTGAAAAGTTCACAATGACAGAGCAACTAGAGACATCCAAAGAACAAGGTCAGGTACAAATCACTCCAGTTCTGATCAATGAGACAGAAATTGCCAATCTTCAAACTCCTCTTAATATGGAAAAAGGGAAAAAGAGAGAAGCTGAAACATCTACCCCTGGTGATAGACCTACAGAGCAGCATGATACTAAAATGCAGAGATTGAATCCTCTTCTAGAAGTTGAATCATTTCAAGAAATCTTTGACAACCAAGAAAGAGAAGACAGTCAGCAAACAGGAACAGTCAGTGGAGCATCTATTACTTCACAAGGGAAAGAATTACAAAAGCACAAGAGTATTGAAATATCTTCTTTCAAAAAACTAGTTAAGGATACAGGGGACATAAAAAAGACATTTATCAATATCAAGGCAAGAAATGATCCACTGAAAATGCAAGTATATAATCAATATCTGAAAATGACCCCAAAGAATCAAGAAAGATTGATGTCAGCCTTTGACATTCAACAGGGAAAAATGTTAATGAGCCATTTCAGACCCAAGGTACAACAACCCCAAACAACTGTTGATTATATTAGAACAAACTTTGAAGTCTTGGCAAAGGATATACATCCTTTAGACTAGATTGAATTACATAAGCAGACTGGGGAAATGATCTATTCCACTTTGACTGATAAAGCCATGGCAGCTCACAAGTTACAAGATTCTTTGGAGAACACCAATACACAGTTGCAACTTGAAAAGGCTTCTTCTCAAGCCAAAGATAACAGGATAAAAACATTGGAAGAAATAATAATTGGTTTGGGACATAATCCAAAGGATGTCAAAGGCATATAAGCATTAATAAAGAAAAAATATGATGACATTGCTGCTTTGAGAAAGCAGTTGAAATTTCCAGCCTCTAGACATCCTCAAACTAAAGAGATAATAAAGAAAAATTCTGAAGAAGAAATGATGGAGTTGCTATTAAAAATGAATGAGCAATTGGTTGAAACAGAAAAAGAACTGGAGCAAGCATTGAAAGACAAACAATCTGCTCTTCCAACATCTGCAATGGAGGCAACCACAGGTACAGGTACACAGCAAACAGGTCAGCCAGCAGAGGCATCACAGGTAGACACTTCAAATTTGAGTTCAGAACAATTAGTAAAACAAATGGATGACTTGAAACTTCAAGTAACAGAACTTCAGCACACAAAGTTACAACTTGTCAATTTGGAACAGAGATATGATCTTTCAAAAATGAGTGTTGCTGACAAATCAAGAGAAATCAAGAGATTGGAAAAATTGGTTAAAGCATTAGAAAAGGATCTCACATTGGAGAAGCCTTTGAGAGAAATAAATGAAATTCTTTGGGATAATATTATCCGATCAATAAAAGACATCTGGCCTTCCATTCAAATAATATACGAGCAGAATGATTTGGTTAGAGCAGCTCTGGATGAAGTTGAAAACACACGAGCAGAGTTAGGGAATAGGCCTGAAGAAGCAGATCATCTTATACAGTTTCTAAACACCCAAACCAGACAGCAACTTGTAGAGTTGGGTATTCAGGACAGAACTACCACAATCTTGGAGATAAAAAGAGTTTTTACTAAGAGAACTCTTATGCAGAATTTAGAAAGAAGGTGTTTTGACATGCAAACTGAAATTCTTGCTTTCAGAAAAAGGTTTGATGTTTTATTGAATAAAGGGTTTCCCAGCCCTATGATGTCAGAATAAAAAATAATGGACCTGGAAACTTATGTTAGGAAATTGGACATACATGCTCACAATCTTGCCAATTCCTCAGCTAGTTCATCACAAGCAACATTACCTACTGGAAGGAACCTTCATGACAGATTAAAGAATTTATTTTATCTTGAACATGAAGTGAAACATTTTTTTCCTGATCAGCCTAATTTCTTCAGATATACCGAGGCTGATGAAACATTGAGGAAGCTTCAACGGACAAAAATAGCAAAAGATAAATGGTGGGAAGACTTGTTGGAAATTTTGTAAAATTTATCCTTATTTGAAATTTTTCCTATTTACCACAGTATAAGGGATAAAGGACAAAACAAAGGTCAAAGAGTATCAATTCAGTTGAAAGTGTATCAGTAAAAAACAAAGAGTATCAGTGAAGCAAGTCAGTTAGCACAAAATTACTGAAGAAGACAACGATGAGCCAAAATATAGCACCTGCCTCCAGAACATCCTCGAAAAGAGGAAACAGCACAACATCGATTACTTCTTGTCTTATCCATGAGACCATCTGTCTCTATTTTTAATGTAACTTATTTATGACTCATTTTAGATTGTATCTCGTTTTGTTAAGAGATATTTTGTATCATTTTTTGTATAAATAAGCCCTCAATTGACTTATTGAGGGTGGATTCTTCTACTTTGCTGTAACATTGACTTTTTGGAATAAAAGTGCTTTGGAGAAATTTCTTTGTGGCTTGCTGGATGATGAATTGAAGCTCAAGACTTTTTGCAGGATTCATGTGTCTAACTACAGATCAATAAGTCTTCTCTATCTCATGTTTTAAAAGTTTTATATCTGTTTATAATATCATTGCGTTCCATTTCTGAATAATTAACAAAAAAGAATAAATCAGAAATTGCTTAAGTGTACTCTGATTTCAATTGTGATTATTCTAAATGTTTTCTTCTAAACTGGTTATAAACAATGAATTCTTAATTGCTCTTGTTTCGCTGGTTTAAACGTTTTGATTACTATAGTAAAGAATTCTTAACTGCTCTTTATTTGTAATCATTCACTTTCTTTCTTTGAACATGTTGAAATATTCTTAATTTCCTTTCATCCCTTCAAAATCCATTCCATTCACTTTAATATCTAAAATTGTTCTCTGTTTGGCTATCTTTCCCTGCAAGCCATCTTGTGTGTAGAAACTTAATCCAGTAAAGCCATATTTTCGACTCCATAGCCCAATGGCCTAAAAATACTCAATCGTGCCCTTAGTTGGCGGATTCCACCATTTAAATTCAAATTTCTTGGACTTATAACTAGCCTAAAACTTTCTAAGAACAAAGATAAATTTTAAAGAGAGAGCCCTCTCTGGATACAGATTGGCTAGATTCTGTATCTGAAGGTTGGTTAGTGGTTACCTCGGGTTTCTTTCCTTTTCCTACAACTTCAAGGAAAATCTGAGTGATAACACAACACATCAAGAGAATCAACCATACTATCATTGAGCTTCCTTCAACATATGGATGAACTGAGGTGCTCAAATCAATAATTACCAATAACTACTGAGCTATATAAATTATGTTCATATGCTTGATTTGATCCAAATTTAGTTCAGTGACTTGATCAAGCCACTCACTCCACTTCAAAAAATATATTTTCAATGTTAATTACTTTCTAGAAGTTCACTGACCTTTTCCGACCTTTACATGAAAAGTTTCGAAAAAGACAAGCTAGAAAAACCATAAATTAGCCAGAGATGCGCATGGAGTGTGGAGAAAAACACTTCTAGGATGTATACACTACTATTGTGAAGGAAAACTACATATATTCTTGGGTATATGTGACTCTTGTGAAGGAAACCTGAGTATATCCCATAAAACACAAGCTTTACATCTGTTTAAGCTACCACCTGGAGCTGATCTCCAGGAGTAAGATGGGGACATCATGACACACCTCCACAAACACTTTGGCACCTTTGAAACTGATGACATAGGACAAGAACTTATGCAACAGGTCAAATACATGTAATCCCTAGTCTGCAAAACTCATCATCAACAAAAACACCTCTAGCTACTCAAGTAGCAATAATAACCTGTCGAAACGCCTCCAAAACCTGTAGCAACATCTCTAAGACTTGTAGCAACACCTCCAACACCTGCAATAGTATAATATTCAAAATATTTAGCAATATCAGCCCGTGGAAAGTCAAAAAAACATGCTAAACATCATCACTACTCAACCTCCCATTCCTACACTAAGTCATGTCATAAGTATGTTTACATCAATGCCATCCAACAAGACCAACAGGTCAAACACTCATGTTGTCTTGATGGGACCTAGACCCAGGTTCAGATATGGCTGCGTGAACGAACAATACCCACTATTACTGACCATTTCAGCAACGATCTATTTCACAGGCTGAAGTCTCACTCGAGGCAATATAGGGGGATGCTAGAAATAGGTTTCTATATCAAGAGGGAAAATGGAGTGTGGCTTTAGGGATTATCTTCCTTCCAACACTTAACAAATATTTGAAGAACAATTGTGCTAATTATACAGTCAGTGTTCAACACTACTATTGAACTATCTTGTAGACTGTGTGATTCTACTTTAACAAGCATAAAATAGTGTAAATGAACATAAAAGGGACTTAACGATGCAATTATTTATAAAACCATTAACTCATCATAGAGGATATTAAAATACAAGTAAATAAAACACCTAAACATCAAACATAGACATGTCTTCAAAATCCTCTATTATTACTCAGATCTTCTTATTACAACCCCTTCTGCCCTGCACACTCACCTGCAGTGGCCAACGCACTCAACTTCATATTTTCTAAGGTCTTTATGCACTCAGCAGTAGGAGCCTTCCCTTTCCCACAAACAACATCATATAGACTTAAAATAACATTACATCCAAGTGCATTGTATCATGAGTTATGAGATATCTCTTTTAACACTATCCTAGACTCCTTATATAGTCTTCTCTTTTACAATACCATGGTCCTAAAACCATCGGTAGAGCTCAAGGTATACAAAATTATCCCACCCCTTTACAAAATAAGGGGATTTGACTCACCCAAAATCCCCTAAGACTCTCACATAGCTCTGTGATGGGCATCCTGCTCCTCAATTTGTGAAGTCTTTCTCAAAATATTCAATCAAGGGGTACCCTGTCCAATAGGCCCCCAAAAAAAAAATGTGACTCATCCCGAGTCACTCTGTCAGTGCACCCTCGAAATTTTCCTTGATGTTTCTCAAGCCATACTTTAGAGGCGGAAATTTTTCAGTGCACTGCTTCTCAACTTCAAAGATTTTGGTCAGTAATTTCTCAGTGGTTGGCCCTCCGAGTTTTATGGAAATATCCTTTCGTGTCTAGTGCAGTCCTTTCAGTTTTTTCTTGATAGTCTTCGATAGTTGATTGGATTCATCTTCCCATGACTTCATTCTCACTATGATAAGCTAGTGTTTTCTACACAACTCATCGATCTATTCTTGCAAAACTTACCCTCTTGGAGACAGACATACCATTGTATTGGTGCTAAATTCTTCGTGGTGACCCAATGTGATCCATATGTCCCAGTTTCTCGTGAACTTCTTCTTCAATATTTTTCACACGAGGGTCCTCCTGTACTAAGGTCCAAACATCCATAACATCTTCAAAGACTTGAGTGCATTCTAGGACTGTGGAATCAATCTTTTCATTGGTAGCCTTAATCAATGTCGCGCGCTGCTCCTAGACCTCCAGTGGAGTTGCGAGTTGCAATTTCCTCTTAAGCTAAATGATCTTCATCTACATCTCGAGTTGCACCTTATCGTCTTCAGCCTTGGAATACTTGAATGTTGTCACGAGCTTTTCCACTTTTTCCTATGGCATTGCTATAACCGGAATTTGCAGCTCAGGTAGTTTACTGAAAACCTTGGTGATAGTTGTTTCCAATTTATGTCTTTGCATAGTTGCCTCATCGTGATCCTATAAAACTTGCTGCTTTTCGTCTGTCATCCTCCACCTTTCTTCCTTAATATCTTGGATAATTAACAGGGTACACTACTCTTGGATCTGAAACTCTTCAGCAACGCCCTGGTGGAACTTGAGCAATGTTTTCAAAGGCAATGCAACAAGGTTGGGCCTTGTGTTCTACCAATGTGCCACATGTGCCAGTTCCTTAGTAGTGTTAAAACACAAGGTATGTGTGGGTATCGGCACCACATGGGTATCAGTTGTAATCATCAGCTCTTGATCTATTGTACATGCACCTGTTGGTTCCCTAATTACTTGAGTCGTGCTTGCTTGAAGCTTGCTCACTTGAATCATGCTCACTTTTGTGGCACTCGTCTGAACCTGTAATTCCTTGAGGCCCTGGTCGACCTCGACCAATACCTTCCTATATTGGTTCTCAACGCTTCCCCATAGATGTTTGGTGACGTGTAGAACAGTGTCGCCAATTTCATTGAAGGCCCCCTCACTGAGGACCATTTCTTCGGGACTAGCAGACCTATTTGACTTCATCTTCTTCTGCGCATCGCCGCCCTATGTATCCCATATCCTTAGAATGTAAGGGAAGGGGCAGTCTACTGGGTCCATAAATTTATCCTCACCACGTTGATCATCACCCCCTCCCGTCTTTGGAGCATTCTCCTCTATTTCACACTTGGCTTCTTTTTCATACTCCCTATTAGTCACGAAGGTGACAGGCTTAGTCTTCTTCCTAGTATCCTTCTTTCCCATCTATGCACTGGTTTTTGTGCCACTTGTGCATGCCTTCTCTGTCTTGACGCCTTTAGTGTATGGAGTTAGCAAATCACTTTCCCATGCACTTACTATTCACACATCATCATCCTC
Organism: Pinus albicaulis; assembly: GCA_034641835.2. NCBI lineage: Eukaryota > Viridiplantae > Streptophyta > Pinopsida > Pinales > Pinaceae > Pinus > Pinus albicaulis. The sequence continues at coordinate 378,307,052 of CM076574.1, forward strand.
TGTCACTAGATACGAAAGCTAGTACCGAACCTCACGAAGGTATTTCTTTGCTCAAATGTGCACGTGGTAGAAATATAATTTAAAGTCTGGGACCTGTCGATATTATGCCAAAGTACTTGGTGATAGACGGGGCTTATGGCTTATCACTATGTGTAAACTCATCTCAAACCCAACTAGAAATAATTTGTTTTCCATTGCCCTAGTGGGCTCCTTTGAATGCCACAGCGAGGCATACCTCGCAGCCTCACAGAGATCCAAGTTTGTAGTGGGGAATTGTGACTCATTAGGCTCCTTCCAGGCCATCATCTATAATATCCCAAATGGGAATCATGCAGCAATAGTGAACAACACTGCTCATAAATAACACAATTCGGAAAAATTAAAGCAGGAGGCCAATATGGAGGCTCAATAATGACATTTACATCAGCAAATCAAAGTTATATTGAAGCCCATGAGTTATAGAACAAAAAATAGAAGACTTTACATGAATAAAATCCTCAAAATGAGGTGTTGCAACCATAGATTATGACTGAACAAGCTTGATAGCATTATTTTATTTGTTGAAAGCAACTGTAGATTACACTTCAGATCTAGAGCAGATCTGTGTACAAAAAGTTAGATATATATCATATCTGTACACTAGAAAGGCTCAGGCTGGATCATTTGACCAAGTCGACCATGACCAAATCAACAACACTGTCTAGAAGGGATGAACTTCATTGATGCACAATGCAGTATTAGTTGGAGGTGGCACACGTGAAAGAAGTTAAATCATTAAGATGGTTTAGGGTTTTGCAAGGTCTCTATCTTATAAAAGAAAGGGGAGGACAACATGAGAAGGTTGTTGATGAACATATTATTTCTGAAGAATTTTTCTGTTTAGACATTTCTCATTCTCTTGGTTGTTTAGCAGAAAATAGTGTTGTTTAGCACAAGGATCTCCTATTTAGGAATCCTTCTCTTTCCTTGAGGAGCTCTTGGAAGAGTCTTGTATTTATTATCCACTATCAGGCTTAAGGCCAAGCTTCTTCTTCTAACTACAATGCAGATCCTATTGAGGGTTTGGTTGTCTTTGTAAGCTGCAGCAAGTGGAGGCTAGATCTACTCAGATCTAGGCCATTCTGGTGCCTCTTTTCAGTGGGAAAGTCTTCTATCCCCTTGAAAAGAGTGTATTGGATGATTGGAGCACATCTTTCAGATCTTGGGTTGAGGCCACCTATGTTCTAAATCCTACAGTGCAGTTTATCTTCCAATACTGCGTTATTTGCAAGTGAGAAGTTGCAGGGTGTTATGGTAGACTTTTGGAGGAGAGATATCTAGTGTTGGGAACCTGCCCTTCACTGTGGTGATCCGTGGATTTCAGATCTAATCCATGTCATATTTAGATCTAATCTAAATACTATTGCATTTACTTCAGAATTTCTGAATCATTATGTAGATCTGTTGCATTAGATCTCAGATCTACTCCATGTACTTCACTTTTTGTTGAAAACCTTAACGGGCGTTTGTAAATCTTTCACACCTAAGTGTGCTTATGTAAATAGCCTAGATTTAGCTTTGTTCACATGTGGAATTGATTTATTTTGATGTTTACGAGTTTTGTTGATCCTCCTTTACAATTTTATTCATGAAATATAAAACAAAACAAAATTTAATATTCCATTAGCTTAGGACTAATTGGGAATATTACAGTCCTCCCCTCCAAAATGTTTCTTGTCCTCAAGAAACTGATAATGTGAGTGCTGCAACACATCTCCTCCTCCATTGGTGACACCAACATGAGTTAATATTCCTCCATGAGCCAAGTGTTCACCAAACCATCCATCCATGACTTGCTCCACCAAAGTTCTCATGAGATGCAAATAGCTCATTCCATAAGGAGACAATAAGTTACATGAAACAAACATGGTTTTCCAAATTCCCTCCCTGAAATATGAGACATAAAGTAAATGGAGAGTGGCCATCCGATAGGGCGCATGCATGCCTTCCCTCCTTCCTCCATACATCCCCATAAAAAGTACAAGTACATCATCAATATAGGGGATCAAAAAAATGTACAAACAAATAGAAATTTGTGCACATGGAGGTGGGTCATATTCCCACATGTGAAACCAGCGCAGAGCATCCCCTACCTGCATCAAATCAAGATGTGGTAAGTGGCTTTCCCACCACTTACTTGCTACCCATATCATTTCACCATAGTTGAAAGTGTGAGATATATTTGGTGCCTTAGGGAAGCACCCATCATGTTGCAAAATATCCCTTTTCCTTCCAAGGGAGTGGCCAAATTCAAAAAAATTTGTGGCCCAATGTTGGCCATGAGGCTTACAAAATACAATAATCCTCCTTGGAGTCATGTTCTGCATAAAAATGGTGAAAGAATGCATGAAATCAGAGTATAAAACATGTGTAACAAGAGCATGTTCTTCACCAATATTCCTCCTCCTATCATTGGAGTGGTGCATAGATCTATTCTCTTTCTCAAAAAGAGAAAGAGAGGGCTGACTTAACTCTTCCTTAGAGTCATGTTGTTGCTCCAACTCCACAAGGTTCATGCATATTTGACAATGCTGATATAGTTCTTTTTCAAAGCCCTCCCAATAGTAGCTCCTCATGATGATGTTGTTGAGTTTCATAGAGTATGCGTGGCTGAAATAGAACTCTTCATAAGCCCTTTGTAGTAACTTCTCCTTGAGCTTGGAGGCTCTAGACAAGAAGATCCTACCATGGTTATAGATGAATCCATCTAGGATTGGATAGCTTCCATCATGTAGCAAGTCATCTAGAATCATGCAAGTGTGAAGATCCTTGGAATATTCCACCAGCAGTTGGGATTTCCAATATGGATCTAATGTGCCCAATAATAACAACGCTGATAATGTATAATCTAAAATGGCTGCCATGTTGTTGCTCTCCTCCGTGAAATTTCTCATGTCAAAGGTGTATGTTGGAAGATCATGCCTCCCATTTGTCTCCTCCTTGACATCTCCCATGCCAAAGGTATAAGGTGGAAGGTTGCCATTCCTTCCTTGCTGCCTCTCTTGCATATGCACATGCTCAACAAAAAATGGAAGTTCTTGGAAGTTAGTCTCCCATGGAAGGCTATCATCTATCCAAAACCTCCTTGGGTTTGCCAAAGTATGCATGTGTGACCACCATATCTCATCATGTATGGGAGAGGGTTCTCCAAACAAGTTTGTCTCCTAATTCAAGGATTACCTTCCTTGCTCCATGATGGTGTCATTCTTTCCCCTTGCATCAAATTTTCTCAACGCATTATGAGATGAGAGAATGAATAATGGTGATAAGGGGAAAAATACTTTCCATTTCCGTGAGCCTTACCCATACTCTCAGCGCTGTAGTATGGTATTCTAGTGCTCCCTTCCTCCTTGGATCTATGAAAGGAGCATCAATGCATGAAACATCTTTCATCAAATATGAATCAGGTGGTCTCCCAGGTGGTATACCACAAGATAATGATGTCTCATGGCTCATTCCCATGTGAACAACAAATGGGAACATCTTATGATTGCTTCCACTGTGAAAATCCATCTCTGAATTCTGTGTGGAAGTATCATGATAATGGGGTATCACTCTCATGGATGCAAGAGTGCTTCTGATTGGAGCAATTTCCCCATCTTATTCTCCATGTAATAAAGGATCACCTCCCATCATATCAGTGTTGTGATCCTTCATCTTCTCTCCTTCACCCACCTTCTGCAAGATCTCACAGTCTAAGGTGCTCCCTTTAGATATAGCTAACTCATGAACACCCATCATCTCCTTGGTGTCAACAGTCTTGATCACAAAGGTCTGATCTGCCATAGTGTGTGTTCCCAAAACTGGATGCAATTTTGGGACACATTCCTTCCATTGTAATGTCTCATTGTCTATCATCATAGACACATGTTTCTCATTCTCTTCATGTGTAAGATCCTCGGGACCTTCTTGTAAAGATACAAGAGCCCTCTTAGTGGAAGCAATGGCTTCATCTCCATCTCCCAATAAAAATAAATCTCCTCCTGCTGTCACAGCACTAGAGGAACATTTCATCTCTTCTTATTTTTTATCCTCGTCAATGGAGCATGCCTCATCAATAAGAGATCCTTCCTCTTGATCTCTCCTTGAAAAAGGAACACTCATGTCTTCTTCTTGAGAAGAATGTTCTTGCTGAAGTGGGGCCTTTTCCCTTGGAAAATCATGTAGCAGATATTTAACCCCTTCAACAATGTCTAGGAATGGAGTTATCTTCATGGATCCTTCCATCTCATGCAAAGGTTCTGAATTATTGGGCTTAGTTTGTTTACCTAAAGAAATTTTAGATGACATAGAATCAAATATTTTCACTAACCTCCTAGTGAACTTTGCATAAGTACAAATGTTTACATTTTTCAATGAAGAAGATTCAGATAACCACTAGGCATAAGCCTTACCTTGGAGGTGCAGTGCTGCTACTTTTATGGCTTCTTCTTCTTAAACATGATGTAGCTGGAAATATGTGTCAAGCTTCTTTACCCAAGACTTGGCTAAGTTCCTGGGTGATCCATCAAATGTAGGTAGGAAAGTCCTACCCAAAGTGGGTTGCATGCACCCTCTTCTTCTCTTGTATATGCTGGATCTTCTTTCTTGTTTGAGTTGAAAAAACTCTGGGAATCTTAGATGCTCTTTGAATCTCTTAGACTGAGATTCATATTCTTGGAGATAGTCACCAAGAGTCTCCTCTTTTGGTGTCTCTCCTTCTGCTTCTTCTCTTGCTAGGAATGTAGGCATGCTACAATGTTGCAGATCTGATTGTGTGGCTGAATGCTCACACACAGAGTATGCAGAACTAGGGCTTCCTTCATGTGAAAATCTCTCCAAAGGATCTGCATGTTTTTCTTTCCTCATTCCCTTGATTTCATTCTTCAACTCATGCAAAGTTTGGAATAGAGTTTTTTAGAACTCTTTCCCTTTCATTCTTCCAGATAAAGGGGTTTGACCCTTATCTTCTTTGTATTTAGTGTAATCACTCTTCTTCTTCAGTCTTTTATTTTCATGAAAATAATTATTGGCTTCTTAGAATGCACAGGCTGTGCCAAGATGATGCTCTGATACCACTGTAGTATCCCAAATGGGAATCATGCAGCAATAGTGAACAAAATGCTCAGAAATAATGCAGTTCAGCAAAATAAAAATAGGAGGACAATATGGAGGCCCATGAGTTATATTGAAGCCCATGAGTTATAGAACAGAAAATAGAAGACTTTACATGAATAAAATCCTCAAAATGAGGTATTGCAACCATAGATTAGGACTAAACAAGCTTGACAACGTTATTTTATTGGCTGAAAGCAGCTATAGATTACACTTTAGATCTAGAGCAAATCTGTGTACAAAAAATTAGATCTATATCAGATCTGTACACTAGAAAGGCTCCTTTACAAATGCCCCTTGGGGTTTTCAGTAAAAAGTGAAGTACATAGAGTAGATCTGAGATCTAATGCAGCAAATCTGAAGAATGATTCAAAAATTCTGAAGTAAATACAATAGTATTTAGAACAAATCTAAATATGACATGGATTAGATCTGAAATCCACGGATCACGACAGTGAAGGGCAGGTTCCCAACACTAGAGATCTCTCCTCCAAAAGCCTACCAAAACACCCTGCAACTTCTCACTTGCAAATAACACAGTCTTGAAAGATAAACTGCGTTGTAGGCTTTAGAACATAGGTGGCCTCAAGCCAATATCTAAAAAATGTGCTCCAATCATCCAATACACTCTTGTCAAGGGGATAAAAGACTTTCCCACTGAAAAGAGGCACTAGAATGGCCTAGATCTGAGTAGATCTAGCCTCCACTTACTACAACTTACAAAGACAACCAAACCCTCAACAAGATCTACATTGTATTTGGAAGAAGAAGCTTAGCCTTAAGTCTGATAGTGGACAAGAAATAAAAGACTCTTCCAAGAGCTCCTCAAGGAAAGAGAACGATTCCTAAACAGGAGATCCTTGTGCTAAACAACACTATTCTCTGCTAAACAGCCAAGAGAATGAGAAATGTCTAAACAAACAAATTCTTCAGAAAATAATATGTTCATCAAAAACCTTCTCATGCTATCCTCCCATTTCTTTTATATGATAGAGACCTTGCAAAACCCTAAACCATCTCAATGATTTAGCTTCTTTCACATGTGCCACCTCCAACTAAGACTGCGATGTGCATCAACGAGGTTCATCCCTTCTAGACAACGCTGTTGATTTGGTCATGGTTGACTTAGTCAAATGATCCAGCCTCTTTCACACCTAAGTGTGCTTATGTAAATAGCCCAGATTTAGCTTTATTCACATGTGGCATTGATTTATTTTGTTGTTTAGGAATTTTATTGATCCTCCTTTACAATTTTATTCATGAAATAGAAAACAAAACAAAATTGAATATTCCCATTAGCTTAGGACTAATTGGGAATATTACATCATCATAATTAATAGCAAGATCCATGTGTAGTGGAACTATTTTCCCTCCTCCTAAGCCTCTCTGTAGTCATCTAATAATTCTTTACACAAGTATCTGACCCAATTGTATACGACGCCTTTGTTGCATTGTGAAACTGAAGACACCACCGCTGCTGAAACCTCCTCTGCACAACACTTCCACATGATCTTTCCTGCTAAAATATGGGTAGAAAAGCACACTGACCTATCCTTGATAGAGTTAATATAGTAACCCCTAGTTCCCTTCGTCAAGCCATAATCCTACTTCATCTTGTTAGCCAACTTCTTATCCCGATCCTTTCCCACAAATTATTCAGTGAGGTCTAGACAGAGATAATGAAGTGTCGTGATCTTCCTGATCAACATTGCATCAATGGAGATTATTTCCTCTAACCATAAACAATCATCATGCATTAGTGCTAGCAGTTGGCACACATAAATTTTATTGATAATGTTGTACCCAAAGTGTAGAACAAATAAAATGTTCAAAAACCTTGTATTCTGAAATTTGGCTACCCACTTCATTGCTTCTAATCTTGTCACCCTAGTAGCTTCATAGTATATAGTGCGCAAATACTGGCTTGGCTTGAATTGGGGGTATTTGTTGCGGTCATTGAAATCTCAATCCTCAATGCGCAATTGTGGCACTTTTCCCAACAATTATCCCTCAACCAGTACTTCTTCAGGCAGCTAGTGCTGAAAATATTGTATTTCATTACGTCCAGATCCTTTGTAGGCTTCGCAGTTGTTGGTTTCCATGGTGGAATATATGGGGAAAAACTAGAGATAGGGTTTGATTCCTCCACATCAATGTCCTCTAGTCCTTAAAACAAGACTTCTTCCTCTTCTGACTCCTCTACCTCAATGGCCTACTTTTTCCTATCTCGTATCCTCTTAGACCTTTGTTCCTTTGGAATTTCCTTCTTCGACAACGTTCTAATTACTGAATTCTTTGGATTTTTAGAAGGCTCTTCTCGAGTCTATTTGTTGGGCAATTTTGGCCGTGTGACATTTGGGGGTGTTATAGCTTTTATGGTGTGTCTTAGACCTGGTTGGATTGTGTGTCTAAGCCCTATTTTGATCAATTCTTTTTTAAACACTTCAAAACTATAATCTGACATGGAGTGACTCACTTGGCTAGATTTCAGGAACAAAATCTCAATTCTAAAGCTCAAAGAACAAAGTATTCAACTGTGGTGTGGGGTACCTAATTTAGAGAAAAATTCAAATTCAAACTCCATTATATCCTTCAGATAAACCTCATAAATACAGATTTAGTAGTAGATCCGCCCAGATATTCCCATTAAATAGATCCTCCCATCGCTCCCTTTAACGACCAAGTCCTTGTCAAATCAACTATTCTGGCTCCAACTGTTATATTATGGGTGAGCTTCATCAGACCCGCCTTTGTGGCACTATCCTATGCTATTCAACATAGTTCCCTCCAACTTCTCCATGTCCATGCATCTCATGCAATACTTCTACTCTGATGAAGCCTTCCTTCGGCATAGTCATTTATAGTCCCATGCTCTCTTTCAATTGTGTGGAGCATTAATACTTTTCTCCAACCATATAGTCAATGTGAACCCCCAAGGGAATATTTGTCCATGTATAACTTCAATTGGCTTCCATTGATACGTCCAGGGAACAACTCACCATTCAGCTTCTCGAGTTGAACTACACCCCCCTCAGAGACATTCATGACAATATAAGGTCCCAACCAATGCATTTGCAACTTCCCTAGGAACTTAGTGAACTTGTTGTCATACAAAAGAACTAAGTCCCCATCCCTGAACATCTTCTTCTTAATATGCCAATCATGCCAGGATTTTTCCCTCTCCTTCTAACACTGTTACCGATGAAATAGGTAACCGCACTGTTACCTACTTTTTTTTGGTAGCATAAAAAGCACCCGATTTTGAAAAGTGGTGATGCAGAATCACCCCTTTTTTTTGTGCACATTTTTGACACTCTAATTATTTTAATTATGAAGTATGAATATTTGTTTTAAAATGTTAGTGATTTTCATGCTAATTTTGAAACGTATTGATGCAGCATCAACTTTTTTTTTTTTTAGAGCGGTGATTTTCATGCTAATTTTGAAACGTATTGATGCAGCATCAACCTTTTTTTTTAGAGTGGTGATTTTCATGTTGGTAATAAAACACAAAACTTGGATAAAAATATATATATAAAAACAATAAAAAAACCAATAAAAATTGTAAAAAAAAAAACAAAATTAACTCGTAAAAACAAAAAATTTAAACCAAAAAAAAAAAAAAAAAAAACAAAATTATATCAAAAGAAATGACAAAATTTGAAAAAAAAACACATAATTTAAAGAAAAAAAACAAAAATTAACCAAAAAAATAAAAAATAAAAACATCAAAAACATTTTTTTCTAAGTTATTAAAAAAACCAATATAATTAAAAAAAAAATTAAATAGAAAATTTAAAAATAATTTAAATTACCAAATTAAAATTTAGATAAAAAAAATAAAATACAAAAAAGAAAAAATTAAATTTAAAAATTTAAATTAAAAAAATAATAATAATAAGAAAAAAAATACAAATTTTAAAATTAACAAAAATAAAAAATAAAAATAAAACAAAATTTAAAATTGGAAAATAAAATTAAAATTAAAAAAAACTATCATTAAAAAACAAAAAAATGAAAAGAACCACGTGCAAATAATTAAAAAACAAATATCCATAAATTTATTGTTTTTTTTTTAATGAAACAATTTATAAATTTTAAAAATGAAAAACTAAATAAACTAAAAGATTTAAAAAAAAAAATAAATTTAATTAAAATTTAATAAATTTAATAAATAAATTTTAAATTTTAAAAAATAATTAATCTAAAATATTAAATTTAAAAAAAAAATTAAAAAAACAACAAAAAAGCTAAAACAAATTAAATTTAAAATAAAAAATTTGAATTAAAAAAATAAAATTTAAAATTTTTTGAATTAAAAAAAAAAAATCAAATTAAAAAAAAAATTAAAAATTAAAAAAAATTAAAAAAAAAAAGAATTTTTTGATCGTGGAGGCGCCGCCAATCGGCCTCCCGCCCAAGGTGGTGGTGGAGGCTGGCCGCTGGGCAGGCGGGGGGCTTCATGCAGCCCTTCGCCTGCCTAGCGGCGGGCCTCCGCCACCAACTTGGGCGGGAGGCCGATTTCGAGAATCGCCCTCTCGCGACGGGAGGCCGATTCTCGGAATCGGCCTCGCGCGGCGGAGGCCGATTCTAGGAATCGGCCTTGCGCGGCGGGAGGCTGATTCTAGGAATCGGCCTCCTGCCCAGGTGGCAATGGAGGCCAGTCGCTGGGCGGGCGGGGGGCGATTCTCGGAATCGGCTTCCGCCCAGGTGGCGGCAAAGGCCGGCCGCTGGGCGGGCGGGGGGCTGCATGCAGCCTCCCTGCCGCCCTAGTGGCCAGCCTCCGCCGCCACCTGAGTGGGAGGCCGATTGGTGGCGCAACCATGATAAAAAAATTCTTTTTTTTTTAATTTTTTTTTTTAACTTTTAATATTTTTTTTAATTTTTTTTTTAAATTCAAAAAATTTAAATTTTTTTTTTTAATTTAACTTTTATATTTGAAATTTAATTTGTTTTAATTTTTTAATTTTTTTAATTTTATTATTTTTTTTGTTTTTAACTTTTTTTTTCTAAATTTTGTCAATAATTTTTATTAAATTTAGTATTTTTTTTTTAATTGATTTTTTTTTTTCATTTTTTTTTATTATTAAATTTTATGTTTAGTTTTTTCATTTAATATTTTAAAATTTAATAAATTTTGTATTTTATTTTATTTTATTTTTTTAAATTATTTAAATTTAATATATATATATATATATATATATATATATATATATATATATATATATATATATAATTTTTTTTAATTACATAAAAATTTATATATTTTTTTTAATTTCAATTAAAATTGTGTATTTAAAATTAGATTTTTTTTTCTTAAACTTAATATTGTCAAATTAATTTGTTTTTTATTTTATTTTTTATTTAATATATTTTATTTTATTTTATTTTATTTTTTTCAATTTTTCATTTTTAATTGATTTTAAAAGTTTTTTAACTTTTTATTTTAACAATGTATTTTTTTCTTTATATTTAAAATTTATTTTTTATTTCAAAATTTATTTATTTATTCATTTATTTATTAAAATTTAATATTTTTTTTTAAATTTAATTTGTTATTTTAATATTAACATTTTTTTTTAAAATTTATTAAACTCATATATATATATATATATATATATATATATATTATTTTTTATAATTTAAATTTAATTTATTTGTTTTTTTAATATATATTTTTTTAAATTTAATATTTTTATTGTATTTATTTTTCATTTTTTATTTTTAATTAATTTTTCATTTTTTTACTTTTAATTTAAATAATGTTTTTTTTTTTTTAATTTTTTTTTTAAAGTTTTAAATTTATTAAAATTTAATATATTTCTTTAAATTTAATTTTTTATTTTAAAATTTAATTTTTTTTTTTTTTAAATTTAATAAACATTTTATTTTTCTTTTTTAAATTTAAGTTCTATATTTTATTTTTTATAATTTCTTTCTTTTTTTAACTTGTTTTTTTTTTTTAATTTAATATTTTTATTTTGTTTTTGTTTTTATTATTTTTTATTTCAATATATTTTGAAATTTTAATCTTAAATTTTTTTTTCCTTAAATTTTAGGTTTTTTTTTTAATGTTTGAATTAAAATTTTTATTTTTTTATTCCTATATATTTTTAAATTTTAAGCTTTAAAATGTTTTTATTTTTAAAATTTATTTTTTTCTTAAATTTTAGGTTTTTTTAATGTTTGAATTTTAAAAATTAAAAAATGTTATTTCTATTTTTAAAAGTGTCCAAAATATGACACAATTTTTTTTTTTTTTGTTATTCCAACATCAACTGGTTTTGTTTTGAGGGTGTTTTTTCAATCCTTTTTTCAAGAAACAATTTTGTTTTTAGCATAATTTTATAAAATGCTGAAATTTGATCTTAAAAAAAAACCAAGTGCGTTCTGGAATACATTTTTTTTGTTTTTGGGGTGTTTTTTCATGTTTTTTAAGTCTTTTTGGGCTAGAGTTCCCGTTTTGAGGTCAGGTTACCTATTTCATCGGTAACAGTGTTTTCTCCACATGTTGGTGAAATCCAATAATGAACCTATCTTCCTCTAGCATAAGCAGTTGCTCCAATCTTTGCTCCATAATATCGTTGTCTGACATATATGTAAGTACTATGATTCTGAGACTAAGAACGATGTACTCCATCGACATTACTGCTTCTATACTAGTTTTAACGGAGTTTGGCCCGTCAAATTCTTACAGGAAGTCCTATAGGCCCATAAAAATGTAGGAATTTGCAAGCCCCATTTATCCCCATTGACTTTGCACGCCTTAGTCAAAGCGTTCTCCAGAATTTTGTTAAAGGCCTCAAACATCCCATTTTCCTGTGTGTGATATGGAGTACTCTTCTGGTGATGCATTATGAACTCCATGGTCAACGCATCAATGGTGCTTTTCAGGAAATGCGTACCTCTGTCGCTCATCAATATCTTCGAGCAACAAAACCTCGACAAAATATGTTCAAAAATCACATCTTTTTCTACACTAAAATTCTTCACCAGATGTGCCTCAACCCATCTAGTGAGGTAATTTGTCATAGTAATAATGTACCACACACCTCTTTTCTTCCTAGGGGGATCAACTGTTCCCATAAAATTGATTACCCATTTATTTAATTCTTGCAAAGTGACTTGAGGATGCAACGCCATTTCATCCCTTCGTGATAATTTTCTGGTCCTCTTACACACATCACAAGCCCTACAATATTCCTTCAAATCCTTATGCACCCTAGGCCACCGAAGTCCAGCTCGCATATTCTTCTATGCAGTGGAATTTCCTGCGTAGTGACCTTTAGAAACTCTACTATGCACCTCAACCAAAATACTATGGCGTTCGTACTCATGAACATATCTTCGCATAATATCATTAGCCCCCATCTTGTATAAGTCTCCTGCAATCAAAGTAAAATTAGTTGCCTTTACTACTAGATATTTATTTTGCTACATATTATACTCCATAGGTGCAACTCCCGAAGTCAGAAACTAAATGATATCTAGAAAATTCTCATCTGCAACCCAAATAATGAACAATTGTGCATCAGTAAATCCTTCAATATTCATCATCTCTTCGACTATCTTGATTCTAGACAAATGATCAAGCCAGTCATTCAGACAGCCTTGCTTGATTGTCACTTCGAAATCATACTCTTGGAATAGCAATAGCCACCTGTAAATCTCCCCCTCCCCCCACAACATAAGTTTGTTCACCCATTATTTCAACGTAGAATGATCAGTTAACATTTTTAAGTATGCACCTATTAAATAATTTAAAATTTTTTGCAGTGCATATACCATTGCTAACCCTTTGCGCTCCGTGGTGGAGTAATTTTTTTCTACTTTACACAACTTCCATCTTGCAAAAGAAACAGGGTGATATAGGTCGCCTTCTCCTAGTTTTGTTGAGACAACTCCTAAAGCTATGCAAGACATATCGACATGTACATGGAACTCCTTCTTCCAATATGGGAAAACTAGAATTGGCATAGTGACTATCTTTTCCTTCAGCACATCGAGGATCTTCTGACAGTCATCATACCAACAGAACTTGACATCCTTCTTCAAGAGTTTTTCCACTGGCATAAGGATCTACACATAGGCCTTTATGAACTTTCAATAATAACTTGTATGGTCGAGCATCATGTGTAGCTGCTTCACATCGTTGGTGCCTCCAGGTTTATAATCACAACAATCTTCGCAGGATCGACCATCAATCCCTTCTTGCAAATAATGTGCCCCAACAATATACCATATGGAACACAAAAAATTCATTTCTTCAATTTCATGGAGATTTGATATTTCCTACAGGTATCCAACATCAAGCACAGACTAGAAAAGTGCTTCTTTAATAGTTTGAAGACTATCTAGTCATCGAAATACACCTCCAAAATTTTGTAGATATATTCTTTAAATGCAGTGACTACGACTCTGGAAAGGATTTCCGGAGCATATTCAGTCTGAATGGCATGACTGTGTACTGAAAGGATCGCCATTCAGTAGATAAAGTGGTCTTTCTTGGATATTCTAGCACAATCCTTATCTGATGATAGCTTGAGAATCCATTGGTAAAGGAGTAGGCTTCCTGCCCTCCAACATTCTCCTAAACTTTATCAGTGAATGGTGTCGGAAATGGATCATGGACACATGCATCGTTAAAATTTTTGAGGTAGACACAAATTTTTATCTCTCCCTTAGTATTTTTCACCTGGACCACCATAGGGCTAACCCACTCGGACTCCTCTATTGGTTCAATAGTTCCAGCACTAAGAATCTTGTCTAGTTCTTCCTGCACTTTTTATTTATATTTTGGGTTCAGCCAATATGGGTGTTTCTTGACCTGCTTCGCATCATGCTTCAAAGTGATGTGCGTAACTCCCAAATCTCGTATAATTCCTTTCATCTCAGATAAATTTATCAGGAACATATCCTGGTACTCATGCAATAATTTAGTGACCATTATCACCGTGTTATCGTCCCAATAGTCCCCAATCTTTGTAAACTTGAGCTCTGCTTTTGAGCCTATGTTGACTTGTTGATTTCTTACAGGCTGTGCTATGTTCGACATATCTACTTTGGGACCTGCAACCTCGCACTATCCTTCTGATTCAGGAATATTGAAATTGTGTGGATCATCAACTCCTTCTTTCACAGTCGGGGTGTAACATTATCGTGCTTGTTCCAACTTTGTAGCCTAGTCAGGTTGTACCGAAGTCGTCGGCTTAGTAGTAATTCATAATACTCCTACTCTGACTTCCTGAAGAGCATTGCTAATAAGATCCCAACTATCTGTGAAATTATAAGTCAATAATAAACCTTATTTCATCTCATACCAATTTATGGTGCCATGGAATAGCTCCATTTCAAGATACCATTGTTGAGGTATCGTATCCAAGGTATGAAAGAATATATGTGTTGGAGCGGGGTCCCCTGGGGTACAATTTTGGTAAATTTTTGTATATGTTTTGTTGTGCGCGCTGCGCAAAAGAGTCAAAGGGGATTTGGGGCAGGTCAAAGTCCCTAATTAATGTAATGGGTTTTAAGGGAAAAACATGGGTCTCAAACCATGGTTTGAGACCATGGTATCTGTGCGCTAAGTTAATATAAATTTTTAAAGGTTTAGTCATCAAGAGATATCTTTTGTTTATTGTCTTTTTATGGTTATTGCTTAAGGTTTCTAGTCTAAGTTTGGGTTTTTGGGTAGAAAGGTTCTTGTTGGCTATGTGCGCAGAGACCTTAGTCTTCACTGCGTGCAGACTCAGCTACCTGTGTGTGCGGAAGGGTAGTTGGTATTGAAGGATTGAATGTATTGGAACTGTTGAATCTCATAATATAGAAGACTATTTTGGCGAACTGGAAACTATTATGTATTTTTCTATATTGTTTATCAATTAATTGCAAATATTTTTTATTATTGCATCTTTACTTTTGTTTATGGCCAAATGCATCTACGCGAATGAATAAATTATATTATGTGTGGAATACATGGTTGATGAATAGATATGATTAAAGTGCATCTTTTTACTGCGTGCGAATAAATACAACATTCTGGGATAATCTTTGAATAATTGATTTGTTGTTATGTTGATCTGTTGATGTGCGCATTGGTATGTCATCTGTTGTAGTTCAGTGACAAGTCTATTTTGGGCCACCAAATTAAATTCTTCCTTAGGGTGTGGAAACCTAGTTCCAACATCCCCCATACTGCTTCAGGTGAGACTTTGATCTGTGCAAGTAGGTCATTGCTGAAAGGGCCAGTAGTTGGAGGGTTTGTTGGTTGTGCAATAAATCTGAACCTAGGTCAAGACCCCTCAAGACAAAAAATGGTTGTGTTTCTAGGATGGGGATCATTTTGAGGGAGAATTGATGTTGTCGCATCCTACGCAAAACAAATTACAAGATTGTATGGATAGAAATATCCTGGAATTCATGATCCAAGAGAATATAAATGTTCAAAAGTACATTTATACAGAATTCCATGAGCTATTATTTGCTTCCTTTGTGACTGAGTTGAATGAGTGGTTGTCTCGATTAACTGAATTTAATACTTGCGTGAAGGATGACGTAGTCACTCAGTGGACTCTAGAATTGGTACAATAGTTAGAAAAGACTAGTAATACAATTACCCACACAATAGATCATTGGATCGATTGTGTTATGGGAAGATTTGTGACTGAGTTTGTTATTGATCAGTTTGTGTCTTATTTTGAAGCTGAAATAAGATTCTTCAATGGTCCCAGAGGTAATTTCATATGCTATTTGAAGTTGTGGATTACGATGATATTGTGTGAATAGGGTTCTCTGTGTCAACATATTGCGTGAATGTCCCGAAGAGGCCTGACTACGTGCAGTAGAAGAACTTATCGCCCATATCTAGAAGAAGGGTTTATTTACAATCCTCTCAATGGTAGATTTGATAGTGACGAATAATTAGATACTAGTAGCTCTAGTGAATCTGCGCACTCTGAAGAACAGGAAGTTTTGCAAGATCAAAATAATCAAGGAGCATTGACCATAGTTCAGATCCCGTCCACCCCACTTCCAAACTCATGTCACAAGTCATCCATTCCACCTCCACCTCCACCTCCACTAGGAAAAAATATGTCCGCGTCTATGAAGTTTCCCAATTTCAGAGGTATCCAGAATGAATATAAGAAACAATTCTTGTTTGTCACTAATGTTGTATGGAGGGCACAATAGGTTAATAGTGGTGATGTAAAGAAAGTGCATTTGGCCGCTACTTTTCAAGACTACGCACTGGATTGGTATATAATATATATATTGATGAACCCTAATGCAACTATGGATAATCTGAAGGACTCCCTAAAAAAAAAATTCAAGAATCCAAAATCATACCCGCAACATGTAACAGAGTTGAAAGAGATTCACGAGGATTTGAAAAAATCTATATGGGATGTGGATCAGAGGTTAAAGTGCACTATCAGAGACGTTGGTTTCATTATCGATGATACCCAACACAAGGAATGGTTTATTGATATGCTTCTCCCACATCTACGCCAACCCTTGAGTCAACAAAAGATTTTCATGTAGGCTAAGGCTATAGAAATTGCAATGAAACTAAAAGTTGTGTCGGTACCCACTATAACCAGAACCTAGTAGATTTAGAGTTAGTTAGAAGCGATCCATTTGGAAATTCAAAATTTGTGCAAAGATAAGGGAAAGGATGTATGCGAAGATGTATGGTTCATACGATGTAAAGTCGTCAGGCATCATCAGGATCAACACCCCATATTCAATGATTATCTGCAAGCTGGAGGACCTAGCCCGTTGAAGACCCTGGCTGGGCAGAGTGGAACACCTGCATTATGGTGCACAATTTTTCAGTCTATGCATCTACATGCAACAGACTATTGTCCCATAATTGGAAAATATATGCTTGAGCTGAAGCAACCTTTTTTCAAGTTTTGTTCATCACTAGGACATGATGAACATCATTTTAGCAGTTTTGATTTGATGATGGATAAATTTTAGTTGTATAGAATGCAGGCTGAACCTACCTCACCAACATCTTCGTCTGGGAATGGTGGATTCCAAAATAGAGGACGGGGAAGAGGAGGAGAATCAACTGGTCGAGGGAGGGGACAAATCATATGCTACAATTGTGGAGATGCTGGCTATTATGCGCGCAATAGTCCAAATTCAGCGCGACAATCCTGTAGGTACTGTAGGTCATTTTATCATGTAATTGAAGATTGTCCTATTGTAATTTCTAATATTAAAGAAAATAAAGCATATACTCTCACACAGAACATTCAAATGGTAAGGGTGGAGTTGTGCAAATAGGATCCTAGCATGAATTTTGTCACTAGGAGTCGTGCAACTACTGATGAGGATAAAGGAAAGAATTTAGATACTAATCTTTGGATCCGAAAAGTGTTGGAGAAAAAGGATGGATTCAATTTACAACGTGAAAAAGACACCTTTGAAGAGGAAAAGAAGGGGTTTGTAGAAGCAAGCACATCAACATCAAGTAGACATATTGATGTAGCTGGAGTAGGTGAAGAAATAAAGACATTTTTAAAATATTGCATCAAACTATTGCGCAAAAAAAGGGTAGTGGAAAATCTTCAAGCATTGATAGATAACTACATGGAAAAAGAACAGCCATGGATGGAACAAAAAGCTATCAACAAGATCTATAAGAAAAAAAATGAACAAGACGAGAGATAGGATTGACTGCTCAGATCAGTGCCTATGAGATGGATCTAGGATCATTCTGGATATAGGATCTGATGCAAATGTTTTACCTAAGAAAACTTGGCAACGCATGGGAGAGTCTAAGTTGGATTGGTCTACTATTCAGTTGCTCATGGTGAATCAACAGAAAATCATTCCCTTAGGAAGACTCTCACAGGTTGAAGTAGATATTGAAGGAGTTAAGGTGCTTTCATATTTTGAAGTCATATAGATTGTGGATGATACTGATCCTTATCCAACGTTGTCGGGTTTATATTGGGCTATTGATATGGATGGAATCATAAATCTTAAGAGGAGACACATGGTATTTGAGAACAATGGAACCAGAGTAGTAGTGCCCCTAGATCCCGCAAAAGGTGCAAGATATACAAAACTGGTGCACGAGGACGATGAATTTTACCATATATATAAGATGACTACGCAAGATGAGGATTGGATCAAATTGAAAGCTGATGGAAGGCTTAATTGGGAAAATATAGCTCCTGCTTCTCAGATTTAGATGAAGAGTTGGAGAACTGGCTAAACCAGTTACATGAAGTATCTGCATTGCGCTGCAACCGAGTGACCAAATCCCTTCGCTGCATATCATCAGAGGTATGAGACTTATTGTATTATGATGGTTTAACTTATGTTAGCATGTTTTTAGGAGAGCTTGAAAGGACTGTTACAGAATCACAAAGATTCGATGCATTGAATATAGAGATGCGCTCTACTCCAGCACAATGGTGGGAGACTCACAAAGGAAACTTGGGAAACTGGGAAGAATGTACTCGAATGATGAGATTGTGCTTTGAGTGTCCAACTACCAGAATGGAAGAGGTTTATTCCAAAAAGGGTGATCCGGGCAGACATCTAGCCAAATGGATTGAAGTATGGGGTGTGGAGCTGAGACCAGAATGGGTGCACATGTTCATCCATACGTTGGGGAAGGTACCTGCGGATTGGTACCTAGAAACATAGCTGTGTTGAGGAACCAAAGAATGTTCTACGCTGAATGAAATTTTCATTTTAACCTTCAGCTTTGAGAGTGGGTTTGATTGTTTGGGTAAATCACTACAAGGTATTTATGAGGTTATCTTTGACAAAACCAAGCCGAAGGTAGAGCGCGCTTCACCAACATGGGATGTGTAGATGAGGGATATTGTCAATTGCAGAAATCTGACAGTTGAGGAAAATGAATAAAATCCAAGGAATATCACAATCCCTAAATATGAAGGACATCGTGAGGTTTTTGGGCCTTCCATTACTTTGTTAGATGTCACAAAGCCTCTAAAGATTCGAAAAGTGAACATTGGATCCGAAAAATAGCTGAAATTGGCAAAGATCAGAGATTACTGGGATGATGATACAATGGGAATGGTTGCTGAGCTGTTGAGTGAGTATCAGGACCTATTTCCTATAAATTTCTCTAAGTTGAAAGGGATAATTGGAGAACTTTGGGTCATAAAGATCAATTTGAAACTGGATGCATGACCTGTGAAGCAGCGCCCGTATAGATTGAATCCAAAATATAAGAAAAAATTTAAGGAAGAATTGGATAAAATGGTTGCTACAAGAATTATAGAACAAGTGGGAGAGTCAGATTGGGTGAGTCCTATGGTGGTGCAGGATAAGAAGACTAAAGGATAAATAAGGATTTTCATGGACCTGCACAAACTGAATGATGCTTGCATTCATGATCTGTTCCCAACCCCATTTTTTGATGAGATCCTGGACAATGGAGGAGGACACGAATCTTATTCATTTACATATGGGTTCTTAGGATATCATCAAATCAGGATTGTGCCAAAGGATAGGAGCAAGACAACATTTTCAACAGAATGGGGATATTTTCAGTATATAGTCATGCCATTTGGATTGAATAATGTGCTTTCTATCTTCTCGCGTGTAGTAGTATCTCCATTCAAGGAGTATATCCACAAGTTATTATAAGTCTACTTTGATGATTGGACTATCTCTGGGTTGTTTATGAAGCATTTATCAAGGTTGCGCTTAATGATGCATACTTGTAGGAAGTATAAGATCTCACTTAATTTGAAGAAGTGCATAGTTTGTGTGCCATTTGGGATATTGTTGGGTCATATTTTCTGCCAGCAAGGATTGAGGTGGATCCCGTGAAGATCACGGTGATTGTTAATCTGGAATTTCTTTCTAATATCAAACAACTGCACTCAATTTTGGGGCATACAGGATATTATAGGAAGTCCATCCAAGGTTATCCACTGATCAATGCGCCCATGGAGAAATTTCTCAAGAAGGATGTGTCCTTATGTTGGGATGAGGAATGTCATAAGAGTTTTGAATTTAAGTATGAGGGGTTTACGTAGTGCATTATATTATATATGATTTTTGGGATTCAACTGCATTAAGTAATTCATTCATATATGACCATTTCCATGAGAGGTAGTCGTAACTGAGTAAATTCTCATGATTTTTGAATAGTCCACTTAGAACTCATTGCATCAGGTGATGCTCACAGGGGTGAATAAAAACCTTTAGCAGGTATTATGCTTCATGAACTGTTCAAGTAGAGCTCCATTTACTCTTTGTATTTAAGTATGAGGGGTTTCTGCAGTGCATTATATTAGATATCATTTTTGGGATTCAACTACGTTAAGTAAGTCATTCATCTATTACCATTTCCATGAGAGGTAGTCGTAACTCACTAATTTCTCATGATTTTTGAATAGTCTACTTAGCACTCATTACATCAGGTGATTCTCACAGGGGAATATGGTCACTGCACCCATATTTGTCTTCTCATATTGGTCGAAGGTATTTCATGTGCATGTTGATGCCTCCTGCATCATTCTTGGAGCTATTTTAGCACAACGAAGAGATGGGGAAGTTGATCATCCCATCACAATTGCAATTAGGAAGATGTAAGGCATAAAGTGTAATTTATTCAACTACAGAAAGAGAAGGATTGGCTATGGTTTATGCACTATGAAAACTCCGACACTACTTGTTAGGAGGCCACTTTAAGATGTTTACTGAAAACTCTGATTTGAAGTACTTGATCAATAAGCCTGTGTTGGCGGGGAAGATTTACAGATGGTTACTGTTGTTCCAGGAGTATGATTTTGAAGTCATTGTGAAGCATGGGAGACTGAATGCTGGGCCAGACCATCTATCTCGCACTGAGAATGGAGAAGAGCAGACTATTTTGGAAGATGGGTTACCGGATGCACAGTTATTCATTATTAAGTTGGTTGATGATTATTTCCATGATATAATTCATTTCCTGACTACTGGACGTGCGCCCGAGGAGTATAGATTGCAACAAAAGAAATATCTGGTTGCATGCGCAGTTGACTTTACTCTCATTTCCAGTCAGTTTACAATATGGGTGCAGATGAGGTGCTACGAAGGTATGTGTTATAGTTTGAGAGACGAGATATATTAGCTGAAGCTCATGGAGGGGTTGTCAGAGGTCACTGCACATAGAAAGCAACCGTGCAGAATATTTTGCGAGCTAGTTTATGGTGGAACACGTTGCACAATGATGCATATGCACATGAAATGTATGCCAAAGGAAATCCATCATGATATTCCCTTGCACCCATAGATGGAATTGCAAGCTTTTGATAAATGGGCCATATATTTTGTTGGACCTATTGACCCTCCAGGGAAGAAGACAACTATGCATTACATAATCACTGTAACAAATTATGCAACCAGATGGGTGGAAGCTAAGTCGGTGAAGGATTGTAGTGCGGACACAACTAAACACTTCATCTTTGATAACATTTTGACTCGTTTTGGATGCCCTAATATTTTTATGAGTGACCGAGGTACGGACTTTGTGAAGAAAATATTGAAGCTTTAATAGAATAATTATGAATTCATCATCACAAGAGTACTCCATATCACCCATGGGTGAATGGTGCAGTGGAAACTTTCAATAAGATATTGGAGAATATGCTCACTAAGGTTTACAATGCTAATTGGAATGATTGGGATGTGTGCATACCTGCAGTTCTTTGGGCATATAGAATCACATGAAAGAAGTTGAGAGGAAGGACTTTGTTCAAGATGGTGTATGTGCAAGAAGCAGTTATGCCAATGGAGTACATTGTTCCAAGTTTGCGCATTTCAACATTCACAAATATGGCAGAGAAAGGTATTATGGAAGAATGGTTGTCACAGTTGGTTGCACTCAAAGAGGATCACTTTGCTGCAAATTTCCATACACAAGTGTAGAAGGCACGCGAAAAGGCTTGGCATGATAGGCATATTAGACAGAAGGTCTTTAAGGAAGAATTTTTTGTTTTTTTGTATGAAAAAAATTTTGCGCACCGCCCATGGAAGTTCAAGATGCATTGGCTAGGACCATATGTTGTTAAGGAGATCACTGACGGAGGTGTGGTGCGTCTGGCCACATTTAGTAGAGAAAACCTTCATGGGTATTTTTATCCTACTGTATTCTACAGTTTCACTAGGTGACTATGGATTTTCTACAATCTGTTGAAGATAATATTTCTTGACTATCATTTATCTTCAGAAATCTCACTGCTTTCATTATCTTCATAAAACCTTTTTCACTATCTCTCAGTTTTCCTTCTCAAAATCACCCTCCTACTCTAAAAACTCATGTCTAGGCTTAAACCTCTCATTATCACCTTTTTCTCCTACCCAAAGACCCACTTTCATATCTAAAACCACATTAACCCCCTCACCTTCATCACTCTTCCTTATTTACACTAAAATATTGTAAAAAGTCCCTTTTTACATTATTTTGAATATAAAAATTAAACCTTTCCTGACCCATATTTTATATTAAAAATTCTGTTTTATTAAAAAAAAGCCCGACCCTTTATAAGTTATAGAGCCCCCTGCTTTAAAGTTTTTTACCCTCACTTTATCATAAAACCCCGTTATCATATGGCCCTACCCCTTACCCTTATAAATAAGCGCCTCCGCTTATTTTATTAACCCCCCGACCCCACTTAATAAAAAAAAATTTCCTCGTATTATAGAACCCTAACACATGTTCGTCCGGGCCCCACCATCTGACTTGCCCACCATTCAAAAGCCCCCAGCCATCGTTATATCAATCCCTTGTGATCCAATGACCCATAGTCGATATCGCACCATTCTCCGCGCGGAGGTTAACCATTCCAAAATGCGCAAAATGGGTGGTTTTATTGTTTGTACCCTTCGACATGTGTCACCTGCTAAATGGAATCACATCCACCGGCCTGAACTTGCTTACCACCTTTTCTCCATGCGAAAACCGCCTTTCTGCCTCCCACCAGAACCCAATACCGTTGCCTCCGTTCAAATGTTACGAAATCCTATGGCTTTGCGATGAAGCCCTCATCCACCATTAACACCTCTATAGCACTCCAAAAGCCCGAAATGCCTAAAAAAATGCACAGAAGCCACAAACATAGGTTTTGAACTAATTGATTGATTTTAATGTGTAGTCTACCAAAGGATCAATGCATAAATGGAATTCTAAAGGTCCCAATATTGTTTTACAAACTCCCTGGGTGACGATCCATCAAGTCTATTCATCAAGAAGGCCTCGAATGATGGATTAACAAATGAAAATCAATGGAACATGACCATTGATGGTCATCTAAATCACATCAAAAGAAATAAAGAAGTCTATGACAATGGTGCACAGGGGTAAAATCAAACAAAGAAACACAATCAGAAAGAGAAAAAAAAGCTTAAAAAGGTTTAATCAAATTTAAAGGCAAAAACCATGAAGATCAAGGTCAAATGAAAAGACAGAAATGAATACAAAAGATTAAAAGCAATTAATCAAAGATTGAAAGGCAGGGAAGCAGAGATAAAGAAGATTAGAGGAGTTAAAAGAATAATTCAAAGGCAGATTAGCACAGAAGCAGATCCGAATGAATAAAAGCATTTACTTCTTCAGGGACACATTTTGCCACCTATAGCCTGTTTCATTTCACTAAAGACATCAAAAGTTATTGAAACAGTCAGAGATATTTCTCAGCTACTTTATAGTTATTGTAAAAGTTATTAAGAAGTCTTAAAAGTCAAACATTTCCAAAAGTTAACTCAACAGTTAAGTTAGAAGTTATTGTTATAGTGAGTCACTCTTAGATATTTTTCCTTGGGCCTTGCATGGTCTCAAAGGTAAAAAATGCATTAACTCTATAAATAAATGAAAATCTAAAACCCTAGCTTATGATCACCTCCTCATTTTGCAGATAAATACTGCATGTTATATGTTTCATTTTTAGTGTTGGTTGGTTGGATGATTGATGGTTGCTGAGCTAGTTGATGAGCTGCTAGGTTGGATTTGAGAAACCTCTGAGTTGCAGAGATCTACTGCACTGGAGTAATGTAACTGTTTCGAACATCAATAATACAAGCACGTTCATAGGATTCTTGAGCTATGTTAATGGTGAAGTTATCCTTTCTTTGTCAATGTTTTCCTTTTGTTTTCCATTTTTTCCATGATTTCTCTGATAAAAGAACAAAAATTTTAGATTAGGATATGCTGTCTTGGCACCCTAATTATGCCTCCTTTCTTTATCTTAATGTTTTCTTCTACAAGATCTGATTAGAGAATTCATAATTGATCTCTCGTTCCACCTAGCTTGTTGTCTTAGAAATGATTTAGTAGAGTCCAGCCGAAGAAGTCTATGGTATGCCTTGTCCTTTGGTGTAGCTTGAAATATTATTTTTAAGGCCTTTCTTTGAAGTTTACTTAGTAGAGTCCAACCAAAGAAGTCTATGGTATGCCCTATCATTTGGTTTTTCTTAAAATGTTACTTTGAAGGTCTTTTTAGAGTGTTTGATTAAAGAAGACAAGTGTATCTTTCTCTTTAGTTACACTCATTGTTATCTTAAATGTTTTCTTTGTCTGAAAGTAATTCTAGAGTTGCTGGATTGTTGTCTTAAAGGTTTGCTTATTAAATTCTGGCCAAAGAAGTCTATGGTTTGCCTCGTCCTTTGGTTTGTCTCAAACAGTTACCTAAGAGGATTTTCTTGTTGAAGTAGAGTTAAAGGATTCTTAATTTCCATTTATTTTTACTGTTTTCACAACTCTTGGAGTGTGTTTGGTGCACGTATGTACGGAATCACACCAACTTAAGGGGTGTGGTATACCCACTTAAGTTATTGGCAACAGGAAGAAAAAGAAGTGGAGTCAAGCAAGTTAGTGGAACAAGCTATAATCAATAAGCATACTAGATATATAAATATCATGGCTCTAGGCCCCTCTTATTGAGCACTGGTAGTAATAAGAGTTAAAATTTACCCTCTTGCCAAAGGGCCCCTAGACCATGGGTTCTAGGTCACGATGCAAGGATGTTTTTATCCCAAGCTTGCCTCTGTGCAGTCTCCCTCTCTCTCTATTGTGTTGGACTAAAATTTTTGGATGGCCAACAATTGAGTCCCCTCTATCTTCAGCTCTGGCTCACACACTGCTGGTATTTCTTGGGCAATTCTGGCCAGCAGAACAATATGTTCACCAATTCTTCATCTCATGATGGCCTTATATAGGAGATTTCAAATCCTTCCTTCCCTCTCTTGGTACATTGTGGATGGTGACCCAAGAGAGGGGTATGATTCCTTTGTGTGCTCCAAATATTCCATTGTGTGCTCACTTAGTATCTAAGGAGGCATTGGTGGCTGTCCTTAGGCGGCTTCAAGTAAGGGGTCACTTGTCCTTTGCTTTGTGTGGTCCCAGATGGTGACATTTCGCCACTCCCAGGATTGTGCGCATATCGGGAAAAAGCACGCAACAAGTGCTCTTCACGAAGGATTATGCGTGCAAAGAGCATTTAGGACTTGTTCAAATTTAATTTTCCTCAGACATTAGAGATTTTTAAATAGTTTCCAAATTCTGTAATGTCTTCCAGCGCTGTAAATCCTTTTGCCTGACATTAATTAATGTCATATTCTGCTGTATTATTTCCAGTGTCAACAGTTTCCCCCTAATGTGTGAGGTATAGGAAGAAATGTATAACCGAAATGCATTATAGTTTCTTTTCTGTATCGTGCATAGAGAGAGAGATAGACCTACATGAAGCTTGGAATTGAAAACACCTTGCATCGGTTCCAAGAATGACCATGTCCTAAGGGATCCCTGTAAGAAAATACAATTTACAATACATAAACAATTTTTCTACGAGGCGGGCATGTCCCATGCTCGTGATGTTGTGGCTAGTTAAACAAATCTAGTTGACAGATACATGTTCTGTGTGTGTCACTAATATGGTAGTGATGTTGGCAGTTGTTGAGGACGACTTCTGACGCCCTCAGGGGCGTTTTTTATTTGAAAATAGGTGGAATATGGTACCCATATGCGTAAACTTGGTATGGCATATAGTTGCACATTGTATGCATAGGTGCTGGTTGGGACCTTCTCGTGTAAGCATTGTTGACAGAGACGCTTATGGAGGCACGGGTCTTTGACAAATTTGATCAAAGTGCAATGTTTGTAAGGTACGATACCATCTTGAAATGAAAGCTTTTCTCGTAGTCGAATTTCAGGAGGATTGAAGACATCTGTGGACAATGATATCTCCCACAGTGCCACCTCAGGATGCCCCTTGTATAGAGAGGAGTGATCCAAGGTGCCACTTCCTTTTTGGAAAATAGGTGTCGAAGTCGACAAAAAGGAAGCCTCAACTAACCAAGGGGTCGCCAATATGAGGGATCGGGGACCTACATGTCATGGGTTTAACATAGGCATGTTGGCGAGGGGTGACTGAAAACTCATGATGGGGATTTAGTGGCCCAAGGTCGGAGTATACTAAGTAGCTTGGCGGCAGTCATAGTTATTTTTGATGGGGAAATCCCTGGAGTCGGTAGGACTTCTAGGGTGGGTATAAACTAGCTATGAATTTCAAGGTGGCTTGTGCATGGGGGTATAATACTCCGACCAAGGGTGTTCAGGGACTACTGTCACGGGAGAAAAGATGAAATGAGGGGGTGAAGGATGTAGTGCACCGTTCAGGGTCTTTGTATACTTACCGAAAGAATAAAATAATGGGATTTGGTTTGTACAAAACACAGAGACGGGTACCCCAAAACATGAAAGTGTTTGCTCACTGATGTTGTGAGGAAGGTGTTTTACTAAGGGTGGGGGTCTCATTGGTTGGTATCATGTGCGGGGTTGATGAATTGGATGAGAAATTATCGTAGATGGGATTGTGCTAGTGGAGGTATGGGGGGCCAAATGCGAGGCGCAGTGGTGTGCTTTTGATATGCTTGTACAACCTAGTCGTCCAGGAAGGGGGTTTTATCTTGTATGGTAAACTTGACCTTATGCATGGTGAATAGATGGGCATGAGGTGCTTCCCAGACTAATGTGGTATGTCCATGGCGTCACTTTGTTGTGATATATTGTCTACTATGGGTGACGAGCACCATGGAGAGGAGGCTCTATCAACCAATGAGGATGTTTATCATGTGCAGGGTGAGGTGATGATAAACACGGTCGGATATGAGGACCCTATGGTTGATTTTTGATGGATAAATGATGTCAGGATATACAGA
Source organism: Pinus albicaulis (assembly GCA_034641835.2). Taxonomy (NCBI): domain Eukaryota; kingdom Viridiplantae; phylum Streptophyta; class Pinopsida; order Pinales; family Pinaceae; genus Pinus; species Pinus albicaulis. Next base: position 378,334,379 of record CM076574.1, read on the forward strand.
GTTGACTGGGACTCTATCACGTTGGGGGTAGAATGATACATGCTCTGGAAATTTCAGTAGATGGCCTTGTGGATGGTTTGCGAGCTTTTCCTACAAAAACAATTACCTCAATTGAAAGAATCTTCTTTATCAAATATTATTGAAATTCATGAGCTTTAAAAAAAAAGATGAGAGAGGGCATACCTACCGGCGTTGAAAACTTAATTTTTTGGGAGTGCAATTGTGTGGCATTGCCTTTGGGCATTATGGAGTGCTGATCACAGTGTTGCATTCGGTCTGGTGATTAGATAATCTAAGCTTCAATTTTCCCTTGGGAGTTGTGACTTGGCTCCTAGTTTTGATTCGGTTGGGGTTTCCCCCAGACTGAGATCATGGGGGGTGTTGTTGGTTACTGCGCCCTGCCCAGGATCTTCCTTTTGCTTGTTCCTCAGCTTCTTTTTGTAGTATTTGGAGGATTTTCATAATTCTCCTGGTTGTATGGTTGTTGATGAGCCTAGGAAGGGTTGCACTAGATTGACCAACGCATTACGTTGTGCCAGTGGTCTATTCTATGTGGGGAATGGGGGATATAGATTCCCTTGTCCCTAGTTGGTATATGAGTGTTGGGGTGACTTTCATGATAGCTAGGTTGTATTACATTTTGAGTAGAATCATATGAGTATCTAGGGTATTGATTAATGTTGCCTAGGTGTCCTTGGGCTAAAGAAATGATCGAATCATCTACCGAATCAACGTGCATGGTACTACTGCTACCTAGGTGATCTTTGGAAAAATACCCAATCAAAGCGTCTGCAGGATCGATGTGCATGGTATTATTTCTTCCTAGGTGATCTTGGCTCAAAGACCCAATCAAGCCATTTGTAGAATCTACATACTTGGGTGTTACTGCTGCCTATGGGATCTAGGGTCGAAGACCTGATCAAGACGTCTGCAGAATCTACCTACCTAGGTGTCACTGATGCATAGGAGATCTAGGGTCGAAGACCTGATCAAGTCGTTTGCAGAATCTACCTACCTGGTAACTCCCTGAGTATCATGGGTGTTACTGCTGCCTATATGATCTTGGGTCAAAGACCCGATCAAGACATCTGCAAAATCTACCTATATGGTAACTCTTTGAGTATCATGGGTGTTACTGCTACCTAGGTGATCTTGGGTCAAAGACCCTATCAAGCCATCTGCAGAATCTACCTACCTAGTAACTCTTTGAGTATCATGGGTGCTACTGCTACCTAGGTGATCTTGGGTCAAAGACTCGATCAAGCTGTCTATAGAATATACCTACCTAGTAACTCTTTGAGTATCATGGGTGTTACTTCTACCTAGGTGATCTTGGGTCAAAGACCCGATCAAGCCATCTGCAGAATATACCTACCTAGTCACTCTCTAAATATGGATTACTGTTGCCTAGGTGACCTTGGGTCAAAGACCTGATCAAGTCGTCTATGGTAATCAATGTGCCTAATAACTCAAGAGGATGAGGCAACCAAGTTCCCTAGTCCCTGGTTGGTGTATGGTGGCTTGGGGGGTGGAGGGACAAATGATTGTCTCTCTGGTGACTGTCGTTCCGCCTGTAGGTACAAGACGGTACGAGGTTCATCTCCAGATGACTCGGTGGAGGGATCCTCTTGATAGGTTCGCTCGATGGCGTGTAAGGTGTCCCTATATCATGGGATCTCTGGAAAATTATGGGTATAGTGCCCATAGTTGCTGTATAGAGCGCATGCGTGATTGGTACAAAATGTTTTTCCTTTACCTTTGGTGGTAGGTTCCTTTTTACGGGAACGCAGCGTCGCGATTGTAGAAATTTGAATAACTGAGATATTATTCACCGAGATTATCCTGATCACACACTATTTGATCTTCATGCATAATACATAACCTCTTCTACTATTGATCATCAATTTGCGGAAATATAAACAATCGCATGTGCACATTAAAACCATAAACAATCACACATATAAACATAGTATTTATGTGAAATCTTAAAGCTGAAAACCCCCAACTATCTGTATATCATAATGATAGAGATCATGTAAAAATCATTGTACAAACTCCTCATAAGCTCTCAGTACAATCTCCAATTGTTACACACTACACAAGCTCAGATCATACAAAACACATGCTCCAATCTGCTCCACTTGTTAGACAACCTCTACTGCGCAATCCAATATGGATAATTTCTAGATCAAGGTTCAAATACCACTAGTATGTATTGCAAAATCCTCATTTGCTTCTCCATCAATTGTGTGTGCAAATCTCATGCACCAGTATAGTCACAACTTATAGTCACACTTGCTCTTTCACCTACCTCTTCACTAGTCTCCACTGAAACTGTCCATGCACTGAAGTTAACTGATGTATTATTTAGTTGATTTATGAGTTAATAATTAGTGAATTAATTAATAATTAATTCACACCACTCTCACTAATTGTATCAATCAGTTAGACTAGATACAACTAGCTCAACTAAGTTAAACTGAACACAACTTCATTAATTGTCTCATCAACTCCACCAAACTCTGTCACATGAGTTCTAACTGAAGTCAAGCATGCAATAGATCCACTAAATCCTAGGAATAGCGTAATTCCTTCTGTCAGCTACATGTGCCACATCCAGGCATCAAACTGAGGTGCTCCAAGAGGATAAGATAATGTTTAGAGTCCAAATATTATTAAGAGCTAACAATATTCGACATATCTATTTTTAGACTAGCAATCTAAAAATAGATTCCGCCCAGTATGTCTAAAAATAGAAGTCCATATATTTTTCCTGACTTGACCAACCATCCACAAATAGCATCTTGCAACTCATAGAACATGATCCATATGTCTAAAAATAAACATAGTCTAAAAGTAGACTTTGCGCCAAAAATACCCTGCGGGCCCACTTAGTGAAGGCGACTTCTTTCCACTAAGCTCCTCATCTTGTTGCAATCTCAACACTCCCTCTCAACAAGATATGGATTATCTGCAACCCCTATCTTGCCCCTGTGGTATTCGAATTTGCTCCTGGTGAGCGCCTTCATCAAGATATCAACATCCTGATCCTCTGTAGGAATGTATGAAAGTAACATGATTCTCTGCTGCACAAAATCTATGATATGATGATAACGATCCATGAAGCCATGCCGCCTCAACTCATCCTCCTGTCTGTACCATGATCCATATCCCGATGTGCCTCTGAGATATCTCACTACATGCTTGCCTGCCTTCTAGAAGAGCTTGGTTGGCTTAACCATAGCTTGTGAAAGCTGGTTAACAACATAACATATGTCGGTTCGTGTATTGACTAGATACATAAGCGACCCCACCAACTGTAGATAAACAGTGGCATCCACTACCTCCGCTGAAGTAGCATCCTCCTTCCTCTAGACAGCAGGAAGAGGGGTATCAACAGGCTTGCAGCCATGCATGTTGAACTTCTCCAGTATCTCCCGAGCATACTTACCCTGAGAAACAAACATTCCACCACTGCACTGCCAACTTTCCAATCCCAGGAAATAATGAAGGAGGCCCAAGTCCTTCATCTCAAACTCTTTTGGAAGATCCTCCTTGCATGAGAGTATCAACAAATCATCACCTATCAAAATCAAATCATCTACATAAAGTACAATGATCAGCAACTTACCCTCCACCACAATCTGGTATAGGTTAGGATCTGCCTCACTCTTGGAGAATCCAAGTCCGATGAAATAACTGTCTATCCGTGTGTACCAAGCACGAGGTTCTTGTTTCAACCCATACAATGCTCTCTTGAGCCTGCACACATGCGACTCGCTGTCGAAGATCTCAAAACCTTCAGGCTGCTCTATGTACACCTCCTCCTCAATGACTCCATTGAGGAACACTGTCTTCACATCCATCTAATGAATGTGCCACCCCATCTACGCTGCGAGAGCAAGAATCATCCGTATGGAAGAATACCTTGCGACAGGTGCAAAGGTTTCCTCATAATCGATCCCCTCTATCTGTGAAAAGCCTCGGGCAACAAATATTTCCTTGTACTTCTCCACACTCCCGTCAGCTGCCTGCTTCACTTTGTAGATCCATCTCAAACCCACCACTGATTTCCCTTCCGGTCTGGGGATAATCTCCCATGCACTGTTTCTGACAATTGAATCATACTCTTCCACCATGGCATCTACCCATGCGGGATCCTCCACAGCTTCCTCGAAAGAGGATGGCTCTGTCACGATACACTTGCTCACAAGAGCCATGTATCTAGTATACCGGTCAGGTGACTGTCTCTGTCTGCACTGTGATGTAGGTGCTCCTACAACGTTCTCTGCATCTTGAGCCAGTAGCTCAGCTTCTGTAGTGCGCTTTTGCGCTCTGATGGTTGGCACTGCATGAGTGGTTTCTTCCACTCCATGAACCTCATCTTGTGGTTGATCCACATCCTGAGACTCATCTTTAGGAACTAATAGCTCCTCCTCTGCATGCAAGTGTGGCTCCCTCTCAAGCGAACACTTCATGGTTTTCTCCTCCTGAAATTTGATATCCCGTCGCACAACAGTCTTACGATTGTCTGGAAAATACACACGATAGTTGTGGGGCGTATCAGTGTACCCCACAAGTATCTCAACCTCTGCGGTCGGCTCTAGCTTCTTCTTGGCATCCCTCGTCACATGAATGTAAACAAGTGAACCAAAAATTTTCAAATGGGAAATATCAGGCTTCTTACCAGAAAACGCCTCCTCGGGTGTACTCATGCCAAGTATCCTATGAGGACAACGGTTCTGCACATATACTGCAGTATTGCATGCCTCTGCCCACAAGTGAATGGGTAGGCCCTGATCATGCAACATCGCCCGTGCAGCACCCACGATCGTTCTGTTCTTCTGCTCAGCAACCCCATTCTGCTGTGGGTTATGAGGTGCTATGAGCTCTCTTCGAATTCCTTCTGCGCTGCAAAAGTCCTTGAATTTTCCAGAGATGAATTCACCACCATTGTCGCTCCTAAGAGCCTCCACCTGCTTCCCCAATTCTTTCTCAACCAGTGCCTTGAACTCACAGAACTTTGAGTATGTCTCACTCTTCTTCTGCATGAAGAAGATCCAGCACTTACGAGAAAAATCATCAACAAATATCACATAATACCTGTGCTTTGCTGTTGAAGCTGTTGAGAAAGGTCCACACACGTCTGTGTGAATTCTCTCAAGGATCGTCGTGGCGCGACTATCCCTCTCATGAAAGTTGGCTTTCACAAATTTTCCCAAGGTACACCCCTTGCACTGATCTGACTGCACAAGAGTGCCTTTAGGAAGCCCAGTAGAAATCTGCTGCAGTATCTTCAAATCTCCATGGTGAAGGTGGCCCAATCTCCGGTGCCACAACTCACCATCATCTCGGCTCACCACTCCTTCTGCCTTGCCTACCATTGCTGCACATCCATCTACCTACAATTTATAAAGGTTCTTAACTCGAACCCCTATCCTCCGGGTCTCACCGGTTGCCTTACTACGCAGGAAAGCCTTTCCCTCGCTAAAGACAACATCATATCCCTTGTCTTCTAACATCGCCACAGAGATAAGATTCTTCTTCAATCTTGGAACATGCATCAATTCCTTCAATACGAAGAGTTTACCAGACTCCCTCTCAAAGGAAATGGTACCGATACTGGTTGCACTGTATCTACCATCATCGCCCATCTCGATGTGCACTCCAAGATCTTTCTCATCCAGATCAATAAACAAATCTCGATCTCCTGTCATGTGAAAAGACGCACCACTGTCCAGAAACCACACTGATCCCATCACACTTGAGACCAAGCATGCGATTAGTGAAAAATCCAGCTCAAAATGTGAGGCTAAGGCCTCTCCAGCTGTAGATCCAGCAACTTGCTTATTTTTCTTCTTCTACGGACAATTTGTGGCATAATGTCCGTGTTGGTGACAGTGAAAGCACTTCACCTTGGACATGTCCTGCTTCTTGCCTTTCGCACCGGAATGAGAAGCTTTCTTGTTCTTCCCCTTCTTTGATTTGGCAGCCAAAGTGCAATTCTCTTCATCAGAGTTCCTTGATGAAGATCCGTCCCTGGTACTCTGCCTTATCTCCTCTTGCACAAGATCCCACTAAAGTTGCTCCCATCCTGGCAATTTCTCCCTACCATTGACAGAGCCCTGATAGGAATGCCAACTCTTCGGAAGCCCAAGGAGAGCCAAGATCACCAAGTCCTCATCATCAACAACAGTCACCCCCACACTTCCCAAAATTTCATCCCCGCATTGGATGAACTTCGCAGGGTACTTGGGCACACTGTCGCTTTTCTCCTCTTTATGTTTCTGAGTTTATCCTTGAGCGCCAACTTCCTCTGGTCGCTCTTGCTTTGGAATAAATCTGTCAAGGCTTTCCACATCAAGAATGGAGAAGCCTTACCATGCAGGCTGGACACTATGTGATCCTTCACGCTCTCCAACAGAATCCTTCGACACTTTGCTATCTTCTTTTGCCAAGCTTCAATTACGGCAGCATCGCTAGAAGTAGAGTTTGGGACTTTAGCATCTATGAACTCCTTCAACCCAATGTCATCTAACACCACCTCCATCCTGTCCTTCCATGCAATATAATTCGAGCTTCCCTCAAGGGCATACTCCAATCAAAATCCGTTGAAAGACATCTCAACTTCGACACCAAGAAAACACTGCTGCAAATTCGAATTCCACCAGCACAAAACTCAACCGCTTCAATATTTTGAAATTGCTCCAATGATCAATATCCCTCTAATACCATGTAGAAATTTGAATAACTGAGATATTATTCACCGAGATTATCCTGATCACACACTGTTTGAGCTTCATGCATAATACATAACCTCTTCTACTATTGATCATCAATTTGTGGAAATATAAACAGTCGCATGCACACATTAAAACCATAAACAATCACAGATATAAACATAGTATTTATGGAAAAGCTTAAAGCTGAAAACCCCCAACTATCTATATATTATAATGATAGATATCATGTAACAATCATTGTACAAAATCCTCACAAGCTCTCAGTACAATCTCCAATTGTTACACACTACACAAGCTCAGATCATACAAAACACATGCTCCAATCTGCTCCACCTATTAGCCAGCCTCTAATTCGCAATCCAATATGGATAATTTACAAATCAAGGTTCAAATCCCACTGGTATGTACTACGAAATACTCATTGGCTTCTCCATCAATTGTGTGTGCAAATCTCATGCACCAGTATAGTCACACTGATAGTCACACTTGCTCTTTCACCTACCTCTTCACTGGTCTCCACTGAAACTGTCCATGCACTGAAGTTAACTGATGTATTATTTAGTTTATTTATGAGTTAATAATTAGTGAATTAATTAATAATTAATTCACACCACTCTCACTAATTGTATCAATCAGTTAGACTAGATACAACTAGCTCAACTAAGTTAAACTGAACACAACTTCATTAACTGTCTCATCAACTCCACCAAACTCTGTCACATGAGTTCTAACTGAAGTCAACCATGCAATAGATCCACTAAACCCTAGGAATAGCGTAATTCCTTCTATCAGATGCATGTTCCACATCCAGGCATCAAACTAAAGTGCTCCAAGAGGATAAGATAATGTTTAGAGTCCAAATATTATTAAGAGCTAATAATATTCGACATATCTATTTTTAGACTGGCAATCTAAACATAGATTCCGCCCAGTATGTCTAAAAATAGAAGTCCATATATTTTTCCCGACTTGATCAACCATCAACAAATATCATCCTGCAACTCATAGAACATGATCCATATGTCTAAAAATAGACATAGTCTAAAAATAGACTTTGCGCCAAAAATACCCTACGGGCCCACTTAGTGAAGGCGACTTCTTTCCACTAAGCTCCTCATCTTGTTGCAATCTCAACAGTGATGTCTGTCTCAAATCCAAGGAGTGGTTTTAATTCATCCAGCTCTAGACAGATATGGTTAGTGTGACCTATTACGTCGCATATGGTGTAAACTGGTGATTCCCATTAAACGACGGGGGTCACCATATTCTTTCCTCTCTTCTTAGTTTTCTTAGTCATAATCAACAGTTTTGCAATGGGAATATCCTTTGCAGGGGTGGTTTCGACTGTTTCTTGGATGAGTGGGGCCTCCTCGGGATTGAGGAGCTTCAATCATGTGGCAATAACATGGGTGGCTCATGTTCCTGCAGGGGGAACGAGGTACCAAACTAGGATTTCCAATGATATGTTGGGTAACACCAGTGTTGCCAAAACCTGCTAGGAGATGAAACCAGCTGGGGGGTAGAGGAAAGGAGTTTGGGAGGCAGCGTAGGCTAGAGAGGCTGTCGTGGCCGATGACTCAATGCCATTACTTCTTGCGTCCATGTCTTGACTAGCTTTGGTGCTTGATGTGGACATCATGCACACCCGAGCCCCTATGACAATGGGAGATGACTCAGGGATTATGGGAGGATCTCCTACGAATGACCCTAAAACAGACGACGGTTTGAATTCACGAGGGCCATATTCTTGGTATCGTGAGAGAGAATCTAAGGATGTATCTACATAGGGTAGAATTACATCAGTGTTTTTTAGGGGTCGCTTCTTGCTATGCATCACTTGGTCTACAGTAATGATGTGGTCCTCGTGGGGGAACATCATGATGTGGAAGACGAAGGAGGCTATGGAAGACATGGCATACATATAACTCCACCCAAGGAGTATATTGTAGTCTAGGTGAGCATCCAAGACTTCAATATTTATGTGGACCGTCTTTTCGGCTAAGCATATCGGGACGTTTGGTAGAGGCCAATAGGGGTCGAAGGACGACCTTCATATGCTCTAAGCGTGATGACTAAGGGATTTAGTTCGGGAGAACCTAACTTCTGCCAAATTTTTTTGGACATGATGCACGTGGATGCACCCTCGTCTATGACACATTGGTGAATTTTGATATTCTGAACCAACACTTGTATCTGGATGGTGACCATGCAAGGAAGCCTAGGGGTGGCTTTGTCTAAGTCAAAAGCCATTAGGCATGTATTGGCAGGGTTGATAGTGCCTAATGCAGAAATTAGGGCTTTCCGTTGTTTTGGGTGTGACTGCAATACTTCCAAAGCTGACATAGAAACAGGAGATTGTGCTAAATCAGCCATGATACTATAATTATGGGCCGCTTTGGAGTAGTTTCCTGCTTTCCTATTAGGTCCCTTCGCCATTTTCGGTAATGGTTCTTTAGGCATATTTGAAATGGTCAAAGGTGAATTCGGTGTGCTGGTACTTTCCCCTGGCATATTGGTGTCTGGTGGGGTGTTGTAATTGTGATTCTGTGTTTGGAAAAACATATCTTCGCCAGTCATGTATATTTCATGGATGCTTTTCTTGGAGTCGTCTGTATTTTTCTGCTAAGTGCTTACCATCCCTTGATGGGGGAAAGGTTCTTGCATTACAGCTGGTTGCTGGGAAGATCCTTCTTGTCCTCGGTTACTCTATAGCTTCTTCAGCTTAGGGAGATCGGGACAATGGTGAGTATAGTGGTCGTACTCACCACATATCGAACAAGAATGGTTTGCTTGAAGAGGTGAACTTTGCTCTGCCTTTGGGCATTTCTCGGCTCTTGGTTCTGATTTCGGTTGGAGTTTCCTCTAGCCTAGGATCATGATGGGTGCTACTGGTTGCTGCCCCCCTATCCACAGTTCCCTTTTGGCTTATTTTTGGATTTTTTATTCACCACATTAGGAGGGTAGTTCTCCTAGTTATATTGGTGTGGTTGGTTTTGAGACGGCTGCACAAAGTTCACCTATGCATTGGTTTGAATAGGTGGGTCATGTACTGGGGACTGAGCATAATGCGGTCCCTGGTTTGCACCTAGTTGTTGGAGGAGAGTTCTTCCGTTAATGTTTCTTTCTGCGTACTGATTCCCTTTAGCCGGAGGATAAGGTCCTCCCTGGTGATATGTTGGCACCTTATTGGTCAAATTTTGTTGAGGAATATGATGACTTTGAAAACTGGGTTGAGGTACGTTCTGGGTAGAACGTATGTGTAACCGGGGTTTTGACTACTGCTACCTAGGTAACCTTGGGTCAATGACCCGATTAGCCCGTCTGTAGAATTCGACGCACCTGGAAATTCTTAATAATTTTGTAGGTGTGGGGCATTTGGAAGGATGTTATAAATGTATCCTAATTGCGTATAAATCAGCTCAAGCTATTGGGCTTTGCTAATTGCGTCCTCTTGGATCTGGGCTTCTGCTCCACCACATCGTTTCAAATCTCTGCCGTAAGAGTTTTCAAGAAAAAATCTAAGAGAACCCGATCGTCAAGTTTAGCTTGACATAAACAATGACGTCGCCTCCATTCATGGAGATGGTTAGAGATATGAATGGCAGGGGTTTGTCTAAAATGCGTCAGTAATTCCATTCTGGAATCATGGTGAATGGGTAACTGAAAATAAGTTAGGAACGTGGTAGTGAGGGAGCTAAAGGTTCCATGTGAAACAGAGGGTTGCTCCACGTACCACTTCATGGCTAATCCTTTAAGAGTGCATTGAAATAATCTCAATCAAATAGTGTCGTCAATAATATTGTTCGATGAGCACCACTGGTGAAAGGTCATGACATGATTACTTGGGTCTTCTGCTTTCTTGCCTTCAAATTATGCAATATCCGAAGGGAGCTTCTTGGGCATGGGAGGCCATGTAGGATCATGTGTTATGGGGTCATTCGTTAGCTTGGTTAAATCAAGAAAATTCAAAAAATATAAGAAAGGTGACTAAGAGGTTGACGCCATTACAATCTGCGAAAACACAAAGTTCTGGTTAGGAAGAGGGTTACTCTGTGATGGACCCTGCTGTGTATTCGGCTAACTTCCCGAATGGGACACACTCCTATGCCCCCTAAGGGTTGTGGGAGGAGTGGTGTGTGGTGTGGCATTGGGATACTGACTAGGGTTCGCAACTATGAATGCCCCAATAAAGGACGAACTAATAATGGTGGCATTGTTCCGTCTTTGACGCCTAAATGGCGAAAAACCTAGAACCCCTCCTAGTAATGGGGGGAGGTCCAAAAGACGCCTAGTTAGACGAGGTCCTGTTGGGTCCAACCTGGTTTCGAATAGGTCTGGTTTTGGAAAAATTTGAGAGGATAGAGTCTATGATCAAAGAAAAATTATGGTCACATACATAAAACAAAGCGAAAAAAAAAATTCCCTTTAAATTAATCTATGTGATCAAGCAATCAAAAAAGTGGTTTTTTGTTTGTTTGCGTATGATACTCAAAATCCTGGAATACCTATTCATCCTCACACACTCAAATGTAACTGGGCCTTGAGAATATTTCTTGCGAGTGTTGGCACAACGTCTCATAAGAGCTGGCAACACCTCGAGTTAGTCGAAGAAAATCCACCAAGGAAAGGGTATAGGGTCTGGCGCTTGCCTACACTGTCACTTATAGGGAAAAGTCTGCCCTAGTTTTTAGCCACTAAGAAACATTGTCCCATGTGAGCATTAAAGTCTTGGGCTTCTTGGTAGTCAGTTAACAGTACCGATTATCAGCCAAGTCAGGTAGCCCTGACTGATACCGCACACACTGGGCCTAAGCCTAACCCCTCTGAAACACGTCTCTGCCGCGATCGAGTTTTCTTTTTCGTGGGCTAATAGGTGGATTTAAAGCTCCCTAAACATAAAAATTCTATGTTTCAAGATGTAGTATGATCAAGGCGGCTTATTATATGCCTACCCCCTTGATCCTAACTTAAGCTATAAATTCTTTTGTGGCCCCTTTGGGGAGAATTTAGTGAGTTTGGTTAAGCTAGTTTTAGGTGTCTTTGCTTCGCTTAGTGGGTGAGTGTGTGTGAGAAAAAAGTGGAAAAGAACATATTTTTAACATGTGGATATTTGATGATCCTTTACAAAATCCCCTATTTAAACTATGTTGTATTGTTCCTAGCTCAAAAGAAAAACATGTGCAGATTATGGGCCACTTTCTATTTTTCCTAGTTAATCTATGTGACCAACTATAGGGAAATGGAAAATTTTGAATAGGGAGCATTCATATGCTTACCTAGGATCACTGGAGGGTGCAAAGGTAGCAGAGATTACTTGCTCTTCTATAAAAAAATCAATCCTAGTCCCGAAATTCCTAGTGCAAAAATTGAACTAAAATAAAACTTTTACACTAGAAAAAAGAAAACTAGCCATGCATGTGTAGTCTTGGGCCACTTACTTTGGCTAGTAATCTAGGTGTGTAAGTACCAAAATTTGCAAAACACAATTTTTTTTTCGGATTGCAAGTTATTTCCCCCCCTACTTAAACTATGTGTAAAATTTGAAAAAATCAACTTGAAGTAAAACTGACACTAAGCCTACAAAAAGTAGCTAAGAGTGAGCTTTGACAAGCTGTGAGGTACCATAACCAGTGCTGGAAAGTGTATTAGGGGCTGCCAAGCACTTTACAAGTAGGAAAAGATATAAACTTGGGAGAAAATTATCATTCTGTATTTTTCTCGCAAAAGGCTGAAACAGGCGCATTGTCTACGCGCGAGTCAGCTCTGAATGCGCGCCCTACACGTCTGTGATAAGGAAACGCATGAAAATTTTTGCAATAATTTTTTTTGGAGGTGTTCTGCTTCAATCTATCACTTGGGATGAATTAGGGACTGCAAGAGAAATTATGAGAAATTCATCTTCACTCCACAGCACAGACAAAGGTCTCTGCAAAAATGCACAACCACATAAATTTGGTAATAAATGTTAGTGGATTCGCCAATCCTATTGGAGTGTGTTTGGTGCACATATGTACAAATAACACCAAATTAAGGGGTGTGGTCTACCTACTTAAGTTATTGGTAACAGTCAGAAAAAGAAGTGGAGTCAAGAAAGTTACTAGAACAAGCTAGAATCAATAAGCATACTAGATAGAGAAATAACATGCATATATAAACTAAAAACTAAAAACAAATAAACACTAGCTCTTAAGAGAGTCAAATGACAACAATAATACGAATGGTGGCCCTTGGCCCCTATTATTGAGCGCTGGTAGTTATAAGAGTGAAACTTTACCCTCTTGCCAAAGGGCCCCTAGACCATGGGTTCTAGGTCCCGATGCAAGGATGTTTTTGTCCCAAGCTTGCCTCGGTACAGTCTCCCTCTGTATCTACTATGCTAGATTGAACTTGTTAGATGGCCAACAATTGAATCCCCTCTATCTTCAGCTCCGGCTCACACACTGCTAGTATTTCTTAGGCTTCTGGCTAGCATAACAATGTGTTCACCAATTCTTCATCTCATGGTGGGCTTATATAGGATATTTCAAATCCTCCCTTCCCTCTCTTCGTACATTGTGGATGGTGACCCAAGAGAGGGGTATGATTCCTTTGTGTAATCCAAATATTCCATTGTGTGCTCACTTAGTGTCTAAGGAGTCGTTGGTGGTTGTCCTTGGGCGAATTCAAGTAAGGGGTCACTTTTCCTTTGCTTTGTGTGGTCTTGGATAGTGACATTTCACCACTCCCAGGATTTCATGCATATCAGGAAAAAAGCGCGCAAAAGGTGCTCTTCATGAAGGATTATGCGCGTAAAGAGAATTTAGGGCTTTTTCAAATTTGATTTTCCTCAGGCCTTAGAGATTTTTAAATACTTTCTAGATTTTGTAATGTCTTCCAGCCCTGTAAATCCTTTTTTCTGACATTAATTAATGTCATCTCCTGCTATACGATTTTCCAGTGTTAACAAAAACTTACTGTCATTTCATATTCCATCTAATCTAAAAGATCCACTTGATATATTTATCTTGCCCTATGAAAACCCTTGCAGATTTGGTAAACAATTAAATCCTTTTATGACTCCATATCCCAATGGATTAATTTTTCTCATAGTCTATCTATTCAACTGAAACACTTCGTCAATTGATCACACTATTAATCTATCAACCAATCAAAAACAATAAATAGTCCTAAGAACTTCATAACAAGCCTAAAATCATAAAACAAAAGCGTAAAGATATACCATTTACAAACACATACATAGAGAGAGCCCTCTCTGAGCAATGAAACCATAGGTCCTTGGACTCCAAAGTGGTTTGATGTGGTTCCCTACAAAGTTTTTCTTGCCAATATTGCAAATCACGAGGAGCCAACAGCTATGTCAATGCAAGTTGATTGAAGCCTTACAAGGATGATCCTCACCCTGCGTTCACCAAATGACTATATGGCCGGAGAATTGGATTTGCATAGAAGGATGGTGGGTGTGTAGACAGGTGTGACACGTGCATGAACGCTGCATCCAGAGGTTGACTGGGTCGCAGAGGTGCCATAATATAGTCATTGGAATAGTAAATCTGGACAAGACATGATTCTTACCTTTTGGAGGAGCGTCTATGTTGCATTTAATGGGGATATTATGCCATATTTGGAGTCATTTTAACATTTATGGATCTACATTAATGCACAAGGGACCGTTTAAGATGCACCTAAGCTATAAATATAACTGAAGGGGTCAAATTAGTTCCCTTATCTTTCTGTGTGATTGTTGCAAGTTGAGCTATTTTATTTCTGAAGCATGTCTGAAGTCTATGTCTGGTATTGATCTGATGTTTGAGGAGGAGCTGCATTGTAGAGGTTTAGATCACTTAATACCACCTAGTATGACTGCTACCACACCAGGAGAGGAACCCGCTGCGCAACCGCTAATACCCCTGTGCCAACCCAAACCAAGAAAATAACCCTAAGTCGCACTCCACTGTGGCTGAGTGCCAAAAGAAGCCAATGGAAGAGTTACCAGAGACAGTCATGGAGGAAGAAGATGTAGTATAAATTAGTCCTATCTCGCAGTTTCATTCCTATGTCACAACGCGGAAGGCTTTAGTGAAGATCTTGAAGGACCTAAATAAAGTAGGTTCATACATCAACATGCCTTGGTTGCCGAAGAACATATTAGTTGAGGATAGACGCCTCATCGAGAGCCCCACACCTGTCATCCAAGTCAAGTCGCCTAATCTGCGCACAACACTCAGAACCTGCAAATAAATCAATGTTGATCTGGTTGTTCTACCAGCAGGGAAGCTCCACATGATCTAGAGCATGATTATGTATGATTTTTAGTTCAGAGAGGAAAAAGCCTACCACGTTGTCACTGAATTATAATAGCAAGTCACGGTACTTCAAAAAAAATATAAGAAAATGGAGGAGGCATGCCATGGAGCTGAGGCTCGCAGGCACGCCGCACTAGAAGAAAAAATTGAACAAGTCTGCGGTGACCTGCTAGAGGTCCCCGCCTCAGCCATGCCTACAGAAAAGCAAGAGGGATTGGCTGCTACGCTGAAACAACACACACTAAAGTACATACTACCTGGGCTGCGTTTGAACACAAATTATAGAATTATTTATGAAGTTGTAGCCAGAAACACCACCAGAAGTCAGACCACAATATGATGCAGAAGTTAAAGCAGCCACAGATAACATCTCAGCTGCCATGACAGAGTTTGTACAGCTCCTAGATGAGGCCGTGGGTGTGTTTACTTCAGTTCAAAATGATCCAACTGTGCAACAGTTGCACAATGAATTGTGCGTGAAAGAGCAAAAATTTGCAGATATCAGGACGACAGTGCCTACATTGGTGACTGCAAAATGAATTTCCCGCCTTCATGAGGGCAGGACCATTCAAACATAAATCAAAGAATAGAATTTCCAAGAGCAGTTATTGGAAGCAAGGATGCAGGTGTGGGCTGAGGAATCCCTACAGTTGTCTCAAACATTGGATGGTGCCTTAAAGAGCCTTCAGTAAACCCAACGCAACATCAATCTTGCGATTTAAGGGTTGATGATTTTGAAGCTCGTGGATGAAGCATAGGGTGTTTTCATGCAGAGTGTCGAAGTGGTTTTGCCATTGAAAATCTCTATCGAAGAGCTCAAATCGAAGATGAAGGAACCCACCCCACAGTGGATTGGGATGAGTCACGAGTTTGTGTTGGGGACCTGTTGGAGCAAGGCCCCCTAGGGTACAATTTTGGTAAATTTTTGTATATGTTTTGTTTTTCACATTGCGTGAAAGAGTCAAAGGGGCTTTGCGGTGGGTCAAAGTCCCTAATCAATGTAATGGGTTTTAAGGGAAAACGATGGGCCTCAAACTATGGTTTGAGACCATGGTATCTGCTCGCTAAGTTAGTATAAATATGTAAAGGTTTATTCATGAAGAGATATCTTTTGTTTATTGTCTTTTTATGATTATTGTTTAAGAATTTCAGTCTAAGTCTGGGTTTTTGGGTAGAGAGGCTCCTGCTGGCTATGTGCAGAGAAACCTTAGTACTGGCTATATGCAAACTCTATTGGTTGTGTGCACAGAAGGGTAATTGGTATTGAAGGATTGAATGTATTGGAACTATTGGATCTCCTAATATAGAAGACTATTTTGGCGAACTGGAAACTTTTATGAATTCTTCTATATTGTTTATCTGTTAATTTTGAATCTATTCTGTTATTACATATTTACTTATGTTTATGGTTAAATTCATCTGCGCGAATGAATAAATTATATTATGTGTGTAATACATGGTTGATGAATATATCTAATTAAAATGCATCTGTTTACTGCGCGCGAATATGTATGACATACTGGGATAATTTGCGAAGAATTGATCTAATTTTTTGTTGATCTGTTTATGCGTGCATTGGTATATCATCTGTTATAGTTAAGCAATTAGTCTGTTTAGGGCCACCACATTAAATTCTTCCTCAAGGTGTGTAAACTTGGTTCCAACACCCTGCCATACTGCTTTGAGTGAGACTTTGATCTACGCAAGCAGTTCATTGCTGAGAGGGTCAGTAGTTGGAGGGTTTGTTGGTTGTGCAAGAAATCCGAACTTGGGTTAGGACCCCTCAAGCCAACAATATGCACCCATTATGGTTCTCAAACTTCTGTGGTTCTTGTTATTTGTAGAAACCGGATTATCCACAGTATCATAAAACAATTGTCGACGTTTCGAATCCCAACGAGGATCCATCTTCAAGACGAGAAATGAATGAAGAATGCAAGAAGGCCACAAGAGGTCAAGGTATAAATAGTGAAGGCTAATGATGATGAGAGGAGCCGACAATAAATTATGCTAATTAATTTAAAATAATCTTTATTTTATTAAAAATTTATTAAAAATTTTTCCTATTAAGCTTTTTATTATAATGTAATTTAAATAATAAATATTTAAATTTTTTTATTTTGAATCATCTATATTAATTGAATTAATTCTAATCTAAAATAATAACCCTAAAATAAATTCTAATTTATTATAAATTTATTATTTAATGTTTAAAATTAATTTTAATGTCTAAATTTTTATTTGACTTCTAGAGTAACTAAAATTGCTAAATTATAACCTAAGATAGTGTAATTAAATTATTAATGTAAGGGAATATATAAAATAACACTAATATGATATGTTTTTTAATCTTAAATAATATACCTAAATACATGTTAATAAATGAATTTTAATGAATTTTCATTAATTAAACCCTAATGAATTTTTAAATTTTAAATTTCATATTAATTAATTCCTAATAAATTTTAATTCTAAAACCTTTTTAAATAAGTTAGATTTGAATTTTTAATTAGCTTCCATTTACTCATAATAAATATTAATTAATTAATTTTTATTAATAGAATACAAATTAATTAATGAAAATAATTATTACGAGTGAGTGGAATAATAAGAGTTTTTGTACTGACACGACCCTAAAATAGTTTACTAAGAAGGAAGAGAAGAAAACTTGCAAAATTATACCTTGGATGAGGACAAACCTAAGGAGAAAATTTTTCTAATAAGAGGTTGGAAACTGTCACTAATCTCGTATCCTTTGTCCCTGTTGATGTTATGCCGGTGTTTTATAATCTCCAGCGCTTCTCTAATCTTATGTCTATGATAGTGTTCCTCCCTTGCAATGATTCTAGCATCCTCAAGACGTAAGTGATGTTTTGTTTTCGAGGAGTGATCAGCAAGAGCCGAGGTTCGTGATTGCTCATGTTTAATATCGGCATGATGCTCTTTTAGACTCTTCTGAAAAGAGCGCCCAATTTTTCCAATACAAATCTTCCCACAAGAGCAGTCTTTCTTGTAAACGCCTTTAAGCTGCCCCTCACTAATGCTATCTTTAACTGAGCGCATATTTTGTCTAATGGTTCCTGCTGCTGAGAATTGTGCAAAAATTTTACTGCTCCCCAAAACCCTGGCAATATTATCTATCACACCTTTAATGTATGGTAGAAAAACCCTTCCACCGCTCTCTTGAGGATCCTGGTGTCTCTTGGATACAACAACACTTTTCGCTCTATTTATTGGTTTCTTGATTTCCCTTTCCTTATACCCTATACCCAAGAAAAAAATTTTTAGGTGAGATATTTCTTCTTCCAGGTGCTCCTCATCTGATATTCTCAAGGCTCTTACAGCAAGAGTGTTAAGGACACCAAATTTTTGAGCAGGGTGATGGTAAGACTCGGCATGAAGGTAGCTGTCAATGCCCCTCACTAATGTTATATTTAATTGAGCACATATTTGTCTAATGGTTCCTGCTACTGAGAATTGTGAAAAAATGTTACTCCTCCCCAAAACCCTGACAATATTATCTGTCACACCTTTAATGTATGGCAGAAAAACCCTTACATCACTCTCTTGAGGATCCTAGCATCTCTTGGATACAACAACGCTTTTCGCCATGTTTATGGATTTCCTGATTTCCCTTTCCTTATACCCTATACCCAAGAAAGCATATGTTAGGTGAGAAATTTATTCTTCCAGGTGCTCCTCATCTGATATTCTCAGGGCTCTTACAGCAAGGTGTTAAGGACACCAAATTTTTGAACAGGGTGATGGTAAGATTCATCATGAAGGTAGCTGTCAGTGCCCCTCACTAATGCTATCTTTAACTGAGTGCATATTTTGTCTAATGGTTCCTGAGAATTGTGCAAAAATGTTACTCCTCCCTAAAACCCTGGCAATATTGTCTGTCACACCTTTAATGTATGGTAGAAAAACCCTTCCACCGCTCTCTTGAGGATCCTAGCATCTCTTGGATACGACAACGCTTTTCGCTCTATTTATGGCTTTCCTGATTTCCATTTTCTTATACCCTATACCCAAGAAAACAAATGTTAGGTGAGATATTTCTTCTTCTAGGTGCTCCTCATTTGATATTCTCAGGGATATTACAGCAAGATTGTTAAGGACACCAAATTTTTGAGCAGGGTGATGGTAAGACTCAACATGAAGGTAGTTGTCAGTGCCCCTCACTAATGCTATATTTAACTGAACGCATATTTTGTCTAATGGTTCCTGCTGTTGAAAATTGTGCAAAAAGTTACTCCTCCCTAAAACCCTGGCAATCTTATCTATCAAACCTTTAATGTATTGCATAAAAACCCTTCCACGGCTCTCTTAAGGATCCTGGCATCTCTTGGATATGACAACGCTTTTCGCTCTGTTTATGGATTTCCTAATTTCCCTTTCCTTATACCCTATACCCAAGAAAACAGATGTTAGGTGAAAGATTTCTTCTTCCAGGTGCTCCTCATCTGATATTCTCAGGGCTCTTACAACAAGAGTGTTAAGGACACCAAATTTTTGAGCAGGGTGATGGTAAGACTCAGCGTGAAGGTAGCTGTCAATGCCCCTCACTAATGCTATCTTTAACTGAGCAATATTTTTGTCTAATGGTTCCTGCTGCTGAAAATTGTGAAAAAATGTTACTCCTCCCAAAAACCCTGGCAATCTTATCTATCACAATTTTAATGTATGGCAAAAAAACCCTTCCACCACTCTCTTAAGGATCCTGGCATCTCTTGGATACGACAACGCTTTTTTCTATGTTTATGGCTTTCCTGATTTCCCTTTCCTTACACCCTATGCCCAAGAAAATATATTTTAGGTGAGAGATTTCTTATTCCAGGTGCTCCTCATCTGATATTCTCAGGGCTCTTATAGAAAGAGTGTTAAGGACACCAAATTTTGAGCAGGGTGATGGTAAGAATCAGCGTGAAGATAGCTATCATTGAGGTTCCTCGCCCCAGGCTGCAGTCCGACGATACAAATGCTTGCGAGGATCATCCCTACCATTGTACTTCTATGTTATCTTAGTGTTGACATGACCAAACATAAGCCTCGTCAATATTCCATATTCCTTCCATCCTCCTAAGCCTTATTTGTGCACTCCCCACCATCTGGAAGGGGTGTACCTCAAAGCAAATTAAAAAGCTTCATATCACTTCTCACCAGGCACCTTTTTTCAAATTCATCCAGAAATAAATCAACATCTCCAGTTCTATTGTAGAAGGGAAAGGCACGTACTTTTGATGTGACGTAGTGAAGCGATTTGGTAACTCTGTTGCACCACTTAGTGGAAACTTCATGCAATATTTTTTTCTAGTGCTCTAATTCTTTTTTTGATTTTGAAACACAAGAACTGTCATGCTCCCAACTTATCCTTCCATTAACGGTATGATTTATCAATTATTCATCCTCTGCAGTGAGCTTATAGATATTGTATATATCACCATATTCATTATGGACAAATTTTGAATATCGTGTGCCTTCAGAGGGATCCAAAGGCACAACAATTCCTGTACCATTCTTCTCAACCAAAATATGTCTTTTTTTTTAGGTTGATTATGGAATCCATATCATAATCCCAATCAAATCCAAGCAAAGTGGGATACAGATTGCTATCATCAACAATTTCAATGACTCCAAAGTCTAAAAATACACTTGCACCATCAATAACTACACTAGTGCCATGAAATCGACCCATAGGAATAATATTTCATTGATTTTCCATTCTTAGCTGAATCAGTGACCATTGCAACTTTGGTCTCCCCATCCGTTCCCATGTCTATTTTGGAAAAACATTGGCATATGATCCAAGATCAAGGATTATTTGGACCATTTCATAATCACCGATCTGCATAGTTAAACACATTTCTCTTTCATTTCTCTTCTTATTTTTGTAGACTTTATTTATTGTGCGTTGTTCTAGTCATGGTTCTTCTTTGCCAGCGCAGTTTTCATTCAGCTCCTACAGTATTTCCATAGCTTTTTAATCCCTTTTAAACTTCATACATGTCTGTAAAAATGACTTCAAATTGGACAGATCAACTTCCTTTGATTCAGTTATATCCATGTGGTTATTCTTCAACGGAATCAACTTTCTTTGAATTGTTGATGTCGAAGCTCCAGGGATCATAGAATTCTTCTTCGCTTCCACAAAATTTCCTCATTCGCATTGTACATCGAACCCATTATTATTTTCTCCAACTTTCCGGACCCATATATCCTCTGTATTATTCTTTCCTTCCTCTTTGTCTTCTCTAATATTTATAGTACTTCGTGTCACCATGTTGACGCTTAAATATTCTTCATGCAACTCATCTCTCATCATTTGTATGTTCTAGGAAGGCTGTTGATTGCACTTTTCCTGCATTTTAGCCAATAATGTAGGAAAATATTCTATTTCATGATCAAATGCAAAAAAATACTTACACGATCCGGCAGTGGGATTCTGACAATCCCTGGAGAATTGTCTAGGCTAACCATAATGATAACATATGATCTATCCAAGACCTCCTCCAATGCCTCCTCCTCAGCCATGCCCTCAACCTTGGAAAACTTTGAGTGCTGTAGGAAAACCTAGATCTTTGTGACCTTCAACTTCCATTCGGTATGCTCCATGAATCTGCATCATTAGATCGTAGCTTCAACAGTGCTTGTCATTGTGTCCCACCGAACTACATAAATTACAGAACAATTTATTCGGCGACTAGATGTAATTTTGTAGTAGATGACAGTAGTCTGTGGAGTGTTGGCCTGAAAATTTTCATAAGCTACATGAGACGTTTGGTCCAATACTTGGCCCAGTCTTCAATGGAATTGGCATCCCAATGCCCAAGTAATATCTATAAATAGGACATTGATCCTTATGGTGGCCCTCCACTTTGCACTTTATGCACCAGAATTTTGAGCGCATGCCATACTAAACCTTTTTTCCCCTTATTTAGGTCCAGGGCTTCCATATGTAAGCTCACCAAATGGGTCTGGATATACTGAACCCCTATGTTGGTATCCATTACCGGCGAAGATTCTATTTTCATTGCAATCTCCAATGATTCATCTTGGGTTGAGATCTTCTACTATGAAAATGGAAATATAAGATATGGAAATAGCACAGATATAAACCATTCCTTGTGCTACTGATCATGGATCTCGAAGCTGAATTTACTTACTAGTGTCTTAAAACTTTGATCTACTTCCCACACAGTTTCAGTTACTAATTGCTTGATCTCTTTGATCTCCATAATGCATTGGGACTCTGAATTTGGCTTCTTAAATTCAACATTCAACGCAACCTTTTTTTGGGCCAATGTGCCATTTCGATTCATCAAGGATCACTTCATATACTAGGATAATGCTCCACCCTACAACGTTGTGACCAACTACACTTTCTTCATATTCTCATCAGCGATGTTTTGTGATCTCCATGTTGCTTCTGCAACAAACTAGAACTGCTTGAGATTATCCAATCCTCTGAAAATAAGCATATTGGCTGAGTGATCCATGGTAAACATGGGAGGTGGAGGTGGAGGTGGAGGTGGAGAAAAATTATAGGTATGGGTTGTGATGGGAGTGGAAGGTTGGGGAACTACAAAAGCACCCTGATGATATTCAAATTTTATCTACGTGCTTCTAGGGGTAGCAGGTTTACTTTATCCTTCTCCACTTTCAGACCCAAACAGTGGACTATTCTTAGACTCAACGTAATTATTATTATCTACCCTAGATATCTTACCACATCGCATAGTTCCAGTTTTCTTTCCTACGAACATCAATCTGATTGCATCTGTAGTACACCCTTTTCAAAAAATAGCATCTTAATCCAAAGCTTCAATGAGTTTAAGTACTTACCTCGTGGGCCTTTGAAAAAATTGTGCTCTTCTTCGCTATAGGAGACATATGTATCGATCCCAAACTCAGTAATAAAGTCTTCAAGGATACCATCGATCCAATAATCAACAACCCTTGTGATCTCGTTATTAGTTCCCTTCAGTTGCTTGATCAGTTATGGATTCCACGCAGTAGGCCTATTGTTGAAATGGGCCATTTTATTAACTAGTATTAATAACCACTTAGACATCTCACTTGCAAATGATGAGAAAAAGACCTCGGGAAAATATGTGAAGATATACCTTTGTAACCACTATTCAATAGATATGCGCATATTTCTGTTTTCTTGTGCTGAAAATTCATGCTCTTTCAAATATACCCAATCTTGAATTTATTTCTTAGTCATAAGCCACATCCACATATCCCTCAGTCAGATCCCAGTCACGGAAACAAAACCATTTTTTGGCTTTACGGGGCCTAGACCCAAGTTAAGATATGGCTGCGTGAACCAACGAAACCCACTATTACTGGCCCTTTCGGCAATGATATGCTACGCAAACTGAAATATCACATGAGGAAATATATGGGGATGCTAGAGCCAGGTTTTTGCATCCATAGGGACAATGGAGTGTGGCTTTCTAGCTTATCTTCCTTCCAACACTTATCAAAGCTTCGTAGAACAACTATGCTAATTATACAGTCAGTGTCAACACTTCTACTGAGCTATCTTGAAGACTGCATGATTCTACTTTAACAAGTATAAAACAACATAAATAACCATAAACAAGACTTCACTATGCAATTATGTATAAAACCCCTTAGACTAGCATAGAGGATATCAAAATACAAGTAAAGAAAATACATAAACACATAACACGTATATTTATTCAGAGTATTCTATTATTAATCATATCTTCTTCTTACAACTCTTTCTACCCTATGCACTTAGCTGCAGGGGTTTGCACACTCAGCTGCATAATTTATAAGGTCTCCGTCCACTCAATATCATGAGCCTCTCCTTTCCCACAAACAACGGAATACAAACTCAAAATAACGTTACATCTGGCAAGTACATTCTATCATGAGTTATGAGATATATCTTTCAATACTATCCTAGACTCCTTATATAGTCTTCTCTCTTACAATACCATGGTCTGAAAAGCATGGGTAGGGCTCAAGGTATACAAAATTATCCAATCCCTTTACAAAATAAGGGGTTTTTACCCTCCCTAAAGTCCCTAAGACTCTAACATACCTCTGCGATGCACACTTCACTCCTTGATATGTGGAGTATTTATCAAAATATTCAATCAAGGGATACCTTGTCCAACAACTCATCAGTAATCATCATCAGGTAGACACAAGGCATATGATGAAAAAAAACATTACCATGTTGACATCAATGCCAACACTACAATGCCAACATCGTCTTCATTAACCAATATCTAGTTATATCCTGAAAAGCCATCCAACATAGAAAGTTTATTTGATCCTCCTACTTTTTAGAGCAAATAATCCATCTTAGGTAAAGGGTAATTATCCTTCGAAGTTAATTTGTTAAAATTAATAAAATAAACACATAACCTTATTTATCCATTGTTTTTCCTAACAAGAACCAAATTATATATCCAATGAGAATATCTTATAATTACAATTATTTTTTGTGTCAAGTAATTTCTTCACTTCCTTCTCAATTACTAGCGATAAAATTAGATTTATTCTTCTCAACTTCTGATGAAAGAGTTTGGGCTCTATTTTTAAAGGAATCTTATGTTCAATAATGTATTTATCACATGTCTTCAAATCTTCATACCTCCAAGAAAATTCAATGTATTTATCTTTGATTTATTGTGGCAGTGACCTTGAAATTTTTATGTTTTTAATATCCTCTGCAGTGCCAATATTAAATTAATGTACATCATCTTATTGGGAATTTAAGAAATAGGATTTAGAGAAATAATTTTTATCAAATAATATTTTAAGGGGGACTAATCCTTTTGGAAAAATATGATTATTAGAAAACTGAATAATATCATGGTCTACTATATTTTGCTTCAAATTCTCATATTGTTTAAATATATTTTCATGTACTTCCTCATTATCATCTTGATCAATATGTAAACATGAAAATACTTCAATTTCATGTAGTTTTTTTTCAACTTTTCATCATCTTCAAATACTTTCCATTGTTTCACATTGTCTATGATTGAAGGTCTATATCTAAATTCAACCTGATATTGCAGCTGGAAGGAATATGTAATTTTGAAGGTGCTTGCTGAAACTTCCAGAGAATATGATTGCACATTATCCTCCCTTGGTATAGATAAAATGTTGAAAGCTTGAAAATAATTTTCTATCCAATTCCATACCTCATTTCTTTAAGAATTCAATCAGGGATGTTTATTCTAAAAAAAGTTCCTAACTTGTTTCATCACACACTCAAAATCACCAAATACTAATAATCTTTGCACTTTCATTTTCTTAGCTAATTCTAGGCCAATAATCAACGCTTCATATTCTGCTATATTATTAGTGACTTCAAATTCCAATTTTAAATACTTATTATTAATTTATTTTCCCCTGAAATCAAAATAATTCCATCTCTTGATCCATCTCTGGAAGAAGCTCCATCAAAATACATTTTCCAAATATCATTTTATGAAGACTTGGGAATATGTATATTGTTTTCAACTCGATTTTGTACATTACATTTGTCATTTACAGCAAAAATGAATCACCCTTAGTCTTGATAAATGGAATAGATAGGGTGATTCACAACTTTTCTAGAATAAATAACTATATTTATAAATCTAACTTCTATATACAATATTAAATTTTCTCCTCCATATACTAGAATTGTAGCATATGTGTTAAAATTATGAAATTTTGATCAAATTCCACTATGGATATCTCAGATGGTCGATATTATAATTTCACTATATTCCTCTTTTATAGAGGACCAAAATCGACCTATAGATCACCCCAATTGGTTAAGCAGAAGTTAAATTATAAATTACTTTATTTATTAAAGTGTAATGGAATGGGTCGGCCTAAGCACATGTGAAATTAATTAAGTTGGCCTCAACCCCGAAGAGGACCTATAAAAAATATATAAATAGAGGTGATGTCAAGCTCATTCTCATACACTTTATCAAGCAATCTTTGATTTGCATCCATTGTCTTAGTTTTTATATTTTGTCTTGGCTCACACAAGTTCGATGGAAGAAGCTCGTGCAATGTTCGGGATCACAGAAAATAGGCTCACTTTTAACTAGGCTTATGGGCCATAGCCACGGGCACAGAACTGCAGAATTCAGGTGAGAGTTACCGGTTGAGCATCGTAAGGTTGCGGCTAAGCTGCAATAGTCGTGGGCTGTGTGTGTTAAGGTCATGACTAGGGTTTCTGGGCTAGATCGGGTTTATCAAGACTAGAGTCATGGTCACATTGTGTCTAGGTCGTGGCCAGGGAAGCTATAGCCACATCTTGAGCATGTTGAGGTCATATATACGGGTTATTGGGTAGATATGAGCTTAATCCAACCATCAATTCTCATGCAGATGTTTGCAATCAGCTTTGGCAGTGTCTTGGATTCAGATCTAGGATTGGATAATTTGTTTTTCAATGATTTTATGTGATTCAGGGTTCATGTCATTGTAGATATGTAGATCGGTAGATTTTCTCTATATATTTCTGCTACTATATGTATCTATAGTTCTCATCATTTTATTCATCAATATGCTAGAACCAGTTCCATTACATTTCATTTCTCAAATTCAGGCTTTTTCAATAGAAGTGTGTTTATGGTTTTATTGTGCATATTCTAGTTCTTTTCTACATGATGAAGATATGGATCTATGGATCATTGTACTCTTGTTTTCTGAATCATTTGATGACAATATAAGAAGAATAATTTTCATGGGTCTTCCCCATAGTGGGGTTTTCCCTGGTCTTAGACCAATCCTAGTGTCTCTATGTGTGCATGTTTTTCTTCCTTTGTTCCTTTATGTTTCGCTACTTAAATGATGATGGTATTGTTCTCTCTACATAGTTGCATATGATGATGGTTAATAATTTATATATGAATAATGATATATTTATTTGGGGTGAATTTAGCATGTTATTGATGAAATTCAACTATCAAAGTAAAGAACAATGTAGTTGTATGAAACATTAACATGGAATTAGAGCTCAGTTGAAGGAAAGCCATGAAAATCAGCCCCATGGAGACATTTTTATGGAAGCAAGAAGAGGATGGTAGAGACCTAAAATAATTCTGGGGTATGAAGAAAAACCTAGATAGTTAGTGCTTAATGGTTTGATGGTGTGGGTTTGAGAGAAACCCTGGTTTATGGTAAAGTCTTGAGATGTGATCTTATAGATGACCTGGTTGTTGATAAAGTTGTTGATTGAAGGAAACATTGTTTGATGGTCTATGGACGGCTCCCGGGTTGGTTCAAGAGGAAGAGGATCATATCTCATTGAAGATAAGTATTCCTTGACTTACAAACTTACTCTTGTCTACACATATGGATCTCATTGTTATGATTATTGTTTCTAGTCATTTCCTACACTTCCTTCATGTACATTCGAGTACCCAGATTTTTCTAATATCCTTAATGAGATGTGATGAGTAGACCCTCTTTAGGATCTTTGAAATGCAGGAAATATGGCAATATCTCGAAGAGGTAAAGGGGCACTTGAGCACTACAATATTCTTAGGTGAAGGTGCACAGGTAATACCACAAATTATGCATGGTATATTGTATGTCAACTGTAATGTTGATGGCTAGGTCAACCCTATGGTATGTTGAGAATGTCTCATTCGCAAATATCTCATGCATGCATATGAAAGTGTTTTGGATTTATGTTTCCTATGATGAAATGGTGCACCTGGTATTTAATTTTTTGACCATGATGATCTTCTTGATTTTGTGAGTCTACTTATTATTGATCTTGTATATAGTGGCATAACTTGATGTTTGGCTAACATATATTGTTTTGAGATCCTGATCCTAACTTTAGTATATGGTACTCTTAACTCTTTATATGCATAAGAAATGTTGGATCTCTTGTAGAAGGCTACCTCATTGACATGGTTATGATAACGCTTGTGATAAGCATGATGAAAGCTCACAAAAAGAGAGATTTAAGTTTGTTGGTTTATGGAATAACCTAACTTGATCCAACCGATCATGATAAGAATGGTATTGGAAACAATGATGATAGAGGAATATTTATGAGATTGATGTTCTAGATATCCTAATACCCTTGGTTATGGCATATGGTGAAATGAAATGCTCTAACTTGATGTATTGTTATTGGGTTCATACGGTTGTGTTGTCACATCAGCCTGTTGCCTTGATCTTTCAAGTCCAACCCTTGATCAAAGATTGATGACATGACATTGATGATCATGATAGATATGTGTGTATTATCTAATAGATATTTTTTTGCATGACTCCAGTAAAGACAAGTTGATGAAATGAATGAAAATGAAATTACATACTCTTCTATGATTCATGAGTATATAACATTGTTGATCTACAACAGAGGTCTGAGCCTCTCTCACACAATGGAAGGCTCATAGTTGTGACCATGCCTATCAGTCTCATATTTGAATTTTGGTTTGAATCAAGGGATCTATAACACGTCCCGCCATTCTAAATGGATTTAAGGAATTGCTAGAATTGAGAATAAAATTAGATGGTCACTTGGAAGATGTCAGTTTTGTAGATGTGTTGCAGATACCAGTAAGATCTGTCAGCATGAAAATTTCATATGTTTGAACCAAAATTTTGTTTGTAGGTGACCGATACATTCTTATAAGTATTTCAATATGTATGTGCTACAAAAATTGGAAATGATTTGGCTAATTGATCAACTGTGTTTGAAACTTTTGACATAGTTATTAATGATTGAGATATGTCAAGAATTATAGATATTACCATGATTGCACATTTGTATTTAACATGATTCGATATGGTGATAGTTTATTTTCCCAGAAGAAAATGCTATGTGGGCATAGTAACCTTTAGTGCCATATGCGAGTATTCAAAATTATGGTTCTCTTGTTCCTAACACAATGGTTGTTGTGACTAAGTATGAATATGGAACATTCATGACTTAACCTTGATGTATGCACTATAATATAGTAACTAAAATGAGTTGTAATGGCATGATTGACCTATTGAATTTTCAGTAAATGAAGTCAAGGCTTGATATGAGCTTGTAATATTCCTTATTTTCCATCATTTAATTGGAATATTATATTTAGTACTTTTCTTATTTATTTAAGTAAATAAAAGGGTGGAGGGACCCATAAACCCAATAGATAAATAATATCCACTTATGTTGTGTGAATGTGGGTTAGTTAGATAGGGGATTAGCATTATGGAGTAGTGGATCAGATTAATAATGAAGAAACACTAGAAAATTTGGCCCTATTTCCAACGTCCACTTCGTCGCTAGTCCGACACATAGTCATCACGAGAGCGACATTTTGAGGCCAGAAAAAATGTGGTTAGCCATAATGTCTCAATTCCGACGCTTTGCCAAAGTGTCACAATACTGACACCATTTCTGACGTTTCCAAACAAATGTCGCTATTCCGACGTTTTCAATACCGTCGCTCTTCCGACGTTTGTAAACTATTACAATTTCGACGATATGGGGTTTGACGTTTTGAACGTCACTCTTCTGACGCTTATTAAGGTGTTGCAAGACTGACGCTTTTCTGAAGTGTCTTAATTCCGACGATATGGGGTCCGACGTTTTGAACATCTCTCTTCTGACGCTTGTTAAATTGTCGCAATACTGACGCTTTTCAGGAGTGTCGCAAGACTGACGCTTTTCTGAAGTGTCGCAATATCGACGCTTTGCAAGAGCGTCACAAGACCGACGCTAGGAAGAAGTGTCGCAATACCGACGAACATTTTTTTTTTTTTTTAAATGGAACGTCGCAAGACCGAAGCTTATAAAGTGTTGGTATACCGACGGCGGGTTAAATTTAAAAAAAAAATGAAAAATATTATTCCAGTGTGCATAAACCACATATATATCTTATGTTATAAGGTTGGCCCTTTTTATAAAGAGCTTGAATTATAATATAAATCCTCCCCTTCTATACTATATAAAAAGGAAAATATCCCGAGGCTCACAGCTTAACCATGCACTTGTATCATAGGTGAACCCCTTCCTTTATTTTGTTTTATCAACTGTATTATCCGACTCACTACTTAACCCCCTCTCTCTAAGGTTTGAATCATAACATACCAACCGCTTCGTATTCCGACCTTATCACGTATCATTAAACCAATGGTTCGACGACTTTAACATATGCACCAGTGCTTATAACATTCAACCATAGGTTATAACATTAGCACAGCGTTTTTATAACATATTGTATTTACGGGCCCCACACATCAAAACTCATAAACCAGTAGTTTTTAACATGAGTCAATGGTTCATACCTTAATTTAACCTTCGTGCAATTGAATGCGCCATATTCGTCAAATCTTTTGGCCTCTAGATCGGACGATGCACAACAATATTGCATTTGTTTGCTCACCTAACTTTAACACCTCAAAAAAATGTGATGAGGGCAGTGTTACCCGAGCGACATGGCACCATGTAATAGGATCACGTTTTTTTTTAATGGTTTCACCTCCGGTCAAAAGCTGCACAATGAGGGCTGTTTTGGTTTCACAAAACCACTCCCGGGTTTTGAATAGTACTTGACCGGACTTCTACTATGGTTAGCACATTTCTTTGTATAACGTCTACCCCATTAAGTCTGGGGTCAAGCCTCAATGATATCGTTCAACTCACAATAAAACACGTTAAATTCTTCAACGCGCAGGGTTCGCCACCTTCGATAGGGTTTCAAAGCTCTTTGGGCAACCAAAGCATAACAGGGTTTCACTCCTATGAATTTTGTTCGAACACACAAAACTCAACGCCTGATACAAAGGTTTAATATCCTCACTTGGATTGAGAACCACTACAACTCACTCTCAGCCTCTTACAAGGGTTATATACTAAGTTTACACATTCACATTAATCACATAGACTTGCGTTCAACCATAGACAGAGACGGCCACTGGAGATTTAACACAGCAATTCTTCTTCTTCCAATTATACACAGATTTCACAATTCAAAAGATTAATTATTCAAAGAATGTCAATAGCACAAGCACAGTTAGGAAATAAGGCTTAAATGTTATTCAACAGAGAAGACAGTTTCTCAATTCAACCTTTCACTGCCATTCAATCAAAAACTATCATTGACTGTGAGGGATCTATCAACAAAGGCAATTTTAATGAAAGAGGCAAAGATTAAATAATAAAACAAGCTCTAGCCCATCTAATCCTTTAGTGAAATCCAATCACTTCAGGGAACATGCACCTAAACTCAAAGGAGAAACTCTTTAGGGACCCCATATGCCCGCAGATGTTTGACTGTGACAGTTATACATGCTCCATAGTACGTGACCACTAGTTCTCGATACACTGCCCAAGAGGTGTTTGTGCCTGACCAGTTGCAGTACATGACCATGAAAGGAAGGAGTCTAGGGAAAATGCACCTAAACTCAAAGAAGCAACTAAGAGGGTCTTGAAACTACCCACAACTTTCTCATAACCAAAACAACTTTAGCAAGAAGACATGCCAATCACCAATGAAACAATGTAACAACCTAAATTCATGGAGAATTGCTTACACAAACAAGAAAATGCACCATCCGTGTTGGCAAAACAATGATCAACTACTTAGCCAACCTCTTCTGAATAAGAACGGGATCACATGAAGCAATTAGCCAGGATCATCCCCATCATCAATCCAAAGAGCTCAATAATGTAGTGATACCCATGAGAAAACAACACCAACAATGAGCTATCCATGTAGATCAAGATAATCATAGTTACTTCATCATCAATGCATATATGTGGTGCATCAAATCCATTGAAGAAAAGACATCAATATCATAGAAGATACCTTTACTTTTTCTCAAAAAGGCACCCTAGCATTCATGCAACAAGGAAGATCTCTCGAAAATAGTGGGGCCCTTAATTCCTAGGGACCAAGGTCCTCGTACCTACAATAAGATTGTAGGTACAAAATGAACCATTCACCAACTATCCATAAACAATTAGCGAATACAATGTCACTAAAATCCTTTGTACAATCGTCATGAACAAGCAAGTTTAAATTTTGAAATATAACTGGAAAACAACTATGCCTCCCAATCAAAAAATGTGCTTCAAAAATGAAATCACATGGATATATCATATTCCATGTTTTAACAAGACTTCTTGCACAACAAAAAACATTTATAAGCAACATTTCACCTTTTTCTATGGGCTGGACTTTTAAGAAAAGTTTCGTGGTTGGAATCCAAAATAAGCATTCTCTTTCACCATCGGAACATTACATGATTCAAAGCAAGGGTTTCATCACCATTAGAACCTTGCATGATTCAAAGCAAGGGTTTCATCACTATTGAGATGTTTTCATCAAAACTAGCATAAAAAATTCTTGAATATCATATCCTCTACACATCACCATAACAAGTAAATACTCGCGCTATAAAGCATATAAAACCAGATTGCACAATATTATAAAATACCCCGTCAGTAACAACAGATGGTAAAGAATTTCAAATGATCAGTCATATTTGACAATCGTAAACAACTTTCTTTCCAAATAAAGTTTTGTTCAATAGTCTTGAATCACTAGAACCACCACAATCCATCTACACCAAAGGTGAAAATCCTTAAAAAATGTGGCAAAATACAAAATACAAAAAAAAACATGGTATACTTAATCGTGTTACTTATACAAGTTTCCATCTAGTTTACCAGTCTCCAAAGAGAAACCACTGGTGAGAAGATGCAAGCTACGCTACAACAGTCCAATAATATTCTTATCGCCACAGCTAATATATAGTTCAGGGTAAAAAACCTATATCTTTGAAATACCCATGCTCTAGAGCACTACGAGCAGTGATCCGTCTACTGGGCTCTAGGCACATCATTTTCTGGGAGGGAACATGGTGGCAGAAAAACAAAGAAAAAAACAGCAAAGTTGTCAGCATTAAGAATAATTGTAACCTAGCATCCTTTGATCATATTCCAAATAAGGAAAGATAATGTCTGTCCTTACCAAGAGAAGATCAATTCTCGTTGGCTCAAGACCTGGAACCACAGTTGCCAAATCCTGTCAAATGAAAAACAAGTGAAGAAAGTTTTAAATCATGCATCAATATCACCATATCTCCCATATGTATTTCAAATGGAAATGAAACTTGAATGTCCATTGTTCATCAGAAAAACATTAAATGTTATTGATAGGATGTTCTATGTAAGAATAATCGTAGAGCTAATTAAGATCAATTATGCTTGGCCAAATTAAGAGACCCTGCCAAGTATTGTGCAAAATTTATGCAATACAATGGAACCTAGTTATGCTAAAGATTTGACAATGGGCTGGCTCTTGAGTTATTCTCATGTCATTTACCATTTTCCAGAACTTACTCCATGCTGATGAATCTGGAAACATTGCAATCAATAACTGTAGCTAAGCCTGGGAAAAGAGCAATCGCTTATACCAACTCACCAGGAATGATCATTACAAAAGTGCCTTACAGGACCTAACCAAGTCCCAGATCTTAATAGTAATGAAATTCTAGTTAACCCATCACAAGCAATCTTTGCATAATCCCTATAATCTGATTAAAAAAAAACTAGTGTTTATTTGATATTCCCTAACTTTTATCCCCTTTTCATTTCATTTCATTCCTAAGTAGCAGTAGAAGTTGTTATCCACATTTCATTTCATCCGCAACTAGCAGTAGCAGTGCAAGCTACATTTCATGGTAAATAATGAACATCTGAAGAAACACTCAACATTCTTGACATTAATTACATCTCCTCAACTTAGTGAAATATTGACTAGTTGAGACTACTACAATTAAAGGAACTGTAAAGCATGGGAAATGAATGACGAGGCAATAACACATGCAAAAAACTTTAGGGTATAAACATTAGTACATTAGTAGAAATAACTAATATCAACAAAGAATGATAGTATCTAACATAGACAAAGAATTGTGATGCAAGAAAATGTGAACAACTTAGGACTTAAACAATGGATGGCACTAGAGAAAAAACTAAAAATCAAAACACCAAGGCAAATGAAAACATTGTCTAATGCACCTCCACCTTTAATGCATCCTGAAAGATATTTTTCTGAACCGCGTCCAAAATTCTATACAGGTTAATAGCGATCCTAAACCATTTGGTCTCACTGACATAACTGATCTAGTCAAACCATTTAAGATCTCAGGTTCATGCGCTCTCAAGATAAAATGGCAAGCTTGGTAACAGTTAGTAACCAAACAAATTCATTTGGACTATGTGGCTTCTTGCCCTGGATGGGATTTGGCTACATGATCAATTTGGACTTTCTCAATGGAAAGAAGGCAGTTTGGGATAATTCCTTTTCAGGAAGATGGATGGCATATCAAGGTTTTCATAGATTGAATGATTTGTGGGACAAGGGTGTAGGTAAGTGATTGTCCTGCAGAGCTCTTAATTAGTCTCAACAACTTCAAGCAATTGACCAGCCTGGAATGCAATACCCCAGATTTGATTCCCAGATCAGTATTGTGTATATGTACATTGTATTTGAATGACCAAAAGCCAATCGATTCCACATAAGTGTGAAGGTATGTGGAAACTTCTGTGGGCCCGAAATTAAAGGTGGGGTTTTATTAAAGTGTGTTATGATTGTTTGATGGGTTGTGGGACCGAAATCACATGTCATGTGATTTAATTAAATTTAAACCTTGGTGTTATGCATAAGCACAAATGTGTTATAGCCGATATGGTGTTTGAGGTTGAATTCAATTGGTGTCAATTACTTATGTTTGACATTTGAGAATGAGATAGTGTGGCTGTGAGGTCATTTGGTTTAAAAACCTTAGAGTTGATGTTGGTTGTTGTATACGATTCCATAACCATAGGAGAGGAGATATTAAAGCTTCCACCCTATCTATTTAAATTGCCAGTCCAGCAACTAAAGTATCGTGAAATTGCCCAGGTCTTGAGGTTAATTGGGCAATGAATAGGAGGTGCAATTTTTCATACACAAAAAGTGGGGATTGTGGGTTTTTACCTGGCATCATAATGGTTGAAGATGTACATTTGGGTCTCATACCACTTTTAAATTCTACCATAGTGCATACATGAGGCAATGTTAAGCTATTAGTACATCTCATTTTTTGGGGTTAATTAGTATATAAGACTTTTATAAATGAATATTAGTTGGTCCCTTACTTGAATAAACCTGAACAAAACGAGAACTCTATCCAGTGTATTCTCCAACTCCTCCTCTGAAGTACCTTTGTTACCAGATCAAAGTTCCTCATCAAGAAATTTGGCAATCAGTTCTGCTGGTCGGTTCTGCAGACAAAGGCCATAATTCAGATAAATGCAAAAACAATATATCTAATATTATGAATGCAAATGTCTGCTTAAAAACATTCTTTCATTACTTACCTTTAGATTTTTTGTCATTAATCCTTTCAAACTTTCCGTCTCACTTAATTTGATAATCAAGAGCACAAATTCAATGAACAATCTGTATAAACAGAAAGAAAATGAAACATAAATAAAATGAGCATAAACATATAGTAACTAACCTATATAATTAAATCTGTATAAACAAAAATAAAATGAGCATAAACATATAGTAACTAACCTACCTTAGATTTATCAAATGCTCAAAGGTATCCTTGATAGTATTAGAAAAGGCCTCATTCTTCAAAAATCTTTCTTCCCATATTGTATCAAGTCGTGCTTTCAAGTCTAGAAGTGATGACACCATGTCCTTGTCTTTCATTTCATCCAATACAATGCCTTGCCCAGTAGCTTTAATCTATGCACTAAGAGCCAGCCGAAGCAGCTCAAGTGCACTCACCCTTTTAAAAAGAGAGTACATGCGCTAAAGGTCTAGAATGTGATTGGCATCCATGAGAAAAGTAAATCCCTGGGGAAATCATGATTTGGCTACCTTGTTAAATACATATGAACCAACATATTTCTGAATTTAGAGAGGGGATTTGACTCCATCAGTAATAAATAATGCGCTTCTATATCGATTTCTTTCCACATAGAAGAGACCATAATGATTAATTACATAGAACATCCAATCAACAAACAAATATGGGAATTTGAACAATTAACATGAATGAATATCAGATAACTCAATGGAAATATCTGCATTCCCAATCTCCATCAATTTTTCCAAAAAATACATGTGATTTGAATGGTAAGGGTATTGCCGTCATCATTGTTTCTTTAGGTGAGACTTTTCCCAACATGCAAATTGTATTTGGCACCTTCACACCTGTACTTATGGACATACTTCCCTTATAAATGCAAACTCTTTAATTTTCCCAGAATGAAAAATAAGAAAAAAATCTCAACTGAGGGGTTTACACCAATCATGCAACCATTTTCAAGAACCTATTTGATTTTGTCTGGAAACGCATGAAATGAAATGGAGCAGCAAAAGTCAATTTGCTATAAACACAGTACACATGAAAATAGAAACATTGAGGTGCACCCACTTTGATCAAAATAATATTATACATATTTTCTGATGCATCAATAGAATAACACAACTCTCGCATAGTACATAAATCTTCCATAGAAAATGTTACCACATAACCATGACACACGGTGGCATGAAAAACTACATTTTCTATTTCCATTTCAAGTGCATTAAGCTTTGTAAAGACTTCGACCCAAAAAGGGTCACCATTAGAACAATGCCTGCAGGAAAATTACATAGATATGGTAAGCAATGCATAGTTTTGTTTCACTGCTCCAGTGAATAAATCTGTGAATTTGATCAATAATGGAAGAAGTAATCTATGAATATCTGTGAATATACAAGGATGTCAAAGAAATGAAGGCCAAAACAAGGGACATGGAGTCGAATTCCAAAGAATTTTTTGAATTTTCAGAAGCTACAGGTCAAGAATAGGATAAAAGACTCATTGATAAGCTTCAAGAAGGATATGTGATATAATGATGAAGTAATGGGATGAGGGATATAAGAGTGCCCTAATTGGTCTTCTAGAAGCGCATAATTCAAGGGAAAGAGGGCAACAACAGAGAGTTGTAGATTTCCTCTTGGATGATGGCTTGAAGGGTGTCCTAGGAGATGACTCCAGGGAAATGGGAAAATCCCCATCTATTGCAAAAAGGATTTCCCGTCCTGAAGAAAAAAATTATAATAGAAAAATCATGAAAAGAAAAGGCTCAAATCTCTCTTCCAGACTAGTGACATGGAACAAGGCCACATGGACCACTATGATTGGTTGACATAACACATTAGAAGCATGATTTTAGCATCTAAAATATCTAGGACATGTGGCACTCCATGATAAAGACACATGGTGTGTGGATTTGAGTTTTTCAGGTGTTCAAGTGGGCCAAAAATAGGTGAAATGTGGCACCACTCAGAGATTGACATGTGCCAATTGGTACAAGTGGTAGAAAATTGGCATGCTCAAACAATGAGGTGATGCAGGAATGACATGAGGGAGAAAATATCAGAAAAGCCCCAAATCTAGAGAACTAAAGCTCATCACCAACCTGAGATTGACAACTTTACATGATGTAACCTATGAAATCGTAAATGGAGAAATCATAGTAACAATAAAGTAACCTATGTAACAATAAAGTCGGATTCATCCTGGGAGTGGTAAATGGAGAAATCATAGTGAACAACAGGAAACATGTGGAGTTGCTTACAATCAAATAGATGAAAAAACACACAAAAAACCTAGATAATAATCATGAACAAGGTTAATATTGAATTATGAACTGTAAAGGAACTTACAAAATGTGACATTACAAACCTGGTCAAACGCACAAGCAAAAATATCCTGGACATGACCCTGGTTGACAAGTTGTATTGCTCATGATGCAAAAGGATTTGTACCTGCACTGCCAAGTCAATCAAAATCCATCATTATCTATACAATAAATACAAGTAATTGATGTAGTATTTTTTACTCTAAGATGCATTGTTATGATAATGTTAGAACATATGTTGAAAATTTCAAAACATACCTAAATAAGCTCCTCTTCATTTCAAGAACAATTTATTGGAGTCGCATGAACTAGGAACAAGCCTCCCACGATCTGAAAGAGTAGCAACTAAGTCAACAATGACTTTTTTGTTGCTACGTTGGATCAAGGGAGGTTCGCTCCAAGATTATATCTCTCCAATAAATTATTCTCTACTAAACAGGGCCAACCACGTGAAGGTGGAAGCTCTTATGGCCCCTCCCCGCCCCTCATGTCACTCTCAATTCCCCAATACCCAATCTATATTTCATTTTTTACTTTCATGAGCATAAAAAAAAATATTCAATAACTAATAAAAAAAAAATTCAACAAAAAGTGCACAAGGAAACATTGAAATTAGTGCTTGACATAAAAATAGTATGATAAATGAGTATTTTATATAACGCAAAAAACGTTCCAAGTATGGTAACGTTTGTCTTATAATAATACAATTTTTTACATTATCAAATTTTCTTTTTCTTCTTCCTATTTCTAAAGCTCCTAATTACATCATCAATATCATCGTGCTCTACTCCTGTTTCGTGCCTTTTGACTTGCACTGCTGACCTAGTTGCATAGTCACGATGTCTGGTCTCATCCAGTGACGGGGCATCGCCTACCAAAACAGATAATATTAAATTTTAATTGTCAGCTTTTAAATATCATTGAACTAGTTCGGTAATATTAATAAAAAAATTTGCAATGAGATTATTTACCTGGTGCACCAGTTGTTGCCGTTGGGAATGTTGGCCTGTCTTACTCTCTAGTGGTAAGATCCTCAAGGGAAACATTCTCTGTCATTTAAACAAAAAATGTTATAAGGACAACCATCAAGGTATAATTAGAAAAAATTATAAGTGGAAATTAATTACCGTCACGGCCCTCATTGATAGTAGCATTGTCGGCCTGGTCTCCACTACAATGATCAGGTTGCACGTGAGGAACATCTACATCTGGCTCTACAACTGGGTTATTTGCCTTGTCGGTAGTGCTGCTCCCCTGATTTAAACAAAGTTGTTAGACATTAAATTTATGGACGAAAACAAACATATTGAAAGGTTAACATTTTACCTTATTAGGCATTCTGGATCTTGGGACCTGCCCCAAGCTTCTGTGACGTTCAACTATGGCTTGATAGCCGAAATGGAAAGCGATATTTTTATCTTCCTCTATAGTTTCTGTTCCGAAGTCATCACCCTACATTACATATGATTGTGTATTTTTAATATTATTTGATAGGATTACAAAAACATTGGAAGGTGATACAATTAATTATAAGATGTTTAGCTACTTACAATTCTTGCGGCTAATTTCAAGTAGCCGCCCTGGCCTAGCTTGTGATGGCCCTTTTTTTCAATCCTAGCTTTGGTTGCCTTTGAGGTGTCAGACAACCTATCATCAAAATATTGAAGTTAGATATGACGTAGCACACTTTTATTTTAGACATAGAGAAAATTAAAGATATTGAATTAAAGTTGTAATTTACCTTGCGGGTCCAGTTGGCATTTTTCCTTATTTCTTTGACCTTTTCTCTTTTCCATCATGGATGAGTGCTCTCCAATCACTCTCTGGAACTGTGAGAGGATGCTCGTATCTAGGGTTAAATTGCAATTGCGTCCTATAGGTGTCCCTAGTATATTTCAAATATTTGCCAGCTACCTGAGCCACCACTATTCTGTCAAATGTGCCCACCCCAAAAAGGGCTTCTAGATAATCTAGAAGTTCTTTTTTCAGGTTGGAATTCTAGGAATTCCACCTTATGCGTATGGTTGGGCCAAAAATTACCAACGCATGGCTCTCAAAAAACCTGTAGAACTCATTATTTCCTACACATAAAAAAAGATATTATCATTAATTTAAAAATAAAAATCATGATAAAATATGTTTTAGATAGAGTACATGAAATAGTTAAAATATTAAAACTTACCTAGGAGTTGTACGTGCTTTATAGGGACACCTTCATCATTCACCAACAACGTGTCATTAATGGTCCTCGTGGAGCTGACACGTGTAGCTCCAGGAAACGCAATAATGAAGTCGGCCATATCAGCCTCATCACTGCCAACATGTTCAGCGGTTGGCTGGGTGTCTACTTAGGTAGGGTGTGTTTCTTGGCTGGCACCTAAAGGAGTAGAAGGTGTACGAGAGGGTTTCTGGGCAATCTCTTGCCCTTGTGTCCCACTACCACCAACACCGGGTTCAGCAAGTGTCAGATA
Source organism: Pinus albicaulis (assembly GCA_034641835.2). NCBI lineage: Eukaryota > Viridiplantae > Streptophyta > Pinopsida > Pinales > Pinaceae > Pinus > Pinus albicaulis. The sequence continues at coordinate 378,374,604 of CM076574.1, forward strand.
ATGCTACATACAAAAGAAATTTTTGTTAGTTTAGTCATTGTAAAAATTAAAAATCAAACTATCACAATTCACCTCATGCAGAACAAAAAAAATATCCTTTTGATTTTTTATTATTACCTGATATGTTTCTAGCTGGGTCATAAGTTATTTTATCCTCTCTTCTGTTTTAGGTGTTTGAGGCACGTCTATCAAAGTATCAAATTCTGACCTTGCTTTTCGCGACTTTTTTCGCGGCAAGAGAAATGGAGATAGGGATGAAGAAAGGTCTTCCTCATAGAGGGAATCATCAGGCGTACCATGGCCAGGTGTCTGCATATTTGAACAAAATTAATATTATTTCAATTATGTAAATAACTAAAATACTTGAAGATAGAGAAATGCTGGCACTTTGCATGTTCTTCCGCTGGCCCCTTTCCGTGATCATCCCGTCTCTGGGTTGTTCCTGTACTGCCCTGATCAGTTTGCCACATTGCAGTAAAATTATAAATGTAAAAACTTGAAAACAATATCTAACTTGAAAACAATATCTAACTTGAAAACACAAAATGAAAACTGAAATAATTTCTAATAAGACATCGGAAGACAGAGTTAGAGTTTCAAATATGCCTTGCATTGAATTCAGTCCTAGAAACATGTCATTGCACATTAAGGCACCCAAACAAGAGACGAGTTGACAATGAGACTAAACTGGGATATTTGTAGTGAAATTTTAAAATCTCAAAAGGTATATTAATTATCGAAACAAATCAGCTTCATAATTAACCTCTTGAAAGATGAAATCAAGAGTCATATTAAGATATTAAATATGGATTCATGTTAATGGAATACGATCCAAGTTTGGAGTTACACCTTTATATGACATGATATCAAATCTTTGGTGGTTATAATAACTCCATTATTCTCGCTAAGACTTGCCTCTCTTCTTGTTTAACATTATTTTCCCATTAGACCTATCTTAATACGTTTTTTGTTCTCCTGTGTTGTAACTCCATGTAGAGATAATTATTTGGTATCTATTAATTACCTTTTCTTGGGGCTTCTTTAGTGTGCAATGATGCCTAAGGTTCACACAACATTTGAGCTTCAAGAAATAAATGAGATAGAGGTTTGAGCTTGATGTAGTAAATAATCCTCTTGGAACACCTAGTGGATGTCAACCTCTATATAAATTTTGATACATTAGAGCCACAACATAAAACACATGCAGATTGGGAAGGAGGAAAAACCAAGACCTTATATGAAGAAAACTCTGTATATGACCCTATATTAAAGACTGACTACTGGGCTGACTACTTTTTGGTAGGGAACTTATACTTGAGAAAGAAAATAACTCCATTTTAGGAGTTGTATCAGCTGATTTGGATGACTATGGTGACAATTATATGTATGAAGTCTCTGAAAAAAGGAAGAGTAGGTTCCACTTAAGTATTTGATGAGAAAAATTAAATATGAGAATAGAATTCAATCTTTGAAGAGAAAGTGGAATGAATTGTGATTCTGGACCGCCACCTGAAGTCTTAGAATTCTTTGTTGAGGGCTAGAAATTAAGACTTGGTAAAGGAGACATAATATTTAAAATAAAAAGTCAAATGTTAGAGGATGCATGTAGCATATATGAAAACTAAACATAGGAGGGACAAGAGGCAATTGAAGAATATTCAAGGCACAAGATCAGAAATCAACATCCTAATGAAAAAGTGATGGAGTTAGGGCTTCAAAATTTTGGTTTTTTATGGACTCATTTGGCACACCCCTTTTTGTGTGAGGACACACAATGAAGTCGGGTTTGGGGGATGTAAATCTTATAAAATGTCTCATTTTTTTTATTTAATACCCTCACCACTCCCCTATTTTACCAATTTTGAAGGATATGCCTAGTATTTCCATGCTCTTTTGATGTAATCTAGAGGATTTGAGTACAAGTTGCTTATTGTTCGAAATGTGGTAGGTACATATTTAATTTGGATCAAAATGCCTCATTTATTATATTTTTATAGTTTAAAACTTTTACAAGTCACTTACCTAAGTAGGTGTAGCTCTTGTACTCATTTTGGTTTTCCTTAACTAGTCATGGGATTGATGCACATGTTATGGGATTCTTGCACCAGTTACAGAGTTTGTGCACCACAATCAAGGCACAAGACTATTGGTTATTGGAGATATATAAAGGGGATCATGGCCAACTGGATGATTGAATATTTGTGAATATATCTATGAAATGAGATTGAAGGAATGTGTGCACCTACCCCACCCCTGTAGTCAACATAGTAGCCTGAGGAGGAAGTAAATTTTTTCCAAAGAAACCCTCACGCAGTGGACCAAATATTTTTATTTAGATAATGGTTGTACCAGATTGATCACTAGAGGGACATTGTTTCCTGTTTTTCTTTATTTGTGATTGGCTTCATTTTGGCGATATTTCTAATGTAATCAAATTTTATAACATGAGTTAAAGCTTAGAGATAGGTTAGTGATTTTATGGTATGGTTGAATTGTTAGTTTGAAGTCTGGTATCACTTTTTCTCAGTTGGGTATGAATCACTAAGCTCATCATGTATTGACATACTGAACTTCATTAATACATAAGCTAAATGCTAGGTTCTTCTCTTTTATTGTCATTTTTTATGTGATTATCTATTGTGTTCTGTAATCTAATATCGCTTTAAGAGGGTGCAAGATGGCTGGTCAAGGCCCAACAAACCAAGCTTGACATGCCTCCATTAGAATAGTATCATGTGGTTTTTTAATACCATATCTAGTGTGATTTTCTTATGGTGTGTTTTATCTACATGCAATCTAGTTTAGTTGTCTTTACGCTCTGTATTTTTCTATATATTTCTTTTATACCTTAGTTTTATGTTATTCGACGTTAAGATCTCAAAGGAGAATCACCATAAGTGAATGAAATAGTTTAGTTTCTTTCATATAAACTAGGTTGCACAAATCAAATCTCTATCACAATTATATTTCGAATATGGTTAATTGGAGAGATATTAATGTGATGGGACTTGGGTGTGGCAATGGCTGGAGACACTTGCCCACCCAAGTCACTGGAAAAAAGGGGCACTCAAATCACACTATCATCGCATCAAATGCATTTACTCCATGCACAGGTCGAGATCCAACCTTAATTCTCTTACATGCCTTCGTATGCTCCTCATTGCTTCCACCTTCGGCTCTCATCAATGAGATGTTATTGCAGGGTGATCTTCGATGTAATTCCAATTGGGTTTTAAAAATGGAGAGTGGCTCTAGCTATTAGGGTGTTCCTCCTACGATGCACTGTATGTGCTCTCCAACTGCTGGGCTCCCCAGTCAGCGCACGGCTATAGGAAGAAGAAGCCTGCTGAACTGCTACTTAGACCTTGGCGATGGTCTGCACTTCTCTCGTTATAGCCTTTGTCTGTATACTTATGTTTCTCTAAATATTCTCTTTAACCAAACCTCTTTCACTCCTGATCCTCCGTCACCTATCTTGCCCTCCACAGAGACTGATTCCATGCCTCGCTTACGTCAACGTATGTGTTACTTCAGGGGTAGCACCAGAAGCCAACCCCTATGTTCGCCCTCAAGCTCCACCTCTAAGTCATATTTTCAATCCAGTGAATCTTTCTCTGGCTATTATCCTAATACCAAAAGTGGGAGGGGTCGTTTCCATGAAATCGACCATCGCTTGGGCTCCTATGCTCCTCCCGTCCCCACCGCTCAGGCCTCTCCCTCGCTCCAAACTGCTCATTTCTCTTTCAATTATTCCTTGAATTTCCCTTGCATAACTGCCTCAATTACAGTTTCTTTCAAATAAGAGGCCTAGGTGGGAGATCCGAGCACTTGTCAGGCGAGGCAGAGTATAGAGAAATCTCAGGTTTCGGACCATCAGACGGGGTCGTTGAACAAGCAGGGAAAGGATGCACATGTAAGCAGGGTTCGTGAGGGGGAGATGGCTCAAGGAGATCTAGGACCATCCATGTAAGAAGTGGCTCCCATCGAGGACCTGTCAAAGAAGGATGAAGATATGGCTGCATACTGGTGTCGCATTGTTGAAGAACCGCCTGATGAGTAATTGTTATTTTCTTGTATTGTTTTCTTGCTTCAAGGCCCATTCTATTGGGCTTGTTTTTTATTATCTATATATGTCAGTCTATATTTTTGTTTTTACAAGTTATAATCGATGTAATATTCAGAGGAATCCACAGCTGTTACCCCTGCGAGGGTAGCGCAATAGTCTGAGAATTGTTCGAGGCTGGTTTCCCCTTGTGGGCAGTCTTTTTTCTGTCAATTTTGTCAAGTATGCCACAGGTCTGGGAAAAGACTCGGCTTCGGCCACAATGTAAATTATTTCTCTTGTTAATAGATTAAAATAACTTAGAAAAAAAAATTGTATATGGTTAGTGGTAAATATAGGTTTAATGTCCATTTGTTTTTTGGGTATTTCTAATTATAAAAGTTAAAATAGTTGGCTAATCACATATAAACCCATTTTTTTTAGGCATATAATGAGATCATATGATAGGATATATGATCCAATCATGCATGAGAGTGAGTCAAGGCCTATTACAGGAGTGGAGCCAGAACCAACTGCCCACCTTAGATTACCATAAAACCAGTGTTTTGTCGATATAAGGATATTCCAACAATACGAGACATGTGAGGAATCCAAAGAAGCATTACATAACCACATAATAAATTCCCTATTTTGCATATTTTTAACACAAATTACTTGTTTCCAAAGTCCTTTGATGGACATTGCTCGCCAGAAAGTTTTTAAGAGGAGAGCCATATTAAAAGTCACGGTGTCTTTATTCCCCCAACCACCAAGGGTAGTAGGAGTATTAATCAAATACATGCTAACAAAATGGATTTTCCTTTATATACTTGTGCCAACCCAAAAAAATTGAGAAATAATGGTTTGTAATCTATTGATAACACCCTTGAGTAACTTGAAGATGCACATCGAGTAGATGGGGATGCTATGAAGGATGGATTTTATCAAAACAAGTCTACCCCCAAGAGATATCCACTTTTTTATCTAGTGTTTGAGCCCCTTCTCAATTTTATAAATGAGCCAACCCCAATCACAGATTTTGTAACCATTCAGTTTCAATATAAAGCCCAGGTATTGAAACCCTCCATCCATATTAACAAGAATTTGCAAATTTTTATAACATTCAGGACATTACAACTAAAGGATTGGTGTATGCTTACCATTTTGGTGGTCGAACTAATGGGTCCCCTACTAAACCCCCGAACCTGCTAAACCCTCAAACCAACGAACAGTTGACCGGTTGAACAAATAGTCGAACTCTCAGCACCGTTGCAAAGATAATGAAATCGATTAGGTGAGAATTGAACTCTTAGCGTCGTTGCAGAGATAATGAAATCGATTCTATAAGAATTTTTGTAAAAAGGGCACGTGGGTAATGAAATGGATTGGTTTGGTGTGACATCCACTAGATATATGGTACATTCCTTCGATATTATTATATAAGGATAAGTATTTTCATACAATTCCTCTTGTGTTTTTGACCATATGTGTTTTATCGATATGATTTACCATTGATCCCTCTAGGTTGAGACGTTAACCCCTTCTTTACTACACATTGTAACTTGCACATGAACTTCTACCTTTCATGCACACCCTGAAATTGTGACATCCCCTCGCTTGAGGTTTTTATGTAACTAATTGTATATATTTGTTTTACTTTTTATAATGTTTAAAGTTTCAAATACATATGGAGAATTTAATTATTAGTACTTTATTACTGATAATGAATGATTGCAAAATTGTATTTTAGATGTTTATAAAAAATAAGGAGGTTTGGAAAATTAATGTTGGAATACATTTGGTTGAAAACAAATGACGCTGCAAATTGATGGTGAATATTAATTACCTAGTAATAAGCCTTAGGCGTCTAATCTAAATGATTATATTTATTGTGAAACTATGGAGTTGGCCAATTAATTATTTCCATAAAAGATAGGATGTTTCGTTTAGGAGTGGGAAAAGAAGGCCCATTAATGATGTTACCAACAAGGCCCATTAATGATGTTATTAGTATATAAGGATAAGTATTTTCATACAATTCCTCTTGTGTTTTTTACCATATGTGTTTTATCGATATGATTTACAATTGATCCCTCTAGGTTGAGACGTTAACCCCTTCTTCACTACACATTGTAACTTGCACATGAAATTATACCTTTCATGCACACCCTGAAATTGTGACATCCCCTCGTTTGAGGTTTTTATGTAACTAATTGTATATGTGTTTTACTTTTTATAATGTTTAAAGTTTGAAAGACATATGGGGAATTTAATTATTAGTACTTTATTACTGATAATGAGTGATTACAAAATTGTATTTTAGATGTTTATAACAAATAAGGAGGTTTGGAAAATTAATGTTGGAATACATTTGGTTGAAAATAGATGAGGCTGCAAATTGATGGTGAATATTAATTACCTAGTAATAAGCCTTAGGTGTCTAATCTGAATAATTATATTTATTGTGAAACTATGGAGTTGGCAAACTAATTATTTCCATAAAATATAGGATGTTTCCTTTAGAAGTTGGAAAAGAAGGCCCATTAATGAGCTAGAAATTACCTGCCACCTATTGGTGAGGTGGAGGTAGTTACCAACTACAAAAATGAGTGGTAGATGGGAAATAGACAAATATACTTTCTCTATTTTTTTTGTTTTCTTGTTGGAGGGGACTCACGATGTCTGAGGAGAGGTTGTGAGAGAAGCAAGTGAAAAGGAAAACAAAAAAGTATATTTGCAAGCCTGTGCTTGAGGGGATAACTTTGAGGAGAAGTATCAAGGTTGGGTGGAGCCAAGTATTCAGACATATATTTTCCAGACTACAAATTCAAGTCATTATTCTTGCCTTATATTATGTTTTGAAGAGTAAAAGACATAATTGTGTTATGCTTCTAATTCTATGTAGCTTATACACTGCTAGAAATAATGGCAAAATGAAAGAATTAGAACAATTTTTCCTTATTTTATTATTTCTAAGAGTGTTTTGAAGAAATAGGTAAAAAGAAAAAAAATAACATCTATATCAATATTCTTCTTTTGTATCTTCTTGATCTTCATCCAACTGATCGAAATCTATACCAACATCTGATTCAGAAACGGTGTTGAAATGATCGACCATGTCATCATCATCATCAATTATGTCATTTTCAATAATATCCTCATCGACATCATCATCAATAATTGTTGCCTCATCTCCTATGCCTGGTTCATCTTCTAATATATCTTCTTCATCTGTCAATGCATCTTCCTACTCATCTGCCACTGCATCATCTTCTTCTTGATCAATATCATCTTCTTCCTCTACAGTATACTCTACTGGCCTTCCTCTTGGATCATATCTAATAGCAAATGACCATTCGTTCTCACCTGGAACCTCTGAGTAAAAGACTTGTTCGCATTGGCTTGGAAAAACATAGCGATCTTTTCTTGCTTCAAACTGCGATTTTTTAACCATTGGAAATCCATTGTCATGTTGAATAAGTTTTCTATCATCATCACGTACATTCATTCGTAGCCTATAACATTTGACGTCGAACAAAACTATTTTGAAGGAATTAAAGTCACACTCAACTATATCATCTAAGAACCCATAATATCTATTTTCAGATTCTCGAGGATGTCTGTCACTCCTAGAGGAAACATTAGTGACCTGGAATACTGTAGTTATCCCACTATCAGAAGTTTTCCTGTTATCATCCAACTGTTTAACGTGAAATTTACGACCATTGCACCACATAGCCTTGTGGTGTTTCAATTGCAATATGCCAAACATGAAAAAGATGCATTCTCAATTAATAATTAATCATATAATTTACACAGCATGAAAATTAACTGAAAAATCAAACTTGTTGTCACATTATAAATATAGTATAAAATAAGTAATGAATAAAATAGGTGAATTAATTGTTTACCTTTCTATCTTTCAAACCATATGCTAAATCGATTTCCCTGTCCGTAACGTTTCCATCTCCACTACGATACGCTTCTCTAATCAATTCAGACAGTAGTTTCCATGATAACCTACCGTCGTTACATGCTTTACATGTTTCAATCCATTCACTCATCCACTCAAGATTGTTTGCAATGTATAAAAGTAGTGCCTCATAATCTTGAGCACTTGAATAAAAAAACAATAATTCACCAATATTAATAAATATTACTTATAACCATGGTAAATTATATTAATTAATAAACTATGAAAGAGTAAGACCTAAATGAATATAATGATCATATACATGATGTAAAAAAATGAAACATTATATGTATTATACATAATAAATCTTTTACCTCTCACTTTATTCATTCTACCTTTTCCCAATAGGTGCTCCACTTCAAATTTTTTGATGGAGTTCACATCCCAAATGCAATCCACCACCTTCATAGCTGGCGCAGCTAATATAGGAAGATAATGACTAATATAATCTATGGATTGATATACCACATATCCCTCCACCATAGAACCCTTAGGTCGTGCTCTTTGTCTAACTAAAGCCTTCAAGGATTTCAGGTGCCTCTTGACCATCCACATTGACCTTGTGTGTATTGGTCCACACATTTCAATCTCCTCAACTTGGTGTATCAAGTAGTGTTCTTGTGCATTGAAAAATGTTGGAGGTAGATACTTTTGCATTTCATACATTAGCTGAGGAATTTCTCTCTTCCAATACTTTATTTTATCTTGATGGATTTCTTTCAATGAAAACCATCTACAAATCATTACGCAAGGTTATTTCAATGAAACATAATTATATTTCATTGCAAGTAAATTAATACATCATTTCATTAAGTACGAAAAGAAATTGTAGCAACTAGATTTTGCATATAAATCAAAACTACTTACCTCATGTATTTACTAAGACCATATATAACTTGTTTGACATTGTTGTCAAAGTCATTTGGGAGAGATACGGGTAGAACATACTATAACAATAAAAAATGAATCGTTATCGGTTTCCAAATAAAATAGAAAAAAGGAAAATTTAAAATATGTATTCAAGCAATAACATACAAAAACGTATACCAAAAAAATTACCTTAAAAAAGGTATGCCAATCATGTGTTTTCACCCCACTGAAGTCACCTTTCTTCGTTAAGATATTATTTATGTTTGAAGCAAAACCTGTTGGAAATTTAATTCTTCTAACGACCTCTTTTACATCATTGCTTTGTTGTTCTGTTAATAACCATGGAAAATTATTATAATTTCGACCTCCATTGTTATTTGATTTGTCGATCACACTTTTCATTGCATGATTCGATTTCTCAATGTCAGCACAAATTTTGTCAATTTTATCTCTATCATGTGCACCATCTATGGTTCACCATAACGTTTCTGTCACATTCTTCCCGACATGCATTGTATCAAACAAATGAGGTATTTTTAGGTCCTCATAGTAGGGCAACCTCACGAATTGAGAAGGATAACATTTCATTCCAGGTGGAAGTACAATATTAGTACCTTCATTGCGACGATGACCTTGATATCAAAGAATAAAATAAATTAGAACAATATTAATTATAAAATACAATAAAATAAATTCATTAGTTAAAAAAAAATTCCAAACATTACATAAACAAATAATATATATATATATATATATATATATACACACACACACACACACACAAATTACATACTAGCTACTTGACGATTATTAATTATGTTATGTTCCAATGTCCACAATTGAGGTGTCATTCTTCGTGGTTTTAATCCAGTTTCTTCTTTATCATTGAAAATATGTTTTTCAGTAGTATGATACTTATGGTTCCTAGAGAGGAAGTGCCTAAACTCATCAAACACCATCTTTCTTAAGTCTAGCGAATGATGATACTTCATCTTAGGGCCACAAACTGGACATGCAAATATACCCTTTGTTTGAAGACCTGCAATAGATGGATCAATAACAATTATATATACTATGAGATCATTTTTAAAACATGCAATATGGCATATCTAATTTAGATAATTATGTATTATATTAAAGTGCAACGAAATATTACATACCACAAACATGTGTTAGTCCTGGGGCATCATGAATTGTCCATACAAGAATTCCACGACATTGAAATCTCTTCTGCTTGATTGGTTTGGTGATGTCATACATAGTGATGCCATGCCATAACTGTATTAGCTCATCGATAAGAGGCTCAATATATACATTCATATCTTTGACCTAGTACTTACCTAATTGTTCAAAATTACAATACATAATAATTACTACCATGATATTGGTATATATAAGTAAGTAACTAAATAAAATATATATTTATGCAAACAACGAGAGAAATGAAAATGTTACATTAAAAAAAATAATGTATCAAATACTTGGAATAATCATAGTCAACATTATGTGCTCCCTCTTTATTGACATCCAAGGAGGAATATTATTTTTGATAACGAAAATAGGCCACACTGATTAAGTAGATCTAAGCTCTCCGAATGGATAAACACCATCAGCTGCCAATGAAAGCCTGACATTATGAGGTTCATTTTTAAAATCTACATATTTTTCCTCGATTTCTCTAAATGCAGAACGATCTGCAGGCATTCGAATAACACCATCTCCACTTATATTATTTGTATGGTAATCCATAAACTGTGCTATGTTGTTACACCTGAACATTTGCTACAAATGTGGAATTATGGGAATATGATGAAGAACCTTTTGATGGATATTTTTGGTTAGTTGATCTGTTCAATATCTAATGGTACCACATTTCAGACATTCTATTTTCAACGCATGTTCTCCGTAATATATAATATGATCTTTAGGACATGCATCTATAGTGTTATATTCCATTCCAAAGTGTTTCATAATAACACGTAGATCTCGATATGTTCGAGGTAAAGTATTTGGCGATGGTAACAAATATTCACCCAACAATCTACAACATAAAAAAAAACTAGTTACTGTAAAGATTATTAATCATATATATATATAGATATATATAAGTATTGAATTATTATTTTACACATTTATTACAACTAAAAAAATGGAAAATAATCAACATTTACATATATGTGATCATATATACATATTGCATACCTTAAGAGTTGTGTCATACATCTGTTCGACAAATTATTCATAACCTTTAAGTTCACCAGCAACAATGTGGCAGAGAGAAGAGTTGCATTGGAGTGTTCAAAAAGTCGTTTATTTGACCTTTTAATCAGAGGTACATCATAAATACCGTCACTGCTATCTCCACCATCATCATCTGACTCACCATACAAGTCTTGGAGCATTTGATTTGTCCCATCATTAATGTGAACTGTCTCATTATTGTCATCATGATCTACCTCCATGGGATCATTAAAATTACCATCATCATTCGCTTCATGTTCTTCACCTTGTACAACATCATTTCCAATACTAATATTTACTGCAATATTCTCTTGTACTGGTGCAACATCATCTAATCTACTACTATTTAGCTGTGGAAGCTGGTTGATCATCTGCAAAAAGTTGGGGGGCAACTGCGCCTTTATGAAAATAACAAACGTTAATCATTAACATTAGTGCGCATATAAAAAAATATTAAAATAATATAAAATTTTACGATATAATCAAAATGAAGATAGATAATGAAGATAGACAATTAATTACCACGAGACGATAGTCATTCGATCCACCATCAATGTGCCCATATTTCCTACAATGCATTGTTGTTGTTGCTATTAAAACTCTAACATTATTTCTCAAACAACATTTTTGCAAGGGAAATAAACTCTACCATCACCCCTTTCACCCTTTCGAAATTTTTTTCCACCTCTATTGTTTTCTTTCATTGATGCAAATTATCCTATAAAGAAAATAATAATTATATTTAGCAATTATCTCTCTCAATGGTGTAGAAAACCCAAGACGTGTTGAACTCAATGGGAGCTCAATAAGAAAAAAGAAAAGAAAAGTGGGCTTTTTACAAATTGTGAGCTTTTTACAAAATTGTGGGCTTTTTACAAATTGTGGGCTTTTTACAAATTGTTGGATTTTTACAAAATTGTGGGCTTTTTACAAATTGTTTATATTTTTAATAAAATTGTGGGCTTTTTACTCCCAATAAAAAAGTGTATATCAATTTTATATTTTATTTTACTCCCTTGTGATAGCCCATTTTATAATAAATTGAATGAATATTCTAATTCTAGTTTAACATAAAGCTGACAATTTCAATACTCCCTTCGGAAGCCCTTTCTCTTTTTACTGGTTATAACACCAACCAACCCAGAATTTCAATTCTCGATGCGGAGCTTACATATATGGTTCAAACCATAACATAACTCATTTACACCTATAACTGCCCTTCTATTAAAGCCCAAGTAGATCCTGTATCCAAGGTTTTTCTTTTAATTTACACTCGCATGAACTTACCACTATATATCAACAAACATTACATGGAACCTCCACGGCATTAATTTAAATTCCAGCGCCAACATAAATTAATATCCGGTCCACATTTCAATTATGGGACAATTCATGATCAAAAGTTCGAATCATAACTCAATGGTTGCCTTAGGTTCTCGCACCATAACCAACCAAGTTCGAATCATAACCAACCGTCACAAGAGCGACACTTTGCCACCAACTGTCGGAAGAGCAACACATCGCCACCAACCGTCGAAAGAACGACACTTTGCCACCAAACTTCGCAATAGAAACACATTCTTCTAAACGTCGCAATAGCAACAGTTTCCTCCAAACGTATCAATAGCGACACATTGTCTATGTAACATCGCAATAACGACATACTTCAAAAATCCGTCGCAACAACAATGCTATTTTGCAAACGTCACAAGACCAAAACTTGCCTATAAGTGTCGGTATAGTGACACTTTCCTCTAAACATCGGTATAGCGACATTTTCGAGCGGGATTTGAAAAAGTTGAAAAAATTTGGGGAAATTTCTGACATTTGGTCAAAAGTGTTGGAACGAAGTGTCAGAATTTCCGCCAAATGTACTAGTGAAAGAGTGGAGGTCATAGAGCATTATTGAGGAAGATGATGGAGATAGTGGAGGAATAAATGCAATATTATGGAGATAGTGGAGAAGCAATTGAAAAGATTATGGAGGAAGTGGTGCATTAGAGTAATTGTAGCAATGATGGAGATCATGGAGGACAACCCAGTCTTTATAGAGGCTAGTGGCCACATGAGAAGCACAGTTATGAAGTGATTCAAGGCTAGGGAAGGCTCAAAAACATAAAAGGAATATGAGGGAAACATAGGAAGGGGTGTCTAGAATTTGATATTGTATTTTCGTTTAACATTCTTTGCATGCTTCATCTATTTAGCTAAGTATGTTTTGTTGTTTAGCACACGGGTATTCCCGAGTGGGAATCCCACCCTTACCCACAGGGGACTTCTAGTGCCTACTCTAGGAAGGTGATTTTGAGAATTTATTCATCATCCAACATTGGTGCCACACTTATCCCCTCTCTTCTTCATATAAAACTTCAGGAATTATGCATTCTTGTATTAGGGTTTGAGAGGAGGAAGGTAGTTTCTATCATTTCAGCTAGGAAACTGGTGGAGGATTCATCCTTTCACCTTGCACTTTCATTTCAGTCTTATAAGAGCATATTTGTGATATCTAGCATCAGGCCATCATATTACACCTCCATGCAGCAGCAGTTCCTTCAGGAATTATGCAGTCCAGCCAGGCAGATCTAAGGGAGGAGAGACGTTCCAAGTATTTCAACCTGGAATCCTGTGAGGGGTATTTCCCTCAATTTGGAGAGATCATTTACATGATATATGAGGATTATTTCATCATCCAGCAGTAAGCTACAACTCCAACCTCCTTGACAGTGCAGTTTAGTCCATCAGTTATGTAGTTTGCAACTGCAACTTGAGCAAAGAAAGGAGTTAGATCTAAAGCTTCTAGCTTTGAGATCAGGAGAAGGGATCAACCCTTCAGTTAGTGAGCTAAGTGGGTGTTATTGTAGCTTATAAATCATTATTTTAGCTCCATATTAGTAGTTGTCTCCAGGGAGTGCATAACTCAGCCAACAGGGGTGCAGTGTGCCACCCAATAAGGGCCGAAAATCAAAGTTAAAATCTGGCCAAACCATTTCTAGGTTTTTTTGGGTGTTTTGAGTAGAGTCTGTGGTTAAACTCTTGAATCCTTTTGATCACTCCAGTAGCCTCCCGCACATGGTCCTTCTTCACAGTAGCAAAAATTTCCAATAGTGGCAGCAGTAGAAACACAACATTTCCAGTGCTAGTTTCCTTTAGTGTATTTCAGCCATCTTGTGGCTTGAGTGCATTCCTTTTGGAGCATTGTGTACTTACCTTACTATTGATCCTTAATGACATGGTTCAATTTTTTTTTTCCCATATGTATGATTTTTTTATGTATTCCGGCATTTTTCCAGTTCTACATGTTTGATTCGTATTTTATCGTACTTGGAATTGTGCATATGTTCTATATTCTTGTCTTTCCCATTTTTGGATATTACAGTGGTATCAGAGCATGATATTTGGCTTAGATTATGGGCATTGAATGACATCAAAGGAATAAGAAGAAGAAGCAGAAAAAAGAATAAGTCTTCAATGGCAGAAGGATTGAGTTTTGCCACAATTCTCTTCAAATCTATGCAGGATCTCACCATGGAGATCAAAGAAATGAGAAGGAAAAAGGAAACCTCAAGATGGTTTCAGAATGGAGAAGGTTCTAACACTTCTTATCAATATTATAAGCAACCAATGATACAAAAAGTTCCACAATGCCCTACTATGCCCACTTTCCTTGCAGAAGGAAATGAATGGCATGGAGATGGAGGATATTTGGAGCATGAGACTCTCAGTGATTATCTTGCAGAGTAAAAATCTCAATCTAGAGCATTCAAAGAGAATTTGACGTTCCAGCAGTTTTTCCATGTTAAAGAGAACCGAAGACCCCGCATCAGCAATAGAAGAAGAGGGCATATGCAAAATAGATTATTTATACCTACATTTGATGGGTCATCCAAAACAAAGACAAAGGATTGGATGGAGAAGTTAGATTATTTCTTCTAGCTACACCTAGTAGCGAAAGCAGAGGCTATTCAGATTGCAACGCTACACCTTGAGGGTGAAGAAAATGACTAGTTTTTTGGTTGATTGAAACATGCAAGACTAGTGACTACGCATCCAAAGTTCACTCAAATATTGGTAAAGAAGTTCGACAGAAGGAAACCAGAGGAACTTTCCATTGAGACATTTTCCATCATTGATGAGGGAGTATACGAGGAGAAAAAATAAGATGTCAACACTGATACTCCAGGAGAATAGCAACTACCACCACCACCAGCTGTAGTAGAGGTACTTTCATTAGTGGGAGGAGCACTTGAATATTTTCAAGATGGTCCTGAGCATTTGAAATTGAGAGTCCCAGCCATGATTCAGGAGGTGCATGAGGAAGAGGAAGAAGATACTAGCATTGGTGCAACAATAAAGGAGCAGCCATCACCATCACCAACAGTTAGAGAAGCAATTGCACTAGTTGGAGGAACTCTTGTAGATTTGCAAGATGTTCCCAAGCACCAAATGATCCAAGGTATGCAAACATTTACACCCCAGATTGTTTCAGCACATCATCTTGAGATTTGTGGGGTCATGCCATCAGGGCAATTGCATGAACAATGGTTAGAGCACATTGTTGGTTTGGAGTAGTAGACTACCACTGTGCAGAGGAACCTTGACTGGTTCAAGGAGAAGATGTATAGCTATCCCAGTTTGACATTTTTTAGCTGAACACAACACTTTGTGTTGGAGTGTGGAATTTCTAAGGATGGGATTAGCACATTCCTAATGCAAGGAATCTATACAATAGCTTTCAAGAACCGGAAGTTACTATTGCATGAGCTATCATATTCTATTTACGACAAAGAGATATTGGCCATTATGCATGCATTGGTAAAATTCTGACAGTTTTTTATTGGTAGTAGATTTCAGGTGAAGACCAACCACCATAGTCTCCAGCATATTTTTGAGGAGGAGTAGCATCTGCAGAAGAGGCAACATTGGTGGATCAGTACAATGCAGGACTATGAGTTCAACATTGTGTATGGAGAGGGCCATGTGGCAGCAGATGCACTATCATGGATATCATCAGCACTATCACTGAGGAGCAGTGATGATTTGAGGGCCCAGTTATTATTTCAACATTCTGGTGACTGCTTCACTTATGAAGCATTGGATGGGCAGATGGTAGATGTTAGACATCTTGTAATGGATAACATCTTCCATTATTGGAACAGAGCCTTCTTGATGAGTACCTCACAACTCAAAGAGAAGTTTCTACATGCAGCATATTCAGAACCTCATAGGTTCTACTGGGCCATCAGAGACAGATTCTCATGGAGAGACCTCAAGGAGGATGCACTTCGACATATCATGGAGTGCAAATATTGTCATCAGATTTTGGAGGATGGTATTGTCAACATTGATCCGCTATCGAGGTATTCACATTTCTTCGACATTTTCACACTGTACATCTCTTCACCCATGGCCATATTATCTTTCTAGGATGTCTTCATGCTTCATGGTCTTCCCAAGGCCATAGATAGTGATGGGGGAAGTTATTGTATGAGTAGTTTTTGGCAGGAGCTTCTCCATTGGGTGGATATGAAGTTAGTGCATGATATGAGTCATCACGCACAGTTGGATGGATGGATGGAGATGATGAGCAAGTGGCTGGAAAGCTAATTTCAAATCTATGACATAGGGCAGCAAGAAGCATCGTTGCATTGATTTCTCTTGGGTGAGTATGGTTATCACCCAACATTTCAGATTGGTATGTTCCATGCCTTGCATAGTACTAAGGTGATGCAGTAGCAAGAGGCATGGTTGCGCTGGCTACTCTTGGGAGAGTATGACCAAGACATTGCATTTTATATGTCCATTGGTATATCAATGTTTTCTACCTTACACAGTAGTGATGATATGCAACATATGGAGGCATGGTTGCGCTGGTTACTCTTGGGAGAGTATGGCCACCATATGACATTCCACATTTAAATTAAGATGTCACTGTTTTATACTTGCCATGATGATGTATTGTGGAAGAAGGAGGCCTTGTTGTGTTGGCTTCTCTTGAGGGAGTATGGATACCATACTTGGTATGATGATGATCTGATGTGGTAGCAAGAGGCATTGCAACAGTGACTTCTCTTGAGATAGTATGGCTACCATACTTGGTATGATGATGATATGGTATGGCAACAAGAGGAATTGTTGTGGTGGCTGCTATTGGGAGAGTATGGTTTGAAATTTCACATGTCAATCCATATGTCTCTATTTCCTACTTTTCACAGTCTTGAGATGATGCTTATAGAAATAAAGGCCTCTAGCACCAAGTATTTGAGCATGGAGAGACACAACCTACTCCATGTAGCATGGGTTGGAGAGATATTTTATAAGTTGGGACTTTCCACTTGGGGAAGGAACCACTACAATTCACATATCTCATGAAGAGAAGAGGCTCTTGGACAGAAGATGGTTTCCACTTGGGGACTCATTGATGAGGAGAGACATCTAGCTACACAATGGGAGGCCATTCTAGACATTCTAGAGAGGGAGATATGGATTTGGGCATTCATAACACATTCGAGCATATGGGGAAACCTTCCATATGAGGATGCCACTTGGGAGGGAGATGGATTTTTTTAGCATCCACTTTTGCAATTGCTTGAGGAAAAGCAAAATTTTTGCGGGGACGACTGTAATATTCCTTATTTTCCATCAGCTAATTGGAATATTAGAGTTATTACTTTTCTTATTTAGTTAATTAAATAAAAGGGTGGAGCGACCCATAAACCCAATAGATGAATAAATCTACTTATGTTGTGTGAATATGGGTTATTTAGATTGGGGATCATAATTATGGAGTAGTGGAGCAGATTAATAATGAAGAAAGAGTGGAGGTCATAGAGCATTAATGAGGAAGATGATGTAGATAGTGGAGGAATAAATGCAATATGATGGAGATAGTGGAGAATAAATTGCAGATATGATGGAGGAAGTGGTGCATTAAATGCACACATGATGGAGGAAGTGGAGAGTAGTTGCATCAATGATGGAGATCATGGAGGACAACGCAATCTTTATGGAGGATAGTGGCCACATGTGCAATGCAGTTATGAGGTGGGCCAAGGCTAGGGAAGGCTCACAACCATTAAAAGAAGATGAGGGAAACAAAGGAAGGGGAGTCTGGAATTTGATATTGTATTTTCGTTTGAAATTCTTTGCACGCTTCAGTTGTTTAGCTAATTTTGTTTTGATGTTTAGCACAAGGATGTTCCCGAGCGGGAATCCCATCCTTACCCACAAGGGACTTCGAGTGCCTACTCTGGGAAGGTTATTTTGAGTAGCTATTCATCATCTGGAATTGGTGCCACATTCAACCCCTCTCTTTTGCATATACAGCTTTAGGAATTATGCACTCTTCTCTTAGGGTTTGAGAGGAGGAAGGTATTTTATAGCATTTCTGCTAGGAAACTGGTGGAGGATTCATCCTTTCACCTTGAGCTTCCATTTCAGTCTTCTAGGAGTAGAATAGTGATATCCGACATCAAGCCATTATATGACACCTCCATGTAGCAGCAGTTCCTTCCGGAATTGTGCAGTCCAGCTAGGCAGATCTAATGGAGGAAGGAAGTCCCAAGTATTTCAGCTTGGAATCCTATGATGGGTATTTCCCTCACTTTGGAGAGATCATTTACATGCATTTTAAGCATTATTTCATCATCCAGCAGTAGGCTACAACTCCAGCCCCCTTGACAGCACATTCTAGTCTAACAATTGTGCAATTTTGCGCTGCAAATTGAGCAGAGAAAGGAGGATCTAGATCTCAAGCTTCTAGCTTGGAGATCAGGAGAAGGGATCAACCCTTCGGTTAGTGAGCTAATTGGGTGATATTGTAGCTGATAGATCATTATTTCAACCCCATATCAGCAGTTTTCTCTAGGGAGTGAGTAACTCAACCAGCAAGGGTGTAGTGTGCCACCCAAAAAGGGACAAAAATCCAAAGTTAAAATATGGCCAAACCATTTCTGGGTTTTCTAGGTTTTTGGATTAGAGTATGTGGTTAAAATATTGGATCTTTCTGAGCACTCTATCAGTCTCCTGCACATGGTTCTTCTTCACAGTAGCAAAAGTAGTAGCAGCACAACATTTCCAGTGCTAGTTTCCTTTAGTTTATTTAAGCCATCTTGTGGCCTGAGTGCATTGCTTTTGGAGCACTGTGTACTTACCTTGTTGTTGATACTTAATGATATGGTTCAGTTGTTTTCTGACCATATGTATGATGTTTTGATGTATTCAAAAATTTTTCCAATTCTACAAGTTTGATTCTTAATTTACCGTAGTTGGAATTGTGCATGTGTTCTATATTCTTGTCTTTCCCATTTTGGGATATTACAGAGCTCTTCCTGTTTCTGGTTGAATTAATTAATACTATGATATCAATGTCTTTGATAATATTTTTGGTCTGGCTTCTAAAATCTGATGAGATCATTTTGTTGACATATTATTGATTTATGTAAGGTTGAGTATGTTGGCTTTGTAATACATTATTCTTATAGAGAGTGTTGCATGATGCAAGCTCCCCGATTTATATTTGTCCATATTTGATAGTTATCTAATGAAGTCAAGATAATGAGTTCCAAGGTACGGTCTTGATTTTGATTATGGATTTGATTATACATACTGATTGTCTACCCTTGAAAAGTGATGAGCCTCTAATGATCTAAGTGAGATGGAGATGGCTTCTGAAGCTCAAAAGAATTTATCATGGCATGATGAATTGATTTCTAGAATTTGGGAATGAAATCCCATGTTGCAAGACCATTGAAATGTCTTTGTCTAATGTAAATCCTTCGACACTCTAATTTAAAGTTCAAATGTTGTTGAACGTGACATGTCATATGTTAGTTGATTGAAACATTGATGTTTTGTTTTGAACATCCATCAATATATGATATTTATAGAAAATGATTAAATTCATGATTGAGCTGCTTCATTCATAATTTCCACCAAACATATTTTGAAATATGTTCATGAAATGTTTTATTTTTAAAGGTTGATATATTTCTCCCATGATAGGTAGCTGCATGGATGAAATGATGATGTTTGGGATTAGTATTGATTAGAAAATTTGGATGTTGCCTTAATATGATATCTTCCATGATATCTTGGATGAGAGATCCATATCACGACCGAGGTCAGGTTCAATGCTGCCAGCATGGATAGTTGTGAGACAAGATGTATAAGCTCCTTAGAGATATATATGAGCATGATCTGGATAAGACATGGATACACTACGATGGCAGAGAATCCCATATACATATAGTTGGGACTGTGATTTCTCCATTCACTGAGCCAATGCAATTGTTCGAGACAACCTTAGGCTTGTGATTGACACCTCTGTGACAGGGAGGATGATTATGGTATCCATGTGTGATTGACACCTCTGTGAGAGGGAGGATGATTATGGTATCTTGTTTTGATTGGGATCTTGTTATGATTTACATGATTAGGTATGTTCTAACATGAAATTTGATTTGATGTCTAGTATGAATAGGAATCAACTGCTATTGTGATAAATAGACACGAGATGTGAGTATGTTGAGAGAAAGGTTGATCAATGACACTGATCCAACTCTTCTTCCCTTTCTGAGCTCCTAGGCCGAGGAATTGAGATAGAGGGCTCCTGGGGTTGAGGGAAATTTGAAAAATAGGGTGTATTCCCTATCTGTTACCCATACGGTTAGAGATGCTTCTTCCCTATCTTCATAGGGTCAGAGAAGTCTTCTTGCCTTATTGGTCTTTGCAGAGTATACCCCAGTTGGAATCATACTAACAAGCAAGGGTTGTCAGGAATATCACTCCTCATTTGGCCAACGATTTGTGAGTGTACTTGGGGTGTAAAACCCAATTCTATTATGATTCAGGTGTTCTACCACATGAATATTAAGGGTCATTGGTGGGAATATCAGTAGGAAATAGGATGGGTTGATATAACCCTATGTGATTCTGGGTTGAGATTGAGCTCCTCGATGTGATACCAAGGTCAATATGGGCTCCCATGTGTGGATGGATATCCTATTTCTAGATATGGGGTTTTAGAGATATATATCCCCCATGAGATTCCAAGACGAGATGTGCTCCCCGATGCAGTTACAGGTTGAGGTGTTCTCTCCGATGATATGCTTGCTAATGATGATTGATGATGATATTCTAGGTAGTATCCCACTGTAAGAGAATCCAGGTTGTAACCTAATGGATGAAGGGTGGTAGCATAAGCTCCCCTCCTATGACAAATTCTTCTTCTTCTAGATTCGAGAATGTTCAGCACATTAGCAACAACACTCAAGAGATAAGTTGGAATAAGCATGAGAAGTAAATTGATGATTTGTAATGAGACATATCCACAACATGACGAATACATGATAGACATAGTCAGTGACAATACATGATGATGCATGAAGACACCAGAATGGCATACTGATCGATGAAAATATATTGGCAGGTAGAATTCTCCCTCGTTTAGAAAGAATGTTAAAATTATGGAACTACGGTCAAATTCCACTATGGATAGATCAGATGGTCGAGATTATAATTGCATTAGATTTATCTTTTCGAGAGGACCAAAATTGACCAATAGATCACCCCAATCGGTTAATATGAAGTTAAATATGAATTATTTTATTTATTAAAGTGTAATGGAATGGATCGGCCTAAGCACATGTGAAATTAATTAATTCATCCTCAACCCTAAAGCGGACCCACACAAAATCTAAAAATAGACGTGACCTCAAGCTCATTCTCACACACTTTCTCAAGCGATATTTGATTTGCATCCATTGTCTTGGTTCATCTATTTTTTCTTACCTCACACAAGTTCGACGGAAGAAGCTCGTGCAAGGTTCAGGATCATAGGCGAGAGGTGTGCTCTAAACTAGGGATTCTGGGCCATAAACACAGGCAAAAAAATGCAGAATTCAGGCTAGATTCATGGGTTGAGTGTGGAAAGGTAGTGGATAAGCTACTATTGTTGTGGCCTGAGTGTGTTAAGGTTGCGGCTAGGGTTGCTGGGATAGATTGAGCTTATTAGGACCATAGCTGTGGGCACTGTGTGTCTAGGTCATGGATAGGAAGCTTCAGCCATAGGTTGAGTGTATTTAGGTCGCGGATAAGGGTTTATGGGTAGATCTGAGCTTGATCCAACCACTAGCGGTCATGTATATTTTTGGAGTCATCTTTGACAATGTCCTGGATTCAGATCTAGGACTGGACAATTGTTTTTTCAATGAGTTTCAATTATCAATTATATTCGTGGATTTGTGCCATTGTAGATATGCTATATATATTTTCTCTACAATATGTATCTATAGTTCTCACTCAGTTTCAACAATTTTCATCAGTATGCTGCAGCCAATGTCATTTCATTACGGTTCTCAGATCCATGCTCCTTCAGTAGAAGTGTGTGTATGGTTTTACTGTGCATATGCTAGTTGTTTTCTACATGATGAAGATATGTATATATGGATCATTGTACTCTTGTTTTTTGAATCATTTGATGAGGATCTAAGAAGAATAATTAACAAGGTTTTTCTCCATAGTGGGTTTTTCCCTAGTCTTGGACCAATCTTGGTGTCTCTATGTATGCATGCTTTTCTTCCTTTGTTCCTTTACATTCAGCTACTTAGATGATGATGGTATTTTTTTTTCTACATAGTTTCATATGATGATGGTTAATAATGTAGATATGAATAATGATACATTGATTTGGGGTGAATTTAACATATTATTGATGAAATGAAACTATCAAAGTAAAGAACAATGTAGCTCTATGAAAAATTAACAATATGACATATCCATTTGTAAAATTCCTCCAAGCTTATCACATCAAGGTCTTGATAGGAGCATGCCAAATTTGGGAGGGATATATGTGACTATTATATCCATTACCATACTTTTTACCGAGATCTGGGTTAAGGTCACTACCAAATATTTGATTAGTCCAAAAAGTTTCACCTTCTTAGATTCAGAAGTATACAAATCATGGTAAGTCCTTGTTACCTGCAACTGAATCTAATCGATAATGATTTTATGCATTAGATTGTGATATGTACAAGAATCTAGCATATAGTTATAGAGGAGAAAATCATGGACGTTTAGATTCACATAAAATGGAGGAACACTCTCATATTGAATATCAAGAACTAGACCAAAAATAAAAAAGGGTTTTCATCTTGCAAACTGATTACATCACCTTCAACATCCACACTTGAATATTGCATCCATTTAGAGAGTTGTTTTTTATAACTGGGATATCTTGTCAATTAAGATAAAGGAATTGGAATTCTTATCTTTTCCGATTCCTTTTCTAAGTTACAAACAAAATAAGCCAACTTTTCCACTTTTGACTGATCTTGTGACTAGTTTTGTTGTTATGAGGATGAAGCTTCAAGAGTCTTATCTTGTAATACATCAAAAGTAACTTTCTTAATTTGTCTACCTAGATTTTTTCTTCGCCTTAAATCATATCTTTTAATAAGTTTTGAAATTAGAAATTCTGAAAAAGCTCAATATTTGGAAACACCATAGGATTCGACATTTTGAACTAAGGATTGATTTTGATTTAAGGGAACAATAACAATTTCAAGAGGTTGAACAGAAAAAAATTTGATATCATCAACAACTAGTGTTTTTTCTTCAATATCATGATAATCAATCATTAATGGAAGTTGAATTTGCTGGTCAATATTTTTTATTTCTCTCTATATAATATGTGGTTGGAAAGGCCTCATGTAAGATCCCAGAGGTATATTTACATTTTTTTGTGCTTGTCTCGGTTGAGTTTTCATTCTTGAGATTCTATTAGATATATTTCTTAACATTGAAGTAATTTCATCTATTTTATGATCTTCTCCCTTAATTTTTTATGATGAACCAACTTCTATTTTTTATTTTAACTTTCTCACTTCTTTCTCTACTTTCACTCTCAACTTACCCAATGGTCCTCTATTAACCTCAAATTCTATTGCATTAATTTTCATGTCTAAAAAAGTTCTAGATTTCCTTTGCCTCAACATCAATGCAAAAACATCATCAAAAGCCTCAGAAAACCTAACTTTTGTTGCAATAGTTAGGGGGTTTACAATCTGTAGGAATATTGTTATAAATTTTATTGAACCTTTTTGATGAAATATGATACAAATTAATTAGGATTTTTTTTAAGATCATAAAAAAGAGTTAAATAATAAATTATATCCTGATTGATTCCCCATTGTTTTATAAAAATATTGGTTAACTCTGCCCATTAAATAATAGAATTTTCCTGCAAATATCTAAACCAAACTCTAACATTTCCTTCCAATGATTGGGCAAACAACCTCATGCATACATCTTCATGTTCTATATTCAGATTATCTACAAAATCTAAAAAATTAGATAAATGAGTTTCTACATTTAATCAAGAATCCCCATTGTATCTAGGTAATTGCTTTAAATATCCATCGGGAAAATCATGAAGTTGGTCCACTAGTGGAAATATTAATGGGTATATATAGAAATGAAAAATGGTCCCACGCTGACCATAAGTAGTTGTGGACTTGGTTGTTCAGGAGATGCAAGTTTCTTAGGGGATGGTTTTTTTGAGATTATATTCCTTTTTTGAAATTAAGGATGGATGATTAAATTTTTGACTTCAAGAACAACTGTCTCTTGATCTTTAGATGTTAGGGTATTTGTATAAATTTTGAATTACTCTCCAATTTTATCAGAAGTAGAAGGATAGGTATGAATAACATAGGATATCAAATCTCTCGGTTTGAGTCCAGGTAATTGTAATTCAAGATATTTTTCTATATCAGAAGATTCAGAAAGGGACACAAGAAGTTCAAAATACTCAAGTCGATGAACCGATATAGAAGTTTGTAGATCTATTCATTTAGAAAGAAATTCTGAGACTTTAGTAGGTAGATCAGACATATTAGAAGGTATTGGGACTTGTTCTAATTTATTAGGTTGTGAAACTAATTCTCATAGAAAATAAGAAGAAGAAGCTTCAATCCTATGTCTAAGGGAAGGCATCCGTAAAAGTGTCTCTGGATATGATAATGGTACTAGTAATTCAGGATCTGAATGAGATCTGTGCCTGCATGAAGCCAAAATTTTAAGTTATGAAGTCTATAGGTGAAATATTTTAGCCTAATATCCTCTTATTCAACATTAATAGGAAATTTTTATCATTATCCCAGGGAAAAAAATATTCAAAATTTGTTCCCCGACAACGACATTTTTTGTTCTCGAATTTTCCTCATAACTTCCAACAATATGAGAATATATTCAATGAGGATTTCAAGAATCCTCCCACTCCAGGTAACAAAATACGGCCTCCCTTTCACCACTAGGGGTATTCCCTCATACTAATATTAATTAAATAAATTTTTGTTAAAAAAAATGATCAAGAAAAATTAATGATAATGAGTGCTTTATAAATAAAATAAGGTTGTTTGGGAAAGATACATGGTAGGCATATAACACATGAAACTTATCAATTAAAATATCATTTATGAGAAATGAGGTTTTAAATTAATACATCATAACTCACACAGAACATTAGGCTTAGTAATTAAAATAAAAGGACTTTTTTTTAAAATTAAATTGGTTTGAATGTATCTAATTGAGATATGGGGTTTAAATAATAAGACATCACATATCACTATTAGTTTACCCTGCACAAACAATTAGAAAAACTGAATTAATTATTTCTAATCATAAATATTTGAGAGAATCAAATTAATGTGTGAAATATTTGAGAATCTAATCAATTCAAAGTATTATCAATCATTCACATATTCCAATGCAATAAATAATTAAGAAAAATAATAGAACAAAAAGAAAAACGAATAAATTGAAAGGACTACTTTTTTTATTTATATCCAAGTTTATTGTGAAAATAAACCCTAGATAGCATGTATCGTTAAAGTTCCATTCTGTAACAAATAAACTCCAATATGATTTAAATAATCCTTAAATATCAATTATTCAAGTATTTAAATCATTATTGCATGCAATATTACTAAATAATCATGTTATATCAATAACTTGCACAATGAACTAGTGAATAAAACCTCACATAAATAAAACACATAAAAAGATAACGAAGAAATAAATAAATTATGATGTTATTAAATTAAATTCATCATAGTCACCATGAGAAACACCACTGTAACAAGTACTTTATGGCCGTAAAAAATGATAAGTCTTCATCTCTAATGCGCCACCTTCATTCTATCCCCTATGATGTAGAAATTAGTATACACTAAGCATGCATACATCCAGATTACCCTGATCTCATAATATTTAACTTCTTGCAAAATACAGAATCATTCCACTGTTAATATTTTGCGGAAAATTAACTGCAAACACATGTGAAGCATAAATAAAAAAATCGCACATAACACAATTTTTTAACGGGAAAGCTTGAATCTGAAAACCCCAACTATCATATATTATGTATCATGGAGATCATGTAACAATATCATACAAATATTAGTACATCAAGCTCTCAGTACAATCAATCGTCACACACTAATTAGAAAAAATCTGCAAATCCAAGCACCGATCTTTGCCCTCCTATTAGCCTGCCTCCACTGCGCAATCCCTGCTGAAGAATAGCTCTGAATGAATTTGAATTACCCTTGCCTTGACTGTGAAATCCTCATTGGAAACTCCAATGTGTGTGTGATGCAATCAATGCATCACTATAGTCACAATAGATAGTCCATCTTGCCCTTTCACCTATCTCTCCACTGGGTCTCCACTGGAACTACCATGCACTCTAGTTAACTGTTGTATTGTTCAATTGATTAATGAGTTATTATTTGTGAATTAATTAACTAATTAATTCACTACACTCTCACTATTGTATCATTCAGCTAGACTAGATACAACTAGCTCAACTAAGTCTAACTATGTTAAACTGAATACAACTCCATGAACTACTCTTCCAACTCTTTCATAACTTTGCCACTTTAGTTCTAACTGAGTCCTCCATGCATGAACCACCAGTTGCCCTTGAGAATTGCATAATTCCCTTAGCCCACTGATTTTCCAAATCTGTGCACTGAAATTAAGTGCTTTAAGAGAATAAGTTTTTGTTTATTGTCAGATTATTATTAAGAGCTAATAATAATCGACACTTCTATTTTTAGATCGACGATCTATAAGTAGACTTCACCCAATATCCTAAAAATAGAATTTCATCTATTTTTCCAACTTGACCAACTATCCACAAATAACATCTTGCAACTTCTGAAATATGATCACCATGTCTAAAAATAGACTTACGACAAAAATAGCCTGCGAGCCTACTTAGTGAAGGCAACTCTTTTCACTATGATCATCATCTTGTTGAATCTCAACACTCCCTCTCAAAAAGATATGGATTATCCTTCACCCTGATCCTGCCTCTATGGTATTCAAATTTTCTCCTGGTGAGCACCTTCGTCAGAATATCTGCATCCTGATCCTCCATAGGAATGTACTGAAGTTACATGATCTTCCGCTGCACACAATCTCTGATATGATGATACCAGATATCAATATGTTTAGATCTATCATGAAACACAGGATTAACCGAGATTTTAATGCAACTTTGATTATCACAATGTATCACTGTAGGATCTAAATGTGAACCAAACAAACCAACCAGGATCTTCCTCATCTAGATAGCTTCACATGCAGCTTGACTTGCTGCCATGTATTCTGCTTCCACTGAACTAAGTGCCACGGATCTTTGTTTCCTGCTATACCAAGAAACTGTCGTAGATCTGATACTGAAAATCCCTCCTGATGTGCTCTTTCTATCTTTTGGGCTTCCTGCCCAATCCGCATCCATGAAGCCATGCAACATCACCTCATCCGTCTGTCTGTACCATAAACCATACTCAGATGTGCCCCTGAGATATCTCAGGACATGCTTGCCTACCTTCCAAAAGAGCTTTGTAGGCTTAACCATCTCTTGTGAAAGTTGGTTCAACGCATAGCATATGTTTGGTCTTGTATTAACTAAATACATGATCGAACCCACCAACTTTCAATAAACAATGGCATCCACTACCTTTGCCGATGTAGCATCCTCTTTCCTCCAATTTCCTGGAATAGGAGTGTTGATAGGCTTGCAGCCTTGCATGTGAAACTTCTCCAGTATCTCCGGGGCATACTTGCCTTGAGATAAAAACAGTTCACCTTTTCGATGCCATATTTCCAATCCAAGGAAATAATGAAGGAGGCCCAAATCCTTCATTGCAAACTCCTTTACAAGATCTGCCTTGCATGAGTGTATCAACTACTCATCACCTGTTAGTATTAAATTATCAACATAAAGAACAATGATTAAAAGCTTACCCTCCACAAAAATCTGGTACAGGTTTGCATCTGCCTCACTCTTGGTGAATCCAATTCCAGTGAAATAGATGTTGATCCGTGTGTACCAAGCACGTGGTGCTTGTTTCAGCCCATACAATGCTCTTTTGAGCCTGCACACATGCGACTCGCTGATGATGATCTCAAATCCTTCATGTTGCTCAATGTACACCTCTTCCTTAATGATCCCATTAAGGAACACAGTCTTCACATCCATATGATGAATGTGCCAACCCATCTGCATTGAGAGAGAAAGGATGGTCCATATGGAAGAATACCGTGCGACAGGTGCAAAGGTTTCTTCATAGTCAATCCCCTCGATCTGTGAGAAGCCCCGGGCAACAAATCTTGCCTAATAATTCTCGATGCTCCCATCAGCAGCTTGCTTTACCTTGTATATCCATATTAATCCTACAAATAATTTTCCAACTGGCCTTGGAACAATCTCCCAAGCACTGTTTCTGACAACGGAGTCATACTCCTCCACCATGGCATCTACCCATGTGGGCTCCTGCATTGCTTCTTCAAAAGAAGATGGCTCTGTCACAATACACTTGCTCATAAGAGCCATGTATCCAGTAAATTGGTCAGGTGACTATCTCTATCTGCGTTGTGATGTAGGGACTCCTACATTCTATGCCGCATCAAGCTTTAGTCTCTCAGCTGATGTGGTACTCTTTCTGCCTTGTCTGATGTTTGGTTCTGCATGAGTGGACTCATCCAATCCATGAATCTCCTCCTGTGGCTGATCCACATCTAGAGGCTCATCTTTGGGAACAATAAGTTCCTCCTCTGCATGCAAGTGTAGCTCCCTCTCAGTCGACAACTTCATGGCTTTCACCTCATTGAATTTTATATCCTGTCGTACCACAGTCATCCGACTATCTGGAAAATACACACGATAATTATGGGGTGTTTCTGTGTACCCCACAAATATCCCAACTTCTGCAATCGGCTCCATCTTATTCCTGGTGTCCTTTGTCACATGAATGTAAATAGATGAGCCAAAAATATTCAAATGAGAAATATCAGGCTTCTTACCAGTAAAATCTCCTTCAGGTGTACTCATGCCAAGTACTCTATGAGGACAACGGTTTTGCACATAAATCGCAGTGTTGCATGCTTCCGCCCACAAGTGCATCGATAGGCCCTGGTCATGCATCATCACTCATGCAGCATCCATGATCATTCTATTCTTCCTCTCAGCGATCCCATTCTATTGTGGGTTATGAGGCGCTATGAGTTTGTAATATCCCAAAATGGGCTACTCAGCAAAACAGGCCTGAAAAATGCATTTTTAGGGATGTGTGCTTTAGAAACGAATATCAGCCCTTGGATTCCTTATATCCGATAATCTAAGACCCAATCCCAAGAGGAGATAAAAAATAAATCTTCCTAGGTGGGTTATACAGGTCTCCCACACATAGTTGCCTTGAGAAAGTGCCCAATGAAGGACTGCAGCCATATCTAAACATTGTATTAGAGTAGGAGAAGGCTAATAACAAATTTTATATGTTTAAAAACACTTTAATAATATTAATACATTCAGCAGCAAGGAAAGTGATCTAACCCTTCAACCAAAAGTGGGGAAAAACAGTGATTTAAGCCCTAAAAAGGTTATTTTCAGACAATTTCATAAAAAAAGAGGAAAGTGATGGTTTGATATGTTATCTTAGGTCATGAGGGACTCCCATACCAAATTTCATCTTAAAAAAATCATTCTAGCTAAGTTAAACAGACCTCTCACTCTGGGAATGGCTTAAAATCCCTGATTTCCCATGACTTAGAGTATGCAGAGATTACTGAAGCATAGAAAACGTGATTTTATGAAGCGGTTAACTCTAATAGGGTCTGAGCATTAGTAAATTGGATCAATTTTATGGATCAAACAATTCTTAAGAGAAAAACAGAGAATTTACATGAAGAATGCCTCATATTGAGGTGCTGCGACAATGGATTGAAACAAGAAAGCTTAACAGCATAAATTTCAGGAGGCTGAAGCAGTATTTTATTAAATTTCAGATCTAGGATATATTTTCATATAAAAACATAGATATATTACAGATATGTAAGCCCAAGAGACCCTTCTTTACACTCCCCTTGGGGATCTCAGCAAATGATGCACCACAGTGAGTAGGTCTAAGATCTAAGTCATAGTTTTGTAGCAGTATTCAAGAATTCTGCAGTATATAAAATAGTAATAGATCATATCTGAATGATACATGGATTGTTTGGCCAATCCATGGATCACCTCAGTGAAAGGAAGTATCATTTTCACTAGAGATCTCTCCTCCGGGAGAATTTACAAACCCCCTGCAACTCTGCCTACAAAAAAGGATGCAATCTCTTCAAGGAACTGTGTATTTGATGATGGAGAACACTTTGGCCTGATTCCAAGATCAAAAACTGAAGCTCAACCGATGGATGCACTCTTCCAGGAGGTTAAAAGACACACTCACTGAGAAGAGGTTCCAATATAAGCTAGATCTGAACAGATCTAGTATTCCACTTGCTGCAGCTTACAAAATCAGGCAAACCCTCATTTGATCTGCATTTTAGTTGGAATTAGAATCTTGGTCTCCAACCAGATAGTGGAAAAAGCAGGACAAATATCCTCCAAGAGCTACTCCATGAAGGGGAAGGGAATTCCTCAATAGGAAGCTCTCACAATTCTCTGCTAAATAGCCAAGAGAATGTGGATTTGTCTAAGTAGACACAATCCTCTAAAATCATATAATAATCAACAACCTTCTTAGGCTGCCCTCTCCTTCCTTTTATAATATTAGGGTTTGCAAAACCCTAAACCACCTTCATTCATTTAACCCTTTTCACATGGATGACCTCCTTCTAGAACTGTGTTGATCATACAGGAGGTTCAATGCATATGGACTATGTTGTGATTTGGTCCTGTTGACCCATTCAAATGGCTCAATCTTGTTTCACACACAAGTGGATTTTATTAAGACAACCCTGATTTGTCTCTGTTCACATTGGGCATTGATTTATTTTGATATTTTCAGGAGTTTACATGTCCTCCTTTACATTTTGTTCATCAAGTAAGAAAATCAAAACAAAATGAAATATTCCTATTAGCTTGGGCTAATTAGGAATATTACATTCCTCCCCTCCAAAATGTTGCTTGTCCTCAAGCAACTGATAAGGTGAGTGCTGCAACACTTCTCTTCCTTCTTTGGTGACACCAACATGAGATAAGCTCCCCCCATAAGCCAAGTGTTCACCCATCCATCTGTCCATGCCTTGTTCCTCCAAAGTTCTCATGAGATGTAAATAGATCATCCCATAAGGAGACATAAAGTCATATGAAACAAACATGGTTTGCCCCATGCTCTCTCTGAACTGCGAAATATAAAATACATGGAGAGTGGTCATCCCATGAGGCACATGCCATCCTTCCTTCCTTCCTCCATACATTCCCATAAAAAGTATAAGTACATCATCAAGATAGGAAATCAAAATAATGTACATGAAAATATAAAATTGTACATATGGAGGTGGGTCATAGTCCCACATGTGGAACCAACGCAAGGCATCCCCTTCTTGCATCAAATATAGATATGGTAAGTGGTTCTCCCACCACCTAATTTTTTCCCACACCATATCACCATGGCTAGAAATGTGATATATGTTTGGGGCTTTGGGGAAGCACCCATCATGTTGCAAAATCTCCCTTTTTCTCTCAAGGGAGTGGCCCAATTCAGAAATTTTTGGGGCCCAATGTTGGCCAAGAAGCTCATCTGATATAACATGCCTCCTTGGAGCCATGACCTGCAAAAACATGGTGTAAGAATGCATGAAATCAGAATATGAAGGATTTGTAACATGATCACATTCTTCACCAATAATCCTTCTCCTATCTGGGGAGTGGTGCAAGGATCTATTCTCTTCCTCAACAGAAGGAAGAGAGGGCTGATATAACTCTCCCTTAGAGTCATGTGGCTGATCCATCTTTACATTCTTCATGCATCTTTGACAATGATGATGTAGCTCTCCTTCAAAGCCCCCACAACAATAGCTCCTCAAGTTGATTTTTTTGAGCCTCGTAGAAAAGGGTTGGCTGAAATATAACTCCCCCTTTTTGACTTCTTCCATGCCAAAGGTGACATGTGGAAAGTTTCCCTTCCCATGTTGCTTCTGCCACAACACAGAATCTGAAATGAGAGTGGGTGTATATGATGTTGAGAGAATGCTTCTCTCCTCCTTGGGTATACCCAAGACTCCCAGTGCTGTGCCAAAATCTCCCAAGTTCTCCACTCCTCTATCATCAATGAATGATGCCTCAACATGTGAAGCATCCATCCTCCTTTGCTGATCCAGTGGTCTCCGTGGTGAAATGTCTCCATAGAGTGAGACATCCTCAAGAAGAGATGACTGAATATATGAATGGAGAAAACTCTCCATGCTTCCATTTTACAATCCAATCACCTTCATAGGTGCATCACCCTCCTGCCATGGATAGGGATGAGGTTGAATTTCTCCCCTATCTCCTCCTTGTGCCTCTATGGTTCTACACCTCCTTATCAATGGCACGTGTAGGTCATGAATTGTGCCTTGATCTCCACACATCTCCCATAGGAAGACACCAATTTCTTCACATCTTTGAAGATCTTTGCACTTCATGAAATACTGAAGTACACCTCCAATGGGATCTCTTGATGAGACCTCCTCCTCATGCATGACCTTCCAAAACCAATGAGGTCTTGGATCTATTGCAATTAGAAGTCTCTCTTTGAGTTGCGGCATGCTCATTGAGAGAGTGTCATCTAGAGAGGAGAAAATGTTTCTCACCTCAGGATGTCTACCTTTTGACATCTCTTTCTTCATAGCTCCTTGATTGAAGTTGTCATCTGAATGTTCCCATGAGGAATGGGTCCTTATTTCTTCATTTTTGTCTTTCGACAGCACAGTGCAGCCTTTCTACTCTAGGTTAGCAATAAGTGATGATCCTGGGTCATACAAAGACAAATTTCCAAAGCTTCCCCTTAGATTTTCTGAAATGATACCAAATGGAAACTCATGCATACTTTGGTGAGTCTCAGGAATATTTTGTAGGGCTGCAAGAGTTCCTCTCTTCATTGTGTTGTTTGATCCAACTACTGCTATAGATGGTTGCCCCTCCATGATGGTGATATCGCTGGTACAAGGCTCCTTAATTGGAGAAGAGGACTCCTCCTCCTCTGATATTCTATTATAAAATCTCCTAATTAATTGATGCATAAAATCAGAAAGAGTGGATATTCTTGGATGACTTACATGGCTGATCCACCAAGAGCTTGCCTTTCCCTTCAAGTGCAGTGCTGAGATCTCTACAACTTCTTTTTCCACTACTAGATGTAGTAGGAAAAATGCCTCTAGTTGTATCGCCCAAGCCTCTACTGCATACTCAAGTGACCCATAAAATGTATACAACGGGAATTTTTTGCCTCTTATCATTCTCTTACTGTATGGCCTCTTCTCTTCTTTCAGTTGAATAAACTAAGGAAGATCTAGAGTCTCTTTGGAAGCTCTAGGCTGATGTTTGTACTCTGCCAAGTACTGACTTAGAATCTCCCGTTCTAAGTGCTCTTCAGGCTCCTCATCATTCCTCAAAGAATATGAAGTGCATGGCTCTTCTTCTTCTTCTTGAAACCTTCTAGAGGTCTCACTGTAGCTTTCTCCTCCTTGAAACCCTCTTGGAGTTCCATTGCATCTCTTTTCTTCCATTGGTTGATCCTCCTTGGAGAGGCTCTTCTTAAATCTTAAAATGGATGAGAGTAATCTCATCCTCTCCATAATTCTGACCTTTCTCTTTTCTTTATAGCACTTTTGCTTGAAGCCCATAAGCTGAGCCAAAGATCTTGCTCTGATACCACTGTAATATCCCAAAATGGGCTACTCAGCAAAACATGCCTGAAAAACGCATTTTTCAGGGATGTGTGCTTCAAAAACCAATATCAGCCCTTGTATTCCTTAGATATGATAATGTAAGACCCAATCCCAAGAGGAGATCAAAAATAAATCTTCCTAGGTGGGTTATACAGGTCTCCCACACCTAGTTGCCTTGAGAAAGTGCCCAATGAAGGACTGCAACCATATATAAACACTGTATTAGAGTATTAGTAGACTAATTATGCATGGGATATGTTTAAAAACACTTTAATAACATTAATACATGCATCAGCAAGGAAATTGATCTAACCCTTCGACCAAAAGTGGGGAAAAAATAGTGATTTAAGCCCTAAAAAGGTTATTTTTATAAATCTACATAAATACAGAGGAAATTGATGGTTGTATATGTTATCTTAGGTCACGAGGGACTCCCATACAAAATTTCAGCTTAAAAAAATCATTCTAGCTAAGTTAAACAGACCTCTCACTCCCGAAATGACTTAAAAACCCTGATTTCCCATGACTTAGAGTATGCAGAGATTAATGAAGCATAGATAGTGTGATTTTCTGAAGGTGTTAACTCTAATAGGGCCTGAAAATCAGTAAATTGGATCAAGTATATGGATCAAACAATTCTTAAGATAAAAACAGAGAATTTACATGAAGAATGCCTCAGATTGAGGTGCTGCAACATTGGATTGAAACAAGAAAGATTAATAGTGTAAATTTCAGGAGGTTGAAGAAATTTTTTATTAAATTTTAGATCTAGGATAGATATTCATATAAAAACATAGATCTATTACAGATATGTAAGCCCAAGAGGCCCTTATTTACACTCCTCTTGGGGATCTCAGCAAATCATGCACCACAGTGAGTAGGTCTGAGATCTAAGTCACAGTTTTGCAGCCGTATTCAGGAATTATGTAGTGTATAAAATAGTGATAGATCATATTTGAAGGGTACATGGATTGGTTGGCCAATCCATGGATCACCTCAGTGAAAGGAAGGATCCTTTTCACTAGAGATCTCTCCTCTAGGAGAATTTCCAAACCCCCTGCAACTCTGCTTGCCAAAAAGGATGCAGTCTCTTCAAGAAACGACGCAGTTTATGATGGATAACACTTTGGCCTGATTCCAACATCAAAAATTGAAGCTAAACCGATGGATGCACTCTTCCAAGAGGTTAAAAACACACTCACTGAGAAGAGGTTCCAATATAAGCTAGATCTGAATAGATCTAGTATTCCACTTGCTATAGCTTACAAAAGCAGGCAAACCCTCATTGGATCTGTGTTGTAGTTGGAATTAGAAGCTTGGTCTCCAACCAGATAGTGGACAAAGCAGGACAAATCTCCTCCAAGAGCTACTCCATGAAGGGGAAGGGAATTCCTAAACAGGCCCTCACAATTCTCTGCTAAGCAACCAAGATAATGTGGATTTTTCTAAGCATACACAATCCTCTAAAATCAGATAATAACCAACAACCTTATTAGGCTTCCCTCTCCTTCCTTTTAAAAGATTAGGGTTTTTAAAACCCTAAACCACCTTCATTCATTTAACCCTTTTCACATGGGGGACCTCCTTCTAGAATTGCGTTGTTCATCCAAGAGGTTCAATGCATCTGGACTGTGTTGTGATTTGGTCTTGTTGACCCAGTCAAATGGTTCAATCTTGTTTCACACACAAGTGGATTTTATTAAGATAGCCCTGATTTGTCTCTATTCACATTGGGCATTGATTTATTTTGATATTTTCAGGAGTTTACATGTCCTCCTTTACATTTTATTCACCAAGTAAGAAAATAAAAATAAAATGAAATATTCCTATTATCTTGGGCTAATTAGGAATATTATAGATTTCTCTTCGAATTCCTTCTTTTCTACAGAAGTCTTTGAATTCACCCGAGATGTATTCACCACCATTATCACTCCATAGAGCTTTCACTTGCTTCCCCGACTCCTTCTCCACCAATGCTTTGAACTCACAGAAATTTGAGAATTTTTCACTCTTCTTCTGCATGAATAATATCCAGCATCTACGAGAATAGTCATCAACAAATATAACATAATACCTTTGTTTTGCTGTTGAAGCAACTAAGAAAGGTCCACACACGTCTGTGTGAATTCTCTCCAAGATCACCGAAGCACGGTTCTCCTTCTCATGAAAGGTGGTCTTCACAAACTTACCCATAGTACATCCCTTGCATTGATCTGACTGCGCAAGAGTACCCTTGGGAACTCTAGTAGAAATCTACTGCAAAATATTTAAAGCGCCATGGTGAAGATGGCCCAATCTCCTGTGCCATAATTCGCCCTCATCCTAGCTCACCACTTCTTCTGCTTTGCCCACCATTGTAGCACATCCATCTACCTCCAGCCTATAGAGATTCTTAATTCAAACCCCTATCTTCTTGGTTTTACCAATTGTTTTATGTCAAAGGAAGGCTTCTCCCTCACTCAAAACAACATCATAACCTTTGTCTTCTAGCATTGCTACCAAGAGCAAGTTCTTCTTCAGACCTGGAACATGCATAACATCCTTCAACAAGAATGGATTACCTGACTCCCTCTCAAAGTTAATGGTCCCAATTCTAGTCGCACTGTAACGACCATCATCGTGCATCTCTATATGCATCTAGAGGTCCTTCTCCTCCAAGTCACTGAACAACTCCTTGTCTCCCATCATATGGAAAGATGCACCACTATCAAGATACCACATCGATCCCATTGCGCTTAAAACCAAGCATGCGATCAAAGAGAAACCAAGTTAAAATTTTGAGGCTAAGGCCTCTCCAGCTACAGCTTCAGCAGCCTTCTTGTTCTTCTTCTTCTGTGGGTAGTTAGTGGAGAAATGCCCATGTTCGTGACAGTAAAAACACTTCACTTTGGAAAAATCCTGCTTCTTACCCTTAGCATCAAATTTTGAAGGAAAATTCCTCCCCTCCCCTTTCCTTTCTTTGGTAGCCAAAGCCCAATTCTCTTCATCTTCATTCTTCGATGAAGAGCCATCTCTGGTACCCCGCCTTATCTCCTCCTGCACAAGATCCGACCAAAGTCGCTCCCATCCCGGCAGTTTATCCCATCCATTGATAGAGTTTTCATAGCTATGCCAAATCTTCAGAAGCCCAAGGAGAGCCAAGCTCACCAAGTCTTCATCACCAACAGTAACCCCCACACTTCCCATTTCATCCTTGCAGTGGACAAACTTTGTGAGGTATTTTGGAATACTATCTCCCTTCTCCATTTTTATTTTTTTGAGCTTGTCTTTAAGCGCCAACTTCCTTTGGTCACTTCTACTTTGGAAAAGATATTTCAAAGCTTTCCACATTAAGAATGGAGTGGATTTCCCATGAAGGCTGGACACAATATGGTCCTTCAGACCTTCCAATAGAATTATTCTTGTCTTTGTTGTCTTCTTTTGCCATGCATCAAGTAATGCAACATCGCTAGATCCCGGCTTAGGAACATCGCTATCGATGAAATCCTTTAGTCCATTATACTCCAGCACTGCCTCCATCCAATCCTTCCATGCTATGTAATTTGAGCTCCCATCAAGGGCATACTCCAATCGCAACCCATTGAAAGACATTTCAATGTATACTCAACTTTTGCGCCAAGAATCTTCTGTAGCAAATTCGAATTGTCCACCAGCACAAACTCACCAATTCTTCACAATTGCAATATTCAATAATTAACAATGCTCTGATACCATGTAGAAATTAGTATACACTAAGCATGCATACATCTAGATTCCCCTGATCTCACAATATTTAACTTCTTGCAAAATATATAATCATTCCACTTTAATCTTTTGCGGAAAATTAATTGCAAACACATGTGAAGCATAAATAAAAACAATCGCACATAACATAGTTGTTTAATGAGAAAGCCTAAAGTTGAAAACCCAAAATATCATATATTATGTATCATGGAGATCATGTAACAATCTCATAAATCTTAGTACATCAAGCTCTCAGTATAATCAATCGTCAGACACTAATCAGGAAAAATATGCAAATCCATGAACCAATCTTTGCCCTCCTGCTAGCCTACCTCCACTGCGCAATCCCTGCTTAAGAATAGCTCTGAATGAATTCGAATTACCCTTGCCTTGGCTGCACAATCCTCATTGGAAACTCCAATGTGTGTGTGATGCAATCAATGCATCACTATAGTCACAACAGATAATCCATCTTGCCCTTTCACCTATCTCTCCACTGGGTCTCCACTAGAACTGCCATGCACTGTAGTTAACTATTGTATTGTTCCATTGATTAATGAGTTATTATTTTTGAATCAATTAACTAATTAATTCACTCCACTCTCACTAGTGTATCATTTAGTTAGACTAGATACAACTAGCTCAACTGAGTATAACTATGTTAAACTGAATACAACTCCATGAACTACTCTTCCAACTCTGTCATAACTTTGCCACTTTAGTTCTAACTAAGTCCTTCATGCATGAACCACCAATTTCCCTTGGGAATTGTGTAATTCCCTCATCCCACTGATTTGCCAAATATTTGCATTGAAATTAAGTGCTCCAAGAGAATAAGTTGTTGTTTATTGTCAGATTATTATTAAGAGCTAATAATAATTGACACTTCTATTTTTAGATCAATGATCTATAAATAGACTTTGCCAATATTCTAAAAATAGAATTTCATCTAATTTTCCAACTTGACCAACCATCGACAAATAGCATCCTGCAACTTTTGAAATATGATCACCATGTCTAAAAATAGACTTGCGCCAAAAATAGCCTGCGGGCCCACTTAGTGAAGGCGACTCTTTTCACTAAGCTCATCATCTTGTTGAATCTCAACATATGCCACCCTCAAATGAGCATTTGGATATTATTTTGTATGGCTAGGAATTAGCTTTCCATTTCGTTCTTGTAACTTCCAAACTAAAATTAGATTAATAATAATAAATTTATCTAAATGAGATATATATTTCATTGCTAAAATGGAATTTCACTCAAATATCTCATATAATGAGTATTTTTAATAGTTTTCTTGCGTTAAAGAATAAAGTGCGTGAATTAATTCTCAAATGTAAAATAAATGATAAATAAAATTTAAATATAAACGCACCCTTCTCCCCATAAAATCATTTCGTGTAGCTTTATAAAAATGATTTTTTTTTACCGAGGTAGAATATAGCAAAAAAAATTCTGACTATAAGGAAGCATTAGGTTAAAAATATATTTAATGCGTAAATTGAATTTCTAGAGCATTCAACATGAAAACAATTTCAAACTATTGAAGTATTTGATAAATTTCTCTTTGATGATCCTCTCATGCTGCAAATGAATTTTAAACTGCATAGTCCCCATCTGACCATTAGAAGCAAAATAATTGAGAAAATATGATATATATATATATATGGAAATTTTAATTTTATACATATAAACCTATTGATGCCTAGAAATGTCCTGGCTCAACATTTGAGAAATTTCCTGGTCGATTCCCAACTAAACTCTTTTCTGTTGTGATGGCAATACTGACTCGTTTAAATGTGTTTCCAATTACCCATGTCCTAAGACTAGCCTAATTTACCCTAGTATAAGTTACCTAAACTAGGATGTACAATATGTACAAGGACAACCTTCAATTTGTTTGTGAGTGATCGTTATCATGATTAACAAACTAAATGGAAAAATGAGTCATATGTATGATATTTTTTAGGTGAGACAGTCCTTTATGATTTGGCTAAAAACAAGGCTCATTCTATCCATTGTAAGGCTTTCTCATATGTAAGGAGACTTGAAAGAATAAAAGAACATAAATTGAATGGAAACAAATATTAATCCAAAAATAGAAGAAAACGAAGTGGGATTCTTTGCTGACCAAAAGAATGATAACCTTACTTTAAATCAAGGGAAAAGATGAAATAAGGGGGGAGAATTGTGACTTAACCTGGGATTGGGATTCATTTGTAAATTCTGAAAATTATTTTGAGATTTCAAATGGTTTACACGCTTATGCAATGAAATGACCTTAATAAAGTATTATTAAAATAGTTTCAACCACATACCACAAATTCAATCTTGTAACATGGACTCATTCTAAGATCTACATCAAACTAAGGAACTAATTACTAAGATCAATATAGGGTAACACAAGATTAATTTAGAATGAGAAAAATAAATAATTATTCGGCTTTTATAAACCAACTCCATGAATCCATTAGTAATTTAGACCTGCAAAATCAATGAGTGAGATTTTAAATAAGTTAAAATTTCATTCAAAAGAAACACTTCACCTGTCCAAAATTATATCTTCTCAGTTATTGTATTATATATATAGTGGCCAACAAAAGGAACTTTATGCATAAATAATACACATAAAATGGAGCGTGAGAAAAACCATTTATCTATATATATAATACGTTGATAAAATTTTAAAATATGTATATAGAATATATAAAATATTGTATATAATATACCATAATAAACATTTTAAAACATTTTATAATGTAACAAATACATGACACATCAAAATAAAATATAATGCTATGTTGTATGTATCATATCTTCGTAAACATGTTTTACCCATATGTTATAAAAAAGCCTCCACACCACCATACATACCATATATTTGATGATGTTGTATTCCTAGTAGTAAAGATGAATTATACTAGAAATTGCACCACATGTTGCAAAGGAAATGTCGTAAGTCAGAAACATAGGAAACAATAACATAGAAGAAAGAAGTAAAATTGTTATTCAATTATAAACACTTATGTGCGCCTTCAAAGGAACTTTAATTTTTCACCGTGATTTCCAATGTCACCATTCTCTTTTAGGCTCCTGCTAGGAGCATGCCTTTGTAACCAGTGCCTATTGTATATACCCTTCTAGGTATTTGGGACCCCACAAGTTAATCTTATTCCAAACTTAATTTTAGAGAAGAAATAAACAAACTATTCACGAATTAGTCTCATTTCTCTACCAAATTTCCTTTTAAATCTAATTCTCTTACATGCATCCAACCTGGTTCCAAAAAATTCCATTACCTTCCACTGAAGCACACGAAAATTGCAATGCATTTAAAAATGAGGATACCAATTAGATCATTCAACAATGCGTGTTTTCCATTTATCCTCATGTATCTAAACTTTTTGGCCATTTCCAATTTTCCAAGAAACCCACTAATATTTGAGAATTAAAAGAAACTGATTGGAGAATTCAAAAAGAAACCTCTATTGACACCCAGAGATAGAGAAATTGTATACACCCACTAATTATTATCATTTTTCTTGGTTGTTACAGTTTATGGATTTTCATAGTGCTCGTATTGAGACATGCAGGGGAGGCATGATGTACAAGATAATGAAAGAAACAATTGATGCCACAGAAATACCAAGTCTATATGAAGTTGCGTTAATGTGTAAGAATTTTCTATACTAGCCTTATTGGTGTATTTTGTATTGATAATTTTCTTGATATAAAATTTAAAGAATGGAAACAGTAACGTCAATGAACAATAGTGATACTAACAGAATTCACAGAATTTGAAATCGGGAGAAGAGTCAAATTAAGATTGTTTTGAATTTTATCATATTTGTCCTTATTGCTCCATTAGTGTTGGACTTGGATCCCATTTATTGGCATTTCTCCTAAACATCAACACATGCATAGGCCAACACATGAAACAACTAAAACACCTAAATTACAATGAAACAACAATATCGAAAATTTGGCAGGCCTCAAAATAATGCGTAGAAAGAAATATTGAACAACAAGAATCAATCCATTACTTGGATAAACATAAATGAATACTATTAAGGTTTTTTAATATTTAAACATTCATTAATATATAACAGACTCCCAAACTAATCTTAATGTACCTCATCAAAATTTGGAAAGATAAAAATCAGTTTTTGGTTTGTAGATCAACTTATGACCTGATATGTAGGTTACTTTTTGGGCCTAGAAAGCTCTATTTGGCAGATTCAAACTTTTTTGTATTTTTAAACTGTTACTTATACAATTACATATTCATGGTACCTCTCCTTCCTGAACATATTTTATTTTAGGTCAAATTGTCTCACCAGCTTTTCCAGCTCGAGAAGGGAAAAAAAATGATGCAGAATAGCTGCAAAAAAATATCAAAAAACGTCGCGAAACTGTATTTTATGATTCCACACAAAATTTACCTTATTTGCAGCAGAGTTAAACTTTGAGATTTCTTAAAATACATACGACGATGATCACATTAGATTACTTTACACAGACCATACACAAAACCCACTACAAATGCATACACGTGGGTGTCTTACCTGGAGGGTCCCACAATAGCTCCAACCAATTGCAGGCAATCACACTTTGCGAACTTTAAAACATAATATAAAGGTTAAACCTTATTTCCTACGATTTTCCATGTTGCACCGTGCTACCACGTGCCTTCTCCACTTCACATCGCAAAGTATTTAACTTACATTGCGACTACCTTGCACTAACTTTAAACCTTATTTCCTGCGGTTGGCGATGTTGCGTCATGCTGCCATGTACCTTCTCCACTTTGCATCGCAAAGTATTTAACTTACCTTGTAACCTCCTTAACGCTAAATTCTAATTATTGTGATCTGCGAAATATCTTCCGGTGCATTGCAATCTTTGTCATTGGCCTTTGCTATATCCTATGGTCCACGTTATATCCCTGTCGACTCACTTCACATTGCAAGTTAAATAGTTTAGCTTGCAAAGTATTAACCCAAACACTAATTCTTTGTGATGTGCGACATCCTTCCGACTGCGAGGTGATCTCTCACCGTTGATCAGTGTTGGATCTAACAGTCCTCGCCGCGCCTGCAAATCCGATTGGTCTTCGTTCTGCGTTTAACACAATATTCAATTCAACAAAGGGTTGTGCAATATATATGGCCTCGATGTTCCTGCAAATCCATTTAGTCTTCTTTTTGTTTGATTAAATGAAAATTTTCTTTTTCAACAGAGATTTAAAACAACCGATTTAAAATAGAGAACATGATCAAAGCACAAAACACTTGGAATTTATTTAGAAATGAAATATTGTTTTAAAACATAGAGCCCAATCAAGCAAAAAAGACTTAGAATTAATTTAGAAATGAAATTCCACTCCCTTTCTCTCTATGGATGGTAGAACCCCACAATGGTCGGCTTGGTTTGGTTTTATGCCTTTCCCAAAACCCCCATATGGTTGAGAAATTTTCATTCAGTTTAAGAACAATTTATTCAACTAAATACTTAACTAATCCTAATTTAACCATTATTTTAACCTGTAAATTACAATGGTTGTGTTAGCCCAAATTAACCTAAACAAAGTAAAATAGAATTCAAAACTTCTTCTTTTGTCCAGCAGAAGAAATCAACTCCATCTATAGCCTTTCATTTGGATGCTCCTGCATCAGGCTCCTGGGGTAAATTAAACTCATGACTCATGTCCATGAGCTCTTTAATAAAGTACTTGATGCTTTGAATTTGGTAGCATCCAACCAAGAACAATCCTCGAGAGGATGGTGCTTCCATTGGACCAAATACTCTAAATATTCTTTGCTTCGTGTCTTCCTCACTACCTGTGTGTCCAAAATCTCTTCAATTTACAAAGGTTATGCTAGAGGCATCTGTTTAATCCATGATCTCTACTCATCTTGGGTGTCCCGTGTTCCTCTCTCTGAACTGTCTTCCTCATCAATAGCAGTGTATGGGTACATATCTTCCATATTAAAAATGGGTGAGATTCCTTACACTAGGAGGTAGCTGCAACTCGTAAGCGTTTACAGAAAACTTCCGAAGAATTCTACAAGGCCCGATATTTTTCATCTTCAATTTGATGTATTCATCTTTAGGAAACCTCTCCTTGCGCAGATGTGCCAGTACCATGTCTCCTACTTCAAATTGTACCTCCCGCCTTTTCAAATATACTCGTTGTTTATATTTTTGGCTATTATCCTGTAGCTTCAATTTGACCTATTCATGTAGATCGTTGATTTCTTTCACGAAATCTTCGCCATCATCACTCTTATGCTCCAATTGACGCAAATCCCACAACTCAAATACTCCACGTGGGTGCATTCCATACATGATTTAGAAATAAATTATGCTCATGCTTCTGTTGGGTGAGTCATTGTAGGAAAACTCTGCTTGTGCAAGCACATGATCCCACTGTCTGGAATTTTCACCAACCAAACTTCTGAGCAGATTTCCCAAACTATTGTTCACAACTTCAGTTTTCCCATCTAACTGTGGGTGATAAGCCGAACTAAAATTTAGTTTGGTGTCTAAATTCTTCCACAATGTTCACCAGAAATGACCTGTGAACTTTACATCCCCGTCCGAGATGATGGACTTCGGCAAGCCATGTAATCTGACTATCTCTGAAAATGAAAAGTGTGCTACATGTGTGACATCACTTGTCTTCCTGCATGGAATGAA
The DNA here is from genome assembly GCA_034641835.2 of Pinus albicaulis. Lineage (NCBI taxonomy): Eukaryota > Viridiplantae > Streptophyta > Pinopsida > Pinales > Pinaceae > Pinus > Pinus albicaulis. The sequence continues at coordinate 378,419,372 of CM076574.1, forward strand.
ATGTGCCATTTTGGTGAAACAATCCACCACCACCATGACGGAATTGAATCCCCATTGTGTCTTCAGTAGACCTAAGGAAAATTTGAATCTTACTGAGTCCCATGGTCTGTCCGGAAAGGGTAAGGGTGTATACAACCCACATTCTAGTTGTGTCCCTTTGCATGTTCACAAACTTTACACCTGATCATGAATATCTGTACATCCCTTCGCATTCTCAACCAATAGTAAAATTGGCTCAGGTGATCCAAAGTCTTATCTATGATAAAATGTCTAACCAAACCTCCACTGTGATTTTCCTGGATTAAGTTCTCTCGCATAGAACATTCTGGAATATACAATTGTCCTCCTTTGAACAACAACCCCTCTTGCATGTTATACTCCAACCATGGACTATTTTCTCTCAACAGTGGATTTTGGCAAGCTTCATAATCTTCCTTAAAATCTGCATCCACCTCATACAAGTCTTTTAGATGCTCAAATCCCAACACTTGCACTGTGCTTTCTTGTAATATCAAGTTTCTCCTTCTTAACACATCTGCCACCTTATTGGCCTGACTGCTGATGTGTTTCAAAAAAAATGTAAAACTCTTCAATTACTCCACCCATTTCGCATGTTTATGATTTAGCTTGTGCTGCTGCATAATGTAATGTAACGCAAAATTTTCTGTAAACAAGACAAATTCATTAGCCAATAAATAATGTCTCCAATGCTTCAACGCTTGGATGACTGCATAAAACTCTTTGTCATAAGATGTATACTTGTGCCTGCTCTCATTTAACTTCTCACTGAAGTATGCTACTGGCTTATATTCTTGGTTGAGTACTGCTCCAATGGCTGTACCACTGGCATCACAATGAACTTAGAAAATTTTGTTGAACTCTGGGAGTTTTAGTATTGGTTTTCAGTGATCTTCTTCTTCAAAAACTGAAAACTTCTCTCAGTAGATTCCATCCAATGAAAAGGTTGATTTTCCTTCTTAATGGTATCCACCATAGGTGCACAAGTACCACTGAAGTTCTTAATAAGCTTTCGATAGAAACTTTTCAATCCATGAAAACTTCTTACTTCAAACAACTTTTGGGAGATGGCCAGCTAACTATGGTTGCAACCTTCTCTGGGTCCATCTTCAACTCATTTTCAGAAATTACAAATCCTAGATAAATCAATTCTTTATTGAAAAAGGAAATTTTTTTTTAAATTCATTAACAATTTATTTTGATGCAATTTTTCTAGCACATACCTGAATTGCCGAAAATGTTCTTCCTTTGTCATGATGAAAATAAGTATATCATCCAAATATACAATCACAAACTTGCCAATGAATTATTTCATCATCCCATTCACCAAACGCGTGAATGTGCTGGGGGCATTTCTCATCCCAAGTGGCATGACCAACCATTCATACAATCCTTCATTGGTCTTGAAAGTTATCTTCCATTCGTCACCTTCTCTAATCATGATCTGATGATAGCCGCATTTCAGATCTATATTTGAAAATTATGCTGCTCCACTCAGACAATCCATCATATCATCCATCTGAGGTAAAGGAAACCTGCACCTGATAGTGATCTTGTTTATCGCCCGAGAATCAGTGCACATCCACCATTCACCTCCTCTCTTGGGAGCTAAAATTTTCGGAACAACACAAGGACTCAAACTCTCCTAAATCAGCCATTTATCCAACAATTCCTGTACTTGCTTCTTGATCTCCTCATTGTCTTTCAGACTCATATGGTAAGTAGCCTTGTTTGGAAAACTGGCTCCTTGAATAAATTCAATATGGTGACTAATGCTCCACTTTGGTGGTAATTTATATGGCAGATCATCTACCACAATATCACTAAACTCTTGCAACATGTCTTGTATTTCCACAGGAAAATCAATGATTTATGTATGCATCAATACTACTCTTGGCCTTCACACAATTGCATAATTCACCTCATTCTCCTCAATCTGTCGCAGAAACTCCTTTCCACCTATCAATAGAGTTTTAGTCCCACTAGTTTATACAGTATACTCTTCTCTCATGGGAACTAGCGTATGATTTATCCCATCCTTCACAAATCTATAACAATTCTTTTCCCCATCATGGATGGCCTTTTTGTCATATTGTCATGGTCTACCCAGTAGAATATGGCACATGTCCATAGGCATAATATTGCAATTTTCCTTGTCCTTGTACTTGCCAATGTGAAACTCTGCCTCACACTACTCATCTACCAGCAGTTGGTGTCCTTTGTGCAACCAAGAAACCTTATATGGGGTCGGGTGCTTCGACTTCTTCAAACCCAATTTTTCCACCATCTCATTAGCTACCAGGTTATTAGTGCTTCTACTATCTATAATAATTTTGCAACATTTTCCATGTGATTTGCACATAGTTCAGAACAATTCTTTCCTCTGTGTTAGGTTAGCCACCTCCTTAGCTGGTTTTAGTAAAACATTGTTCAACACCAAGGCCTCTCATGTTTCAAGCACATTCTCCACCTCTTGGGGCGGTGCCTTTGCTACATTAGTTTGAGAAACATACGCTCCCCTCTGTCCAGTTGGCTCATATTCAAGACATTCAAAAGATGTGTGCCCCCATTTGTGACACTTGTAACACTGGTAGGCATTTCCTCTGCCTATGTCATTACCTCTTCCTCGCTATTATGGCATTCCACCTCTGGTGTTACTTTCCTTCTCAGCCTGTCCCGAAGTCTTCGAACTGCTGCCCTCTTCATTATTGTCAGTAGTTCTACCTCTACCAAAAGATTGTCCTCTTCCTCTACTGGAACCATGTCCTCTTCTTGCATTCTACTTCCTGGTAATATTTTCTTCCGCATTCAAAGCACACTGATATTCCTCCTCTATATTTTTAGGGGAAATAATATTGATCTCATATAATATTTCCATCCATAGACCATTCACAAATCTTGTTGTCTTCTCAAGGGTATCTTCAACATACCCAACCCTCAATTTCACTTTATAGAGCTCTTCCATGTATTCCTCTACAATCATCGTTCTCTGTCTCAGATTCTTCACTTGTTTGTAAAGGGATTTTTGGTAATACTTAGGCAGAAAATTGCTTTCATCTTTGCAATCGTCCTGTCCCATATCTTGATCAAAGGATTGTTAAGTCTTCTCCTCTCTTCCTGCACACTGTCCCACCACAGTGCGGTGTGTCCTTTCAATTTAGTAACAAAAAAAATGATTTTTCTATCCTCACTAACTTTCTCATAGTCGAAGTATTTGTTCAACTCACTTATCCAGTCCAACAATGCTTCTATGGAAAAACTGCCATCATAATTGGAGAGCTCTAGTCTTGGCCTGCTGCTAGCCATCAAAACAGATTTCAACAGTTTGATTTCTCGTGTCTCGTCCTCTGACCCATCTATTTTTTCCATTGGCTCATCATCATTGTCATCTCCACCTTCAGGATCCCTATGCCTTCCTGCTTCCACTACTGCCAAACGTGCTGACAACACTCTAATCTCATCATGTATTCATTCATCTGTTGCTCCCCTTGCAGCTCTTCCCCGACCTCTTCTTCCTACTTCCATCTTCACATAGGAAGATATTTTCTCTGATACCATTTGATGCATACTAGCTGCAAAAAAATATAAGAAAACGTTGCGGAACTGTGTTTTATGGTTCCACACAAAATTTCCCTTATTCGCAGCAGAGTTCAACTTTGGGATTTCTTAACATACATATGTGCACAATCACAACATATTACTTTACACATACCATACACAAAACACACTACAAACGCATACACATGGGTGTCTTAGATGGAGGGTCCCACAACAACTCCGACCAATCGTGGGCAATCGCACTTCACAAACTTTACAACATAACATAAAGGTTAAACCTTATTTTTCTATGATCCGAGATGTTATTCTATGCTGCCACGTGCCTTCTCCACTTCACATCGCAAAGTATTTAAATTACCTTGCGACCACCTTGACACTAACTTTAAACCTCATTTCCAGTGGTTTGCGATGTTGCGTCATGTTGTCATGTGCCTTCTCCACTTCGCATCACAAAGTATTTAAATTACCTCGTGCCCGCCTTAACGCTAACTTCTAATTATTTTGATCTGCAAAATATCTTCCGGTGCACTGAAAGCTCCATTGTTGGCCTTTGTTGGATCCGACGGTCCACATTATATCCCCACCCACTCACTTTGCACGCAAGTTAAATAGTTTATCTTGTGAAGTCTTAAACCAAACACTAATTCTTTGCAATGTGTGATGTCCTTCTGACTATGTGGTGATCTATCACCATTGATCAGTGTTGGATCTAATGGTCCTCGTCACACCTGCAAATCGATTTGTCTTTGTTCTGCGATTAACACGATATTCAATTCAAAAAAGGGTTGTGAAATATCTATGGACTAGTTGTGCCTGCAAATAAATTTAGTCTTCTTGTTGTGCGATTAAATGAAAATGTTTGATTTCAACAGAGATTTAAAACAACCAATTTAAAACAGAGAGCTCGATCAAAGCACAAAACACTTGGAATTTATTTGGAAATGAAATATTGTTTTAAAACAGAGAGCCCGATCAAGCACAAAAGACTTAGAATTAATTTAGAAATGAAATTCCACTCCCTTTCCCTCTACGAATGGAAAAACCCCACAATGGTCGGTTTGGTTTTTTTTTATGCCTTTCCCAAAATCCCCATATGGTTGAGAAACTGTCATTCAGTTTCAGAACAATTTATTCGACTAAATACTTAACTAATCCTAATTTAACCATTATTTTAATCTACAAATTACAATGGTTGTGTTAGCCCAAATTAACTTAAAGAGTAAAATAGAATTCAAAACTTCTTGTTCTATCCAGCAGAAGAAATCAACTCCAGTTGTAGCCTTTCAGTTGGATGCTCCTACATCAAAACCTTTATGTTGTTCTTCATGATAAATATGAATTATTTGAATTTTTCTTCAAACAATGAAAATCTTGATTTTATTGGACTGAGATCAATTTTATTTGATTTTTTATTCAAACAATGAAAATATCTAGTTTAATGGATTCGGTTCAGTTTTTCTTCAACAACTTCCATGTTTTTATTTTCCAATTTTCTATTATTATTCAGAAAGTATTAGAGGAAATTGGACCTATTGGCTGCTAGTCCAATTTATCATCATCATTTTTACTTTATGTTGCTCTATCAACAGGGAAACCTAATAAAGTGATATATGACCCCAAACAACTGTTAGAAAACTTCAAAGTTTTCCTTTCAATTTCCCGTCTCTATAAGTTTGGGGATTTAAAAAGAAAAAAACATCTAATACATGTATCAGATTTTCTCCAATCAACATGTTATTTTCCATCTTTGAAAATAGAGTGGAACTTCACCGAAAATATATCAGATTTTATCAAAAAAACTTGTCTTATTATCTTGTCTTCCCTCTTGATGAATTCAGGGTCAAGAGAGAAGAATCATGGGGATCGAAATTCCATGGTGATCAAAATTCAAATGTTGAGCACCTGGAAATACTCTGGCAAATCCATCAGCTTTCTTGATCAGTTCATCATTATGAATTGCTCCAAGATTAGCATCCTTGTTTTGTCTAAGCAAAGCAGAAGAGGGATACATATTCACACCCATGCCAAGCCTTCATCTCGTCTCTTTCGCAATAGCTAGTTGGTCACCTAATTGACATAGCAATAACAATAAGTTTTCACATGGAGCTTAGCTTTGAGATGTGATAGAACTCGGCCAGAAGGGTTAAAACTTAATTTAGTTGTGCAGTGATCAGACTTAGTATTACGTGTGATCATATTGAAATTGACACCAAGGTTGAGAGTCCGATGAATAATTTCTACACTGTCCTCACGAGGTGGGTCAAATAAAGACAAAAAACCCACAAAGTGCCACGAGCCTCCACGACTATCCTTTCTATTCTCTGGCACTTTTTGTGATTGCAATAGTTTAGGAGGTTTAATTATGAGTTTGTTGTAGTAGCTCAGATGAACAATGAAAAACTTAAACCAAGCCCAAGTCCAATGGTGTGAATTTCATTAATTGAATGGCGTCCAGCCAGGGATCGAAGTCCACAGCCTACAAACTTATCAATCATCGAGTGTACCTTATTTCTCAAATATATAGTGTAGTTGCAAAGTGCAAGGATCTGTGGCAGGCATAGATAGATACTTAGGAGTCAAACAACTCATATTGTAAGATAATTAATTATTCGTATAAGTATGGATGATATTTATAATGAATCACTTGCTTTGGTGCCCCTTTACTAGCCCTATGCCAATTTCCATTAGAGTCAATATAAGTAAGGGTTGTGTGCTTATCTATAGGATTGAAAGGCAGGAAGTGAAATTCGATAATGCTTGCATGAGCCTGCAAGACCATCCAATTAGAAATAGAAAAGAAAAGCTCGATGAGTAACTTGAAATTACATGTATTGTAATTGATTAATCAATGCATTGATCTATGTATAGAAATGGAAAAACATTGTGGTAATTAATTTAGTTACCTCCTTGGGATTTTCCAGCGTGCATACAATGGCTATGTCGATTGTGTCTTGGTTCTCTATCTTGGAAGCTCTAGTTACCAACAATAATAAAGTGTCATTTTCAACGTTCTTGGTGAATACCCTGTTCGTTAATAATGACCAACCACAGGAAAAGGAAAATATCGTTCAAACTTATGATTGGTATTGAACAATATGAACATCATAACATTGAAATTTTTCCATGACAATTAAAGGAGTCAGCAGAATTATCCTACATTCATCCCTAATTTAATCAAATCACCTCAATAATATTCTTATCAACGCTCAACTTGTTGATAGTGAGTGTTCTGGTTTTATCACTACAGAGAGCATTCATTGCAGCCATTTCCTCTATGACATTCATTATCTTTGTAATAGCCCCCTGTGTGTGCATCGGTATAATTGCGCAGCGATAGCCATAACATGAGTTATGAGAGGAATTGGACATGGGCATATGATCATTTGAAATTATGTTTTCAATGGTAAAAAAATGAGGCCAGTTGTCTCCTAAGCTGTTGAGAGAGCTTATGAGAGCTAGTGACCATGGTTACTGACAATACAGTGGGCATTGCAATAGGAATTCCACCAATCAATAGCACCAGGAGGTTGTTAATCCCATCTTTGTACGATTTTTTCTGAATAGGGTACATGACAATAATTTCTATGACTATTATAATTGCAATCGATCAAATACATAAGTTACCAATTGCTGCAAGAACATGCACCATAACATGAGTATTCGACCACAAATGAGTTTAGATTTTCACCAACTGAAAGATGGAGTAATAGTAACTAAACCAAGCCATATAATTCAGCTAATTTACCTATGTCACATGGAATCAACAAATCTTTTGAAAATGAACCACTTGGTTTGTGCTATCCACCAAATGAGTTTCCTTTCCAAAGAAGGTGTGAACTCTAGTATCTATAACCACGGCTTCAATCTCTCCTTGTTTACAAGTAGAATCTGAGTAAACCTCATCCCTTGGATTCTTAGTTCTCTTACCTGCATCCAACCTGGTTCCAAAAAATTCCATTACCTTCAACTGAAGCACACAAAAATAGAAATGCATTTGAATATGAGAATAACAATTAGATCATTCAACAATGGTTGTTTTCCATTTTTCCTCTTGTATCTAAACTTTTTGTCCATTTCCAATTTTCCAAGAAACCCACTAATATTTGAGAATTCAAAGATACTGATTGTAGAATTAAAAGAAAATCTTGTTTGAGCCCTATGCTTTGCCAACTCGAGAAGGGAAAAAAAATGAGGCCAATTGTCTCCTAACCTATTGAGAGAGATTATGAGAGCCAATGGCCATTGTTACTGACAATATAGTGGGCATTGCAATAGGAATTTCCTTACAGGAAAAATCATGGGTGGTCAAAATTAATAGTCTAAAATCACTACAGCAAGGGGCCTGAGAGGAGAGAACCCTTAAGAAAATCCCTATAAAATGTTCCATCAAACAATGACGGCCTAAAAAACTAAACAAATGGAGGGTTTCAACAAAAATCCCCCAAATTTACTCTAGCACAATAAAGAATTTCATAAATCAAATTTAAAACCTCTGATAAATCTTAAACCTTCTTAAGAAAATACTCGCAAAAAATGGAGTTGACATTAAATGCATCGAAATATTCAGCCATGGAGTTGACACTAAATGCATCAAAATATTCAGCCGATGAGTTTTTCCATACTTTATAGATTAATTTTTTGGTTGTTTCTAATTCCTCCATGACTGCTAAATCCTGGCTCTGACAGATTCTTCCAGTAGGTGCCCTGCATACAAAGTTTGGTCAGGGGCATTCTCTGGTGCTCTTCCAGTCCACTAACAGAACCCCAATACATATTTTCCTCCTTCACCTTTGCCTATTTTTTAGTCTATGGGTTTCACCATACTTAATGTATTAACGTTGTGGTTGTTTCTGAAGCTTGCAGAAAAAAAAATTCCTCCACCACTGCTAAACCTTGTTAAATCTTTCCCATTGATAACACAGGGTTGGGCTTGTCAAATAACAGAGCAGAGCAGGTAGGGACGATGACTACTATTTTAAGGAAAGAGTATAGTATATACTAATCTTCGAAGGTGCCCTGAAATCACAACAACAAGATTCTTGAGAGGCCAGTGCTACAGGATGCATGCAAGCAATGACATGCATCTGCAAGATTATTTTGTGCAGTTGGGAATTGGATGGACGGGAAATTTGGAATCGTCGGAGTGAGTCGCAACTGCCAACTACCACCTGTTAGTGCAATTCGAATTTATGGTTGAGCATGATCCAATAGTCTAACAAAGAATTGAATGGCAGATATTATGACAGAAAGGAAGCTAAGAGAGTTGTTTTCAAAGAAGGAATTTATTGGCTTGTTTTTTAAAGCAATACGTAGAGAAACCCCTTGCAATTTGTGGCATCCTTCCCTTTTACCAAGTTCCAATTTCTCACTCTGACTTCTCGTATTCATCCACCCATTCTATGTGTTTACAAATACCCTTCATTTTCCCCCAATTTATCTGTAGATTGTGAACACCCTCTTTGTGTTGCCAATTTCCCTGCGTTCTGCCTCAATTTCTCTCCACGTTCTGCCTCCCCCCTCTATCTTATTACAGAAGAAGAAATTTTATGTATTTTATAAAAATTTACATGATAATTACAATGAAAACTACCTTTAACCAAATACAGAGACCGCAGCACTCATTTATGGAGAAACAGAATCATTTGGTTTCAGTTGTGCGAGCATTTCTTTTTTTTAATCAAGGTGTTAGTCATCAGTAATATTTTCTTCTTATCGATGACTAAATACTTATCCTACATTTCTAGAAAAAAATTTCATGAACATTGTGAGTTCTAGAAATCTCACTGCCTTCATTATCCTTAGGATAAGTTTTCCACTATTTCATCATCCCATCATGTCAAGCTCAGCTCACCAATCCCAGAAGACCCATCATGGGCTCATGTCACTCATTTTTTTTATGTTTTGTCACCTTTGGCCTCAATCCTCTATTTTGTTTAGCCTAAACCCTCCACTGTTACCTAGGGCCACCAATCAACCAACTCTCTTATATCTCCAAAAATACCTCAAGCATTGATGGTCTCAAAACTATCTCTATAGGCTCTTTAGATAAATCAAGTACATTGGATTTTGGATCTTCAATACATCACTTTGTACAAAACTCTATTTTACACCTAAGGATCTTGAATCAAGTTTTCAAGCAAAGGCTAAGTCCAAAGAGTTTTCCACTAGGTCACCTAGGGTTTCATAGGTCATAGGGTTGGTTTGGTGCTCTAAAATATTTGTTTTTCCTATGTAAAGAAGCTGCATTCAAATAAGAAGAAGGTCAAGTAACTTTGTGCAAAAATAATCAAAAACCCTTCAAGGAAGGCCTCCTTAGCCAAAGCACAAATTCTACAAGGGACAGCTACCCTTGTTCACATTTATGCAAAAATTATCAAGATGGTCATCAACATAAAGAGGTAAGTTAGTAAGGTGAAATCATCACAAGAAGACATCCACAGCAAGGAAAGGCAGCAGGCCTATGTACAATGAGATTCAGGGTTTTTGAGATTGGTTGACAAAACAATGTTGCCAAGTAAGGAACCATCACAAATATCACCAAGAAGAAGGCAAAGCAACATAACCAAGGACACATTGAATATTTTCAGAAATCATAAATGAATAAGGGAAAAAGGTGAGGTGAACTGAACATAAATGAACGAACTTGAAAGGGCTATAGAGAACTTAGAAGACAACACTTTTTATTCTTCTCTAACAGCCCTAAACCCTAAGAGTTTGGAAGGATAGATAGAACAGGTCAAAAGAAGATGATAAGTCCTCCTTCATAACAGCAGAAGGCATTCAAAGGATGTCCAAGGTGTTCTCTAGGGTTTTCCAAGGCAGCACTGTTTCACTGCACCAAAGGAAGAAGTTGTAAAGAGTATTAGTGTGAGGGGGACCTAAGCTTTCTAAGTACAATCAAAGGTATTCAAAATGGTCAAGATAAAGAAAACATGAGGTGAAATGTCAAAATGAAAATCATGCTGACCCTAAAAAGTCCAAACAATGACAAAAAATATCAAAAACCCTGTGTTATGGAACCTGCAGAAAATTAGAAGTGGCCAAGGAAACACATGGCATGATATGGTTTGCTTAAAATAATTGTCAAAATAAATATGTTACTGGCTAAAAAATTAGTGAAGAGTTAAAAATACATGTTTCAGGTCACCTGCAATAAAAAATGCCAAAGGGGATAAGAACAATGTTTTCAGTTTGTCAAATAAATGCCAAAAAATAAACAGTTTGGACAGTCCCCAAAATTTCAAAGCTAAACAAGGGGGGCCTCTTCATACTTCAGTACACCATTACCCAAAGAAACTCATTTGAGAAAAGTTATGGGAACCTACAAAAAGGGTCAAGGAAACATTAGTGAAAATCATAAAGTGACTCAAAGAAAACAGAGTAAATGTGGGTTTTGTGTCTATGATTATTTTATCAAAGGATATAAAGTGGCTTCATTATTTGTTTCAAACTCATTTGTCACTTGGTGAAGAGAGAAAAGGGCTTAAGCAGAAAAACTGAGTTTCTGACTGTTTCTGGGCAAGTTTTTTTTGGCGCTACACAAATCAGTGGCGCTATGAAAAAAAGGGCTGGCGCTACGCTAATCCATCCTCTGCCCATTAAAAACAACACCACGCAGCGCAAATTTGGCTTGATGCTATGCTAATCCCGAGCGCTGCACAAACGTGGGCTTGACTCACCTGGAGACTGACAAAAACTGCACGCGCTCGGTGCTACACTAACCCTCAGGCAGGCCTATCGGTGCTGCGCTAAGAGGCTGACCCGACAGCTTGGGTAGGGCGCTGTGCAAAGGCAGAGAACCTACTGTTGATGGGAAAATCTGTCCGGCCAACAGCAGGGGATCTCCCCGATAAAAGGTCCCAATTAGACCTTGAACCGTTTGGAATAGGGATCTCGTCCGGGGTGTGGGTTCGACTACCACTGATTTCTCCTTTGCTTTGGATCTCGCTTAAACTCTATAAAATAGTGGGTACACACCTAATCAACTGATACAAGACATATGATTGATGCACTAAATGTACATGCAGCACTATGAGTAGCAAGAGGAAATAATAAAGCATGAAGACCGAAGGAAGTGTTGTTAGCAACACTTCATTAGGGTGATGCTTGCAAACTGTTCTGACCACAAAGGAAACAATTCCTCACGGCAAGAACACCCTTCACTTCCTAAGAGTTTAAATGATAACACGAATGCAGATAAACAGTCATCAACATTCGCTAAGAAAGTGAAATAAACTCAACCACCATTAACATACTCAGCAAACTGTTATGCAACTGTGATGTGAATTGAAAATACAGTTCCCTTAATCTAAGGATGTTCAAAAACTGAAAATATAATACTCGATAGTGTTGATACATAAGACAACACTAGATCCACAAGGGGATTTTTCAAAATGCTTAAGTGTATAATCCTCTGGTAATACAATATACTTAGCTCGAGACCCGAACCAAAATCCCTTTACATTTCCCCAGAGGGGGTTTTATAGATCAAAAGTTGCCCTTTGGGCTTCCTGACTCTTTGCTTGCCTGACTGTTGAGTTGCCATGCGACCTGGAAGGGAAACTGCGACCTGCGACCTGGCTGGGTGGTGCGACCTTGCGACCTAGAAGGAAAACTACGACCTACGACCTAGCTGGTGAGTGCGACCTGCGACCTAGTTGCTGGGTCGCTCCGTCGGGCATTTGCTAAGGGATGCAACTTAGCGACCTGGGGCAATATGTGACCTGCGACCTCGGCAGATGTGCGACTTGCAATCTAGGTAAACTTGCGACCTGCAACCTAGGCAAGTTTGCGACCTGCGACCTCAGCAAATGTGCGACTTGCAACCTAGGTAAATTATGCGACCTTGCGACCTAGTCACTGGGTCGCTGGGTCGCGCCGTCAAGCTTTTGACAGGGAGTGCGACTTAGCAACCTGGCGACCTCTGCGACTTGCGACCTTCGGGGGTTTGCGACCTGCGACTTCAGGCAATCCGCGACCTACAACCTTGGGCAGATATGCGACTTGTTCTGAGAAGGTCCCCTTGTTTTCTAAGGAAAACTATGGTTCTTTGTGCAAACGAAAGGTTCTCCTTGCAATAAAATAACATAGGTCACATATTTCCATGATTGAAATAATAATAATGCTAAAGGCATTTTAATTGACTTGCAAGAGAGAAAAACAATAAATTTAGACCCCTGTGTGGTCAACAGCTTATTGTAGGCTTCCCTATGTCCCTTTAATCACTGCACTGTATCTTAAACATTTTCCTCACACTCCACCAAGCTGAAGCTATGCCTGGCATGAGGATGCACTTCGCTCTCCTCATGCTCAGATGTGCCTAGTTCACTTAGGTGTTTAGAGTGTTCCAGTAGACGAGTTGCCAACTTGTACATTCAGCAATAGTCTTGAATGGTATTCTTCCGAACGAAAGGTGCATTTTAATCTTCAAACCCCTTGTATCTCTTTGACGGTGCAACGTGAACAAAAGGGATCCTCCATGAGATTTCTGTTGTACAAGACATATCGTCTGTAGTCGCAACATGCCGAGAATGCTTGTGGACAGCCCAGGACTGAATTCCGCGTGGGCGTGTTACTCCATAACGTTTATTTGTGCTCACGCCGCGTTACAATCCTCTCTTTTGTTTTTACCTGGGTGGGAACAATCCAGGTGGTTTGTTTGGTGCAGGACTTCTTGAGTTTCAACAGGCTCAGCAACAAGATTCATGAAATGATGAATATGCTTGACATTCAGAATCTGATAAATAATCCTGATTTGATGCGAAACTTGATTATGAGTAATCCTCATATGCGGGAAATTATTGACAGGAACTCAGACCTTACGCACATGCTCAGTGATCCTGTAACTCTTAGACAAACTTTGGATGCAGCAAGGAATCCTGCACTCATGCGAGCGATGATGAGAAATACTAATAGGGCCATGAGCAACATTGAATCATCTGCTAAGACTTTAACACACTTCGTCATATGTATGAAACAGTTCAAGATCCATTACTCAATGCTGAGTTTTTGAAGGGGTCGCATGGTCGCAGAATTTCCTTGGGTCACAACTTTCAATGGGTACATCGTTCTGCGACCCTGCGACCCTGCAAAGAAAATTTTAAAATACCTTAATGCAAAATAGCATTCACAAATATGTCAAGTTTCGTTTTATTATCCCCGACAAGTGCCAATGGATTCAAGGGCATTGTAAGGTTTGCATGCGTTGTAAAACTGAGCGGTAATCACTACTTCGAATGCAAGACATTCTAATTCTAGATCTGCACTGGATAATAACTACCACTGCCAGCCTCTGCTAGGAAACTAACCAGTGACAGGAGACGTTCATACGGGTAGTTACTAAATGTCATTAATGCATTCCTGGGAAGTGTTGAACGCAACGTTGGGCCCTGGAAACTTTCCTCCGAGGTGGAAAACGTTGGCCTTGTTTCAACTGGGTCAAAACACATTCTTTCATACGTGGCAGAGAGCCCAGAGAATATGTCGTGGCCTGCCTTATGCGCGCTGAGGCTGCGCTGCAGTAAGAGGAATCCACCCTTCATGCAAGGCTTTAATTGAGAATAGAAAATGCGTGTACACCTCTCATGATAGAAGGCAAGTGCAGAATAGGGAACAGTTGGTAACGCCCATAATTTGTGCTGACAAGAACGTCGAACCCGCTCCAAGTTTTAAACGCAAGCTTTGGCCACATTATTATATTCTGCTCCAACGTTTCGTTATGGTTGAAAAACCCGCCAGGAAATATTTAAGCCCACTTATAATGTGCTTTCATATAGTTCTGATCCACGTAAATTTGACCGCGAAATATATTCTTCAAACATTTAACATAGGTAGAGAATTGCGCTGATGTATTTATATATTCCTGCAATTCTTTCATTAAAACTGTTCGATGGTCGTTACAACGCTAGCCCCGTGGTTCGAAACTCCATCACCGTAAAGCTTGACCGCTATGTATTTACGTTTGGCTTCATTCCACACAAATATGACTCCATGCAATGTATGACTCTATGAAACGTGTCTTCATATATTTATGATCCGCCATTTTAATCGTAAAGTTGACCACCCCATATATTTGCCTCTAATGCTTTAACGTAAATTGACACGTGCCATCGAATGTTTGACATTTTATATGGTTTGGAAACCACATGGGTTTGCACTTTTGTTTTATTACATAACATTTAAAAACCATAACCTTGGTCCACCGGATGCGCACCCATCTATAATGTTTTCACATATTTTTGCTTCACCATCACCTATGGTTTTAGAACCATATGATTTTTTGTGCATTGGTTTAATTGTACAATGTCTAGAATCAATTGCTTTGGCTAACCCCGTGACTTCTTGCTCGGTCAATTGCATCAGTCTCATCAATAAAGATAATACTTGGTGTAGGCTTCCTGTCTCCAAGAGACATGCTTCTAACTCTTGAAAGCCCAACACCAACAAACATCTTCATGAAATCTGAACCACAAATTGAAAGAAAATGGGACTCCTGCTTCCCTTGTTGTAGCTTTTGCCAAGAGAGTTTTCCCTGTGCCAGGAGGACCCATTAAAGGGTACCTTCTGGAATTTTAGCTCCTAGCTCTTGGTACTTTTAGGATGTTAAGAACATGCACAAACTCCATGCTCTCTTCTTTGCTTTGTCACAACCAGCTACATTCTTAGATAATACCTTGTCCTTTGAATTTTATCTAGCTTCGTCGCATTAGCTTTGCCGATGTTAAAGAGTCCACGACCACCTTCGCCTCCGGGTGCACCTATACCCAAACCACTTTGCATTCTTCACCCAAAGTAAATAAGAGACCCCAACATCAATAATGTAGGCGCAAATCTCAACAACTCTTGGTACCAGACCATTCTGAAACATAATGTTACAGGAGCATAATCATGAGGACCAATACCCAATGCTTCCTGTGCATCCTCCGACTTCTGCTCAAAGGATTAAACACTGCCAATATTAAAAGAGTACTTATGTTGGCTGCCACCCTCAGAGGAGGTCCGTCTGACATGTATCTCTACATCACTTCTTTCACTCTGGGTAGAATTATTTGGTGAATTTCGAACATAACTTTAGCTACAAATTTGTTTGCAACCATAATATGGTCGAAAATCCCAGGTTTTAGAAGTGTATTTTTGAATTCCTGAAAACTAATTTCCTCAGATGGAGGCTTAATTTTATTTCCCTCGGTGCCATGACAATCATTGATAAGTTTATCAGTCGTGGGATTGACCTGTATAAACAAAATAACATTAATTAGTTCACGGTTATTCTTTGCGAATGGCGCCCCTAGATAAATTATATGAGACCAACGAACATAAGAGACGTATCCAAACAATGTGCTTAATGACCCATGGCGAGGAGCTGTTAATGCACATCCTGAATGCACAGAAAGTTCTTATTCGAACTTATGCCGGTGATCCCTCCCTTACATGGCATGATTTAAGCCACAGCATCTGATCATGATGATGAGAAAGCTCATGAGGGGTTGGGAATAGATTGGTGGGATGCCACTGACTGCAGGTCGTGTGAGAGACTTTAACAACTAACCAAGTAGATGGGGACCCGAAATTTTAAATATACCCAAAATTTTGGGTGGTGTTGTAGCGGCTACAACAAATGGCGAACCACTGGTAGAATCCAACATCTCTGTCAATATCACAACAAAAACCTGAACCAAGATAGTGATGCAAGGGAATATTGAACAAGTTCTGTGGGGACCCTTTTAATTACTCTGGCCCTTTACAGGTATGCCTAATCCTTGTGCCTCAGCTAGGTCTCACTAACTAGAAACACATCAACGAGAAAGCTCACAGACGCTAGTAGCCTGTTGATGATGTGAAGAGCAAGGCAGTGGGTTTATTATTCTCAGGATTTTTAAAGTATGTTTTCGGTGTTGCTCCACTGCCAGCAGGCCTGGACAGTACCTCGACGGAGTCACTTCAAGAAATCACAAACGTTGCTCCGCTGCCAGCGAGCCTGGTCAGTACCCTGGCGGAGTCGTTGCATTACCTCTCTGCGCAGGAATCATTTCTCGATCCTTTACCCTTATTTGTTTCATGTGCTTACAGCACTTATTTTCATGTGCTCGTGGAACTTATTTTTCATGGGTGGATGAGGGATCCCGACTTATTTTACGAGCAAGAGAGGTTGTTTCTTGTTTTACAGAAACTGAAAGATATCCTGATTTGGGTTTGCCCTTGTGCCAAACCTTCACATCCCATTTACCACAATAGGTGAAGCATGCAAAACAGATCATTTTAGGGTGTCCAAGATGATGCTGGGCACAAGGCTTAGGCTACGGGTATGGGCCCTTCAAACTCATTATGTCTCCCACAAGCAACCGGCTCGTATCTCCCCGGCTAAATAATTTTAGACTCATAGGCATCTTGTTGAGAATGCAACTTCGATGACTTGTCCTGAGAGAAAGATGCCTCTTGAGATAGCCACCGTAACCTCATGAAAAATAACAGGGTTACTGTTTCAGCAATCGGGGCAAAACAAGACTGCAAGGTGGTAGGGTTGCAATGAGGGCTCATGCGATGATAGGCGTTATGAAAAAATGATGTGATAAAGAGGGTGTATGACGTAATGTAATAAGCGAGGCTCAATATGCAATGCAACGCCGTATGCGAGAGCGATCAACCAGTTGTAAGTGCAAATACAAGCAATGATTATTTATGCAGCAACCAGTAACTGAAAAGGAAATGAAAGGAAAATATTTGTAACATGATGATGCCTAAAATATTAATCGTAAAAAAAAATAGCAAACACGCTTTTAAATCATAAAGTAAAAATTTGGCAAGTAAACCTAATCAACAACTTTGAACTAACAAATTTTTATTAACAGGTCCTAGCTAGCCTACACCTAAAACCTAGTTTAACCCATGAGGTGACCGGGTCATGTAAAATCAGTTTTCCAGTGTAGCCACCGCATTAGTTCGCCTCCTGCAACAACAACAATGATCAGGATTAGGGCCAGTGTCCAAAAAAGTGCAGTAGCAACAAAACTTACCTGAGGAGCAGGTGCAATGACCAGACGATCATAGATACTTCCCAAAGGACATGCCAGAATAGATTGTGCAAGCTGAATCCCACTCTCATCTTGATATGTAGCAATACATTCTTGAAACTCAACATTTATAAATGACCCATAATCATTCATGCACAATCCTGGGCCTGATGGGCACTGGGTAAGCCATTTCCCATTGGTCGGCACCTCCACCGAATAGGGTTGGTCGAACGAACCAGCATGCTCATTGTGGTGGTGAGGATGATTGATTCTACGACATGGAAGAAACAAGCAGGTGCCAGGTGAATTATAGATGCTTGCACATCCAAGTGTCTAAATCCTAGTTTTGAACACGTTAGCTCGGGTTACTCTTGGGTTTGGTTAAGGGTATGAGGATCCGAATCCACTTTCGGTGGAGGCCGTAATTCCTCTTCGTCTTGAACAAACTCCAGACCTTCGAGTGGTAGGTTTCCCAACTTTGAAAGTTGGGCGAGATCATCAAGCGACTGGATGTGATCATGGATTGTGATGAGTTGCAAAATGTTAGTGGGCTTTGTATCAAGTCAGTCAAATGTTTGCGCACTGATAGATTGATGACTCAAGGTATCATATTATCTAGATTTGTGAGGGTGGGGTGAATTCGACATGGTTATTCTAGGAGGTGCATGGTACTTAGGGATCGTCATTTCAGAAACAGTTGGCGGAAGCTGAAGCACTTCAAATTTCTGATGGGTACTTGAATCTTCCTGAAGCGAATCATCGAATTATGGGGTCTCTATATGGTCGGCAAAGAGATGCGAGTGACCGTCCTCATCGGTATGATTGAAAATGCTTTCAGATAAGGAGTGATCGCTACAACCATTGATTTGATCAAGTTGGGTACCTGGCAAGTTAGGCTCCCCGAGAGTCACCAACTGGGATGGATCAATAAAGAGGACATCTTGAGGTTGCCCAGACAGGAAATCGCTCCTATGGCTGTCTAAAGATTCCGAGTGAGAAAGATCAGATCTAAAATATTCATCGATTTTGAGTTGTGATTTCGAAATACCATCTGCGTGCTTATGATTGTCGCCAATACCAGTATAAGGAAATTTTGAATGTCTTGAAGAAATTACTGGTGTGGCGGGATCGGGAAACCGACCGGGGAATAATGAACGAACTGATTGAGTCACAGGGGCGTTAATCATACAAGGATTTTCAACATGCGCATCCGTGTCATTCCGAGGAAACAATGATCTGGCAGGCCCTGTAAGGGAAACGACTGCATCTGGGATAAGAGTCGATTCATAATCCGTATGTGAATCAGATTTAGGACTGTGTCCAGGGAGACATCGAGTGGGCTCGAGGTAGGTTTCATGAACCGAGAGAGATAATGAGCCACTGGGGTTTTCAAACTCTGATTCAACATGGTGCGTGAAAGATTCAAAGGTAAAGTAGTAGGCTTTATCCTCTTGCCAGTGTCTATCCTTGCTCAGAACTTTCGAGGTCACAACTCCACTACCCGACAACTCAGGAGGAGGAGTGAGAATATCACAAATAGCAACACTCTCCTTGGAGGCCTAAATGTGGTCTAGACTCAGGGAGACAGAAAACGAAGCATTAGGGACAAAATCTGAACAGCCGGTAACTTGCGGGTCATCATAGGGAACACTAGGATCTAACTGAAATTTTTCAAGGGAAACGAGAGTCACATACTTGAACTGTTCACTTAAACATTTCCAATCGACATCCCTCTCAGGGAACTCAAAATAATAATGAACGAATCTGATAGAGAACTCATCTAAAGATTCCTGAGGTTCCATTCTGATGTCATTTAACTTTATTACAACATTATGAAGATCATACCTATGAAAATCTTGTTGTAATCCACTGTCGAGTTGTTCAAAAGAATGGATGGAAGCTTCCGACAATGTGCGGCACCATTGCTTAGCGCGACCTTTGAGGGTGAGGAAGAAAAGCAAACATATCAAACCTTCATTTTCAATTTCGTAGCACTCACCAAAGTCATAGAAATCTAAAAGGTGTTGGGTTATGGACACCCCATTTTCACCATCAAATTTTAACTGGGACAAGTGATACATAAGTTCATCAGGGATGAAGTATCGAGGCTCATAAAACTCTGACAGACATCTTGGGAGAATGATTTGGGAATGAGCCATTATAGATATGAGATTAACTGCAGGCTCTCAGGGCTCAGCTTGTCATCTGGCCCTCCTTCTAGCGCCAATTATGTTGACGGGAAAATATGTCCGGCCAACAGCAGCGGATCTCCCCGATAAAAGTTCCCAATTAGACCTTGAACCGTTTGGAATAGGGATCCCATCCGGGGTGTGGGTCCGGCTACCACTAATTTCTCCTTTGCTTTGGGTCTCGCTTAAACTCTATAAAATAGTGGGTACACACCTAATCAACTGATACAAGACATATGATTGATGCATTAAATCTACATGCAGCACTATGAGTAGCAAGAGGAAATAATAAAGCATGAAGACCGAAGCAAGTGTCGTTAGCAACACTTCATTAGGGTCATGTTTGCAAACTGTTCTGACCGCAAAGGAAACAGTTCCTCATGGCAAGAACACCCTTCACTTCTTAAAAGTTTAAATGATAACACGAACGCAGATAAACAGTCATCAACATTCGCTAATAAAGTGAAATAAACTCAACCACCATTAACATACTCAGCAAACTATTATGCAACTATGATGTGAATTGAAAATACAGTTCCCTTAATCTAAGGAAGTTCAGAAACTGAAAATATAATACTCGACAGTGCTGATACATAAGACAACACCAGATCCACAAGGGGATTTTTCAAAATGCTTGTATTAATGCTTAAGTGTATAATCCTATGGTAATACAATATACTCAGCTCGAGTCCTGAACCAAAAGCCCTTTACATTTCCCCGGAGGGGGTTTTATAGATCAAAAATTTCCCTTTGGGCTTCTTGACTCTTTGCTTGCCTGACTGTTGAGTTGCCTTGCGACCTGGAAGGGAAACCGCGACCTGCGACCTGGCTGGGTGGTGCGACCTTGCGACCTGGAAGGAAAACTGCGACCTGCGACCTAGCTGGTGAGTGCGACCTGCGACCTAGTCGCTGTGTCGCTGGGTCGCTCCGTCGGGAATTTGCTAAGGGATGCGACTTAGCGACCTGGGGCAATATGCGACCTGCGACCTTGGCAGATGTGCGACCTGCGATCTAGGTAAACTTGCAACCTGCGACCTAGGCAAGTTTGCGACCTAAGACCTCAACAGATGTGCGACTTGCGACCTGGGTAAATTATGCGACCTTGCGACCTAGTCGTTGGGTCGCTGGGTTGCGTCGTTAGGCTTTTGATAGGGAGTGTGACTTAGCGACCTGGTGACCTCTGCGACTTACAGCCTTCGGGGGTTTGCGACCTGCAACTTCAGGCAATCCGCGACCTGCGACCTTGGGCAGATATGCGACTTGTTATGAGAAGGCCCCCTTGTTTGCTGAGGAAAAATCTGGTTCTTTGTGAAAACGAAAGGTTCTCCCTGCAATAAAATAACATAGGTCACATATTTCCATGATTGAAATAATAATAATGCTAAAGGAATTTTAATTGACTTGCAAGAGCGAAAAACAATAAATTTAGACCCCTGTGTGGTCAACAGCTTATTGTAGGCTTCCCTATGTCCCTTTAATCACTGCACTATATCTTCAACATTTTCCTCAGACTCCACCAAGCTGAAGCTATGCCTGGCATGAGGAAGCGCTTCGCTCTCCTCATCTCAGCTCTGTCTAGTTCACTTAGGTGTTTAGAGTGTACCAGTAGACGAGTTGCCAACTTGTACATTCAACAATAGTATTGAATGGTATTCTTCCGAACGAAAGGTGCATGTTAATCTTCGAACCCCTTGTATCTCTTTGACGGTGCAACGTAAACAAAAGGGATCCTCCCTGAGATTTCTTTTGTACAAGACATATGGTCTGTAGTCACAGCATGCCGAGAATGCTTGTGGACGGCCCATGACTGAATGCCGCATGGGCGTGTTACTCCATAACGTTTATTTGTGCTCACGCCGTGTTACAATCCTCTCTTTTGTTTTTACCTGGGTGGGAACAATCCAGGTGGTTTGTTTGGTGCAGGATTTCTTGAGTTACAACAGGCTCAGCAACAATATTCATGAAATGATGAATATGCTTTCCATTCAAAATCTTATGAATAATCCTGATTTGATGTGAAACTTGATTATGAGTAATCCTCAGATGCGGGAAATTATTGATAGGAACTCAGACCTTGTGCACATGCTCAGTGATCCTGGAACTCTTAGACAGACTTTGGATGCAACAAGGAATCCTACACTCATGCGAAAGATGATGAGAAATACTAACAGGGCCATGAGCAACATTTAATCATCTGCTAAGACTTTAACATGCTCCGTTGTATGTATGAAATAGTTCAAGATCCATTCCTCAATGTTGCGTTTCTGAAGGGGTCGCATGGTCGCATAATTTCCTTGGGTCACAGATTTCAATGGGTACATCATTCTGCGACCCTGTGACCTGGGAAAACGTGTGACCCTGCAAAGAAAATTTTAAAATACCTTAATGCAAAATAGCATTCGAAAATATGTCAAGTTTTTTTTTATTCTCCCCGACAAGTGCCAATGGATTCGAGGGCGTTGTAAGGTTTGCATGCGTTGTAAAACTGAGTGGTAATCACTACTTCGAATGGAGGACATTCTAATTCTGGATCTGCGCTGGATAATAACTACCACTTCCAGCCTCTACTAGGAAACTAACCAGTGACAAGAGACGTTCATATGGGTAGTTACTAAATGTCATTAACGCATTCCTGGGAAGTGTTGAACGCAACGTTGGGCCTTGGAAACTTTCCTCCGAGGTGGAAAACGCTGGCGTTGTTTCAACTGGGTCAAAACACATTCTTTTATACGTGGCGAAGATCCCAGAGAATATGTCGTGGCCTGCCTTATGTGCGCTGTGGCTGCGCTGCAGCAGGAGGAAACCACCCTTCATGCAAGGCTTTAATTGAGAATAGAAAAGGCGTGTACGCCTCTCATGATAGAAGGCAAGTGCAGAAGAGGGAAAATTTGATAACGCCCATAATTTGTGCTGACAAGAACGTCGAACCCGATCCAAGTTTTAAACGCAAGCTTTGGCCACATTATTATATTCTGCTCCAACGTTTCGTTATGGTTGAAAAACCCGCCAGGAAATATTTAAGCCCACTTATAATGTGCTTTCATATAGTTCTGATCCACGTAAATTTGACCGTGAAATATATGCTTCAAACATTTACCATAGGTAGAGAATTGCGCTGATGTATTCATATATTCCTACAATTCTTTGATCAAAACTGCTCGATGGTCGTTACAACGTTGGCCACTATTGTTTACTCCAAACGTTCTACCGTGGTTCGAAACTCCATCACCGTAAAGCTTGACCGCTATGTATTTACGTTTGGCTTCATGCCATGCAAATATGACTCCATGCAACGTGTCTTCATATAGTTATGATCCGCCATTT
Source organism: Pinus albicaulis (assembly GCA_034641835.2). Taxonomy (NCBI): domain Eukaryota; kingdom Viridiplantae; phylum Streptophyta; class Pinopsida; order Pinales; family Pinaceae; genus Pinus; species Pinus albicaulis. The sequence goes on from CM076574.1 coordinate 378,442,470, forward strand.
TAATCGTAAATTTGACCACCCCATATATTTGCCTCTAATGCTTTAACGTAAATTGACATGTGCCATTGAATGTTTGACATTTTATATGGTTTTGAAACCACATGGGTTTGCGCTTTGGTTTTATTACATAACATTTAAAAACCATAACCTTGGTCCACCGGATGCGCGCCCATCTATAATGTTTTCACATATTTTTTCTTCACCATCACCTATGGTTTTGGAACCATATGATTTTTTGTGCATTGGTTTAATTGTACAATGTCTGGAACCATTTTCTTTGGCTAACCCCATGACTTCTTGCTCAGCCAATTGCATCAGTCTCATCAATAGAGATAATACTTGGTGTAGACTGCCTGGCTCCAGAAGACATGCTTCTAAATCTTGAAAGCCCAACACCAACAAACATCTTCATGAAATCCAAACCACAAATTGAAAGAAAAGGGGACTCCTGCTTCCCCTGTTGTAGCTTTTTCCAAGAGAGTTTTCTCTGTGCCAGGAAGACCCATTAAAGGGTACCTTCTGGAATTTTAGCTCCTAGCTCTTGGTAATTTTAGGATGTTAAGAACATGCACAAACTCCATGCTCTCTGCTTTGCTTTGTCACAACCAGCTACATTCTTAGATAATACCTTGTCCTTTGAATTTTATCTAGCTTCATCACATTAGCTTTGCCGATGTTAAAGAGTCCACGACCACCTTCGCCTCCGAGTCCACCTATACCCAAACCACTTTGCATTCTTCGCCCAAAGTAAATAAGAGACCCCAGAATCAATAATGTAGGCGCAAATCTCAACAAATCTTGGTACCAGACCATTATAAAACATAATGTTACAGGAGCATAATCATGAGGACCAATACCCAACGCTTCCTATGCATCCTTCGACCTCTGCTCAAAGGATTAAACACTGCCAATATTAAAAGAGTAATTATGTTGGATGCCACCCTCAGAGGAGGTCCGTCTAACATGTATCTCTACATCACTGCTTTCACTCTGGGTAGAATTATTTGGTGAATTTCGAACATAACTTTAGCTACAGATTTGTTTGCAACCACAATATGGTTGGCAGGCCCAGGTTCTAGAAGTGTATTTTTGAATTCCTGAAAACTAATCTCCTCAGATGTAGGAGGCTTAATTTTATTTCGTTCAGTGCCATGACAATCATTGATAAGTTTATCAATCATGGGATTGACCTGTATAAACAACATAACATTAATTAGTTCACGGTTATTCTTTGCGAATGGCGCCCCTAGATAAATTATATGAGACCAACGAACATAAGAGACGTATCCAAACAACATGCTTAATGACCCATGGCGAGGAGCTGTTAATGTACATCCTGAATGCACAGAAAGTTCTTATTCGAATGTATGCTAGTGATCCCTCCCTCACATTTAATGATTGCAGCCACAACATCTGATCATGATGATGAGAAAGCTCATGAGGGGTTGGGAATAGATTGGTGGGATGCCACTGACCGCAGGTCGGGTGAGAGACTTTAACGACTAACCAAGCAGAGGGGGACCCGAAATTTTAAATATACCCAAAATTTTGGGTGGTGTTGTAGCGGCTACAACACCTACAAAGGAGAAAAATCTTGCCTCAAGGTCAAATTTTTGTCCTCCATCTTGACTCCAAGGGTTCACAAAAGGCTAACACTGGTAGGTGGCACTCCCTTCTTATCCCCAAGAAATTTTCCAAATTGATTTTAGTCTTTTGTGGCTTTAAAGTTCAAACCCTAAGTGGGTAAACCCTAGGTCTTGCATGAAAATGAGCCTTTGCTTTTGAACCTACTTGAAACCACTTTGATGTCGTGTGAGGATAACTAAGTTAGGGTGGCTGCAATATACTTTTGAGAAAGGCCTCCTTAGGCTCCAAAGCTACTCAATCCTAAGAACCCTAGCCTCCACATCACTCATTCACCAAAGTTGACTTCATCACCATTTTCACCTTACTTCACCAAACCCTAGGTTGTCAACCAAAATATCCTATCATTATGTTAGGAGCTGAGAACAACAATGGTATTGATAAAGGTCAAAGGCCTTTGAGACCAAAAAATAAGGGAGGAAAAGTCAATGGATTGGAACCTCAAAGCACAGTGGCCATCACCTCCTCTCCTAGGATCCTGTCATGTTTTCAGAATGCAAGATGTTTTCAATTTTGTGAGAAGGTCAAACAAGTGAAGAGCCAACCTGAGCTTACAAGGCTCTTGATTCTCAACTTACACAAAAAGCACTCAAGCCTTGTAGGAGTGGATTTTTAGATCTCATCAGGTGCCATCTCTAAGGCCACAGGTATCCCTACTATGTGTGAGAAGTGGTTTAAGAAGGGAAAATTGGACAAAGAATTTTTTGAGTCATTCATCAAAACAAGGTATAGAGGAGGCAATAAGACAATTTTCCCTTTCTCACACCTCAAACACATATTTTCACCCTTGATGTTGGTTATCATGAAGTACTTCACCTGTGAGGAGATACTCCACGCTCTATTCCTACCATGTCAGGCTCCTCATGTATTTCACAAGGGTTAAGGTGCTCAAATTTCCCTACTATCTCTATAGGAGCATTGAGAAAATGTCTTCTGTTTTCCGGAGGAGGGCTACATGCAAAAAAATGATGAATATGAGGATGAGATAGCAGATAGTGAGAAAAAGGTAGAAGACATGGAGATAGATGAAGAAAATAATGATGAAAATAGGAGCAGTGATCATGACAGTGAGAAAAGTCATGATGAAGACAGTGACAATATGGAAGAAGATGATGAACATGAAGAAACAACAGATGGTGAAGAAGAAATAAAAGGACATGAATAGGAAAACGATGAGGCAGAAACAGAATTTGAAGAAGAGGACAGTGACAAAGAGGATGACATTTATGGGATAGGCAGTGAGAAATAGGACAACAAAAAAGATAGTCATAAAAGTCATGAAGAAATCCATATAAACCTAATAGGTTCTGATAATGAAGATGATGTTTTTCTCAATAAAGAAGAACAAGGTTTCTTTTCCTGATATCAAACTGACACAAATCATGAGGATTCTGAAGACTACCGCTTGGGATTTGAAAATGCCATAATGGAAGTCCATAGGCAATATGAACTTAGGAGAAAAAAAAACCTAGATTCTCCCAAGAAAATCCAAATAGACACTGATGTTCAGAAATCAATTGAAAGCACCCCCAAGAGGACATCAGACACAAGTACTATGGCTAAGAAAATTGATCCAAAAAAAGAAAAAATCATCCAACAAAATAGTGATCCAAGCTGCCCTAGTACCTCAACTAGTGGCCCTGAAAAAATCTTGTTGTCTAAAGTCCCAAATCAGATTCAGCAAACTAAACTTGTGGAAAAGGTTATGCCTGAGAAAAATAATGTAAATATGTCTAAGACACAAGTATCTTTCATTTTTGAAGGAGAGATTTCCAAAATCAAGATTACCATGCCCCTCACTGAACTAATTACCCAAGGCGCATACAAGTCTCAAGTTCTAAAAGTTCTAAACATGGGAAATGATTCCGACACTTTACACTTGGCTGATGACACACCTGAATTGTTGTTTGAACCAAAAATAGAAGGAAAATATCAAGAAGGTGCCATTCCCCTTTTCTATATCAGCCTAAACACACATGAAAAAATCTTTCATAATGCCATGTTGGATTCCAGTGCCTCTCACAATCTCATGCCAAAATTTGTGATGGAGAGATTAGGCCTAGAAATAATTAAACCTTACAAATACTTTTACTCCTTCGATTCGAGTAGGGTCAAGTGTTTGGGCCTGATCAAGAATCTTTGTGTCAACCTGGCACAAGTGCCTGCTAAGAATCTAGTCATGGACATAGTAGTGGCAGATATTCCCCCCAAGTATGGCATGCTTTTATCCAGATCTTGGGGAGCCAAGCTTCATGGGAACCTTCAACTAGACATGTCCTATGCTACCATCCTTGTTTTTAACCAAACAATGAGATTATACCGAGATTCACACATGAAATATATGGTTAGTAGTCAAGAAAGGCTAGACAATTCACCTCTTTATTCCATACATTCAGATCCTGATTATTTTATTTTACATACTGAAGAAGACATTTATGAGTAGGTATATGAAGTTGAAACACATATAGACATACTAAAACAGTCAAACCAATCTCTTCATGGAGAGCTCAACAGTCAAAACTATAGCAGCTCTGAACCAAAACATCATAATAAAACTAAACTTAATTTTTTGCAAACTGAAAATGAAATTTCAAAACCAAAAATTAGTTTAGAATCTAAGTCAGGTTGCTCAAGTGAAAAAAAAACTTCCAAAACAGAACTTTTCCCTTTTCCCAATCCAAACGAGCTGAAATACTCTCACGTAATAGAAAACTTTGGGAATCTGAATCAAAAGAGTGATGCTTTTACCTTATATAGACACCTCATTATCAGAAAGTTTTGTCCCTCCAGAAAATTTGTTGACTCTCACAGATGTTGCTGTGAATCCTAAAGAAATGTCTGTTGAAACTGATATAGAAGAGTATAATGTAGGTAGCCTAGGAAGGCCCAAAATCATTAAGTTGTCCAAAACCTTGTCATTACACACAAAGTTGAAATACATAAGGCTATGCAAGAAGTTTCAGGATGTTTTTGTATATAGGACTGAAATATTAAACCTTGTCACATAGACATTATTCAAAGGGGGCCTCTTTTCAAGAAAAAATATGAAACCCTTGGGAAAATTGTATCACTAACAAAGAAATCCAAAGGATGCAAGCTGTGTATAGATTTTAGATACCTAGGCAAAACCTCCATGATAAATCATCCTATGACAAGGGTAGGAGTTTCTAACAAGATGGCATTGCATGGTAGTGTTACAGGTTACCATCAAATGATACCACTTCGGACCAATCAACATAAAGACATTTTCAAAGTTTCTTGGAATAACTACATGTTTGACAAAATGCTTCCTGGGCTATGGAGTGCTGAAGACACCTTCCAAAGAACCATGGCTCATGTTTTCAACTTTTTTTCCATGATATACATTGATGACATCCTTATCTGTTTTGAAGCTAATAAATAACACCTTTTCTACCTAAGGAGGGCCTTTGATAGAAACAAATTTGGGAAGCAATACTCAAAGGAGAAATACCAAGGAGAACATGGATTGTTTGAATTTTTTTGGAAAAATCCTTGTACCATGTTTTCAAATAGAGGTAACTATGATTTCTATTTACAAGACCTGAATGGAAAAAGGGTGTTAGGAGATCCTTTTTAGGATAGGATTCTCATGTACCATCGCTGTAAAAACCCATAGTTTAAAATTTTTCATTCATTATACATAAACTTTGCATGAGAAAATCACAAAAATAAAAAATAAACATAAAGAAATGAAAAAGAGGGCAGATTTGAAAAGAGGTAAAGCCCCATACCCTAAAAATAGTACTACTGAAAGTGAGCAACCTTAAATGCCACTGCTAGTTCAAAAAGAAGGTTTTGTTTCAGTCACCTAGCCTAATCATGGCTTAAACATGTTTTCAATTTATTGTTGATAAGTTAGTGAAAGATAGCTGGTCAAATCCTTCAAACATGACTTGTCAAAAGATAGATTAGGAATGAAAGATATTGGTTCCACATGCTCAAATCTAAACTAGAGAGGAAAATAGGGATGCTTAGCACATGATTGGTCACAACCCTTATCTTTCCTGAAGTTTTATTTTGTGCAAAAATAATATTTGTGTGCAGCTTATTCTTATGCCACAAACCCATGGTAAGTCAGATTTCCTAATCCCAATTTAAACTATGCTTTCAATTTCATGTTTATAGCATTAGTGAATGAATCCTGTCAAATATCTTAATCTTGACAATTGAGTAGTCTAGGTAGAGAATAAAAGAGTTCATTAGCATAATCTGAACTCTTTGAAGAAATAAGATAGAAGTATATAGTTTATTTTTCTTTCAAGATAAAAAGAATGCCAAGTTTTTTCCAATTCAAGTGCACCCAAGGAAGAAAAAATGTTAGGCGAGTAGGTTGGGTACACTAGACTTACATTTAGGAGAAATTCCGACACTTGGTTCCGACGCTTTTGACCAAATGTCGGAAATTTCCCCAAATTTTTTCAATCCCACCCGAAACCATCGCTATACCGATGTTTAGAGAAAAGTGTCACAATACCGACACTTAGACAAAGTGTCACAATTGCGACGTTTGGAGGAAGACGTCACAATTGCGACACTATGCCCCAAAGCGTCGCTATTGCGACGAATTCCTCCAAATGTCGCAAGTGCGACACAATGTCTAAGTGTCGCAATTGCGACGTTTGGAGGCATCCGTCACAATAGCGACGCTTTGTCTGCCGTCGGTATAATGACACTTATATGTGTGCTACATAAAAATGATTTTATTAAAAACTACATGCGCGCTACATAAAAATGATTTTATTAAAAACTACATTAACGTCTGATATCACGCGCGCATTCGTCCTCCTCTCTTGTAGCTCAGCATTCGCCCTCAGCATTCACCCTCAGCTCTTGCAGAATAGCCTTCGCCCTCAGCATTCACCCTCAGCTCTTGCATAACAGCATTTTCCCTCAGCTCTTGCAGAACAACATTCGCCCTCAGCTCTTGCAAAACAACATTCTCCCTCAGCATTCACCCTCAGCTCTTGTGGAACAACATTCGCCCTCAGCATTTGCCCTCAGCTCTTGCAGAACAACATTTGCCCTCAGAATTCACCCTCATCTCTTGCAGAACAACATTCACCCTCAGCATTTTCCCTCAGCTCTTGCAGAACAACATTCACCCTGCATTCGCCCTCAGCGTTCGGCCTCAGCTCTTGCAGAACAGCATTCACCCTCAGCTCTTGCAGAACAACATTCACCCTTAGCTCTTGCAAAATGGTGAGTTCTTACTGCAGGCCCTTCCTCCTATAGTAGGGTTGACTCTATTTGGGTTTTTTTGGTCAATTCCATTGGATTGTGTTAGGCTATAGGGTTCTCTCTATATGTCTTCCAATGTTCTTTCGGATGATTTTCAAAGAGTATGTGTAAGATGTGTTTGTGCTTGCATGAATTTGACTCCACCAGTTTCATGAAGTTTAAGCTATGGATTTTAGTTCGAAAAAATCATCCATCTCAACACCCAGTAACGAATTGCCCTTGGTCTGATCTATATTGAAGGTGAAGTGAAAAGTGGTAGAGAATGGGAGATTGAAAGTCATCAACTTTATCATAAGGGCAGTACTCCAGATCGAAAGTGATGAGCTTTAGTTCTCCAGATTTGGGGATTTTCTGATGACATACCAAAGGTCACATTCATACAACCATATCAAGGTCAATGGTGAGATCATCCTCATATAGATATAGGTCACTGATATATAGGGTTAATATCATCATCACTATCCATGGAAACCAAATGGTTACAAAATATTTGATTGTGGTTGGCTCATTTATAATTATTACCCATTTACAATAGAGCACAAAAACACTAAATATGGCCCGAGAAGAGCCTTTACAACAGGCAATGGAATTGCAGCTGCTTCATCAATAACCAATAGCTCCACTTGAGAAAGCTTTTCATAATCTTGAAATTTGGATATCTTTTATCGGAAACAAAAAATTGTAGTTATCATTAGGTATACGATATATTAATATACTTTACATTGAACTGAAGAAAGGAAACAAGCAAATGCTAGCCATCATACAATGCTTTGACATAAGAGTTTTGAGTGACATACTTGAAAAAAAGAACTCATCCACTGATATTTATAATCATTTGAGTTATTCAAGTTAAACACAATGTCAAGAATCAAGATTCAATACCCTCTTTTATCTTCATCACCCAATACAAGATTTAAATTTTTCCCAAAGAAACGCTTATTAAATTGGCAACCATTATTTCTCCCTACTTTAAAAACCCTACATTTAAATGAAAACAAGCATTGCATTTCAACTACAAAAATCTATTAGTGTTCAAATGTTCATGTGCATCACTTTTGTAGAGGTATTCCTTTCCACTTTCACATTATCCGAGAATGTGTGCGGTATAGTTCTTATTTTTGACGGTTGAATTATCTCAAAAAAGGAAGATGGGGTGTTTCCCATGGAAAAAGAAGGTTTTCCTTTTACTCTGGAAATGGTACGACAAAGTTCCGCTCTGCAAAACTCCTATGAAACGGGAACCAAATAAAGGCCATGTCCTCAATGGACATCGTGCAGCTTTGAAAGTAGCCATTGAATGATGTTTGTTTCTTATATTACATCACGATAGTTTCTTAGGTCATTTCTTGTTTCTTGAGATGAAAAGCAACCAAAGAAATTGTGAAGATCCTTTCAAGAAATAAATGACCATTTCTCATCCATATCTCAACTATTTTTTATTTTTATTCGGTGATTTGCTTACTTTGAGAGAAATTTGACACTTTTATAAGGAATATAACATAAAACACAAATGGGAAGGAATTGATGAGGTAGATGACCTTTAGTTGTTGTCAATTAAGAATTAATAATACACGATGCATTTTCTGTACTACAAACTAGATTCCTTCCTGGAGTTAGGACACAGAGTATTGAATCAAGTTGTAGTTTCTAATTTCTTGTATTGGTTCATCAATCTTGAAATTCAGACATTATATGTCTTCATTGCTTCATGTTTGAATAATTTTCATTATATCGTACAATAGGAAATTAGGAATTATGATTATTATTACATTATGGATCTATTAAGTTACTTTTAAGTTTGCATGGTTTAGTGTGAAATTATGCGTGTGTGCCCCTAGGCCCAGGTGAAGGAATGCCAAGGACTGAGAACCATATTTTTTAAATGGTATTGTTGCTTATACCCAAAAACCCCTCAACATCACTTCTTATTAGTTCTTAACAATAGTGTTGTAAACAATTTGAGAATTGATATAGCAAAATCTCGCACTTCTCAAGATAAAGTCCTAAAGCTAAAGTGTGATACCATGTGTAATTCAATAGCCCCATTGTCACCTCACCAACCTATTTTCACTTAGGGCTAGCTCTCCTCCAACTCAAGGGGGGTTCTCCCTAGTAGATGTTAGGGATCTAATGGCCCAACCAAACCAAGTCAAGAGCCCCCTAACTCTCTATGTTTACTACTATCAATCAAAATGTTGAACAATAGGGTCAGACATGCATCCTAAAGATAAAATTGCCAGGGTATTTTTGGGTAATTTCAAAGGGAAAGTCCCCAAACACATATAATCAAGGAATTATAACGTGATTTCAAACATTAAATATCAACAAAATCGTTTAAAGGATATTGAAAGGAAAAGGTGATGGAAGATAGAAAGTGCCTTACTTAAATGCTCTAAGGATTTTTCAATAGTTGCTCCAAAAGCTTCACTTCAAGGCCCTTCAAGATCATCTCCAACAATGCTATACCATCAGCTTCAACAATGTTGCTCCAAAAATATCCTCAAGGTATTCACAACAAGTTTACTAGAAGTTTCTCCAACAATATATTCAATAAGGTCTTCATTATCAACTCGTCTCTTGTTTGGGTGCCTTAATGTGCAATGACATGTTTCCAGGAATGAATTCAATGCAAGGTGTTGATCATGTCAGCATTATATTGAGATTTTGATAAGCAGCCTCGCTTAAACCTTTCAAAAGGCACCAGAGTAAGCAGGCAGCAGAGTACATACAGTGCTACAAATTTATTCAGCAGTATGGGCATGCACATTTCAGCTAGCCTGTCTTTATGAAGCAAATTAAATATTCATCACCTACTCCCTTTTCGAGTTTTCTTTTTCCCCTATAAAGCTCCCGAAGAACAGAGAATTTAAGTTTCCAGATTTTATCATAAAATTATGCAGTGAAAGGATTTTTGTATACATTTTTTCAAACTCTTGTATGAAGGCTCAGAGCCCGTAGGGTCTCAGTGAGGAGGAGTTCTATCTGTTAAGAGGATTCTGGTCTTTGGTATTTCACAGTTTGTAAATTTCTCTTATATGTGTTGTTTTAATAGATCATTTCAGTTCATCCATCTTTCCTGTATCATGTTTCTGGAATGCGAGTGGCTCACTGATTTTTGGTATGGATTTATCCTAGTTGCTACCCATGCTCGGATTAGTCAAGCGCTTTAAATATGGCTCAGGCATGATATTTTGTTCCACTATTCATCTAAACCGTATTTCTACTATATTAGTTTCTTTGGGAAGGTTTTTTTAAAACGCTATTGTCATGTATGGATTCTTAGATTGGTAAGCCCATTACATGGTAATATTGTGTATTTTGATATCAGCTCAATGACAACTAGTATTTTCTCAATATTTCATTCACTAGATACACCTTCTGATAATTTATACCTGTGAGGTACTTCTGAATTGGCCCTCTTTACAGTAAGCTGTCTCTGAATTGTCTATTGCATTTATATTGGATTTTTTCACATTGCCTCTGCAGTATTCTTTTCTCTATGTCAATTTCTGTAAGTTTTGGTCCCATTCAAATTAACCTTCTTGTTTACAAGAGATAGCATGAGAGCCTTTTGCTGATAAATCCCTATGTTATATTATATGCTCCTTGCTACATAAGATGTCCCAGGCACTGGTCTATCACAACTCTAGGCTGTCTCTAGGAACTACAACATATTTTTGGTGCTGTTGCCAGGGAACGAAGTTGAGAAAATTTAAATCCCTGGGCCTCGAAAAAATCTAATTCACTCTTCAAGTAGGTGAGTATGGAGAGTTGAGAGTTGTAGATCCCTCACCTTGGTGACTCCACATTTGTTTATTAGATAAATTCATTTGCAGTTCTGGCTCCTCGTAAGCCACACCTGAGGTCAGATACGTCTCAGCCAAAGACACCTTTAGTGTCTGACCCTGAAAGGATCGTACATAGAAGACATTGGAGGGAAAGAAAATCAGTCCACTCTGAAATCCCTGAATTATCTATAGAATAATTTCCATCCTCTTCTTCTCAAGAAGCTCAAGTGCCAAATCCCGACTCCACTGTGCGAGATACCAATTATTACTATTCAGATAGTCCACCCCGAGGAGGTGTCAGAAATAAAGATAATTTTCACCCTACTCTTGAGGTTGAAGAGGTTAAAGAAGTCACTGAAGTATCTGTTGTTAACAGACCATTATTCCCCTCAACACCTCAGGCTGTTATTCATTACATTCCTATTGTTATTCATACCCCACTTCCACCTCCTCCTCCTCCTCTTACTCATCAAACTATTGCACTACCTCCACCCCCTCCAATGGCCAATGTTCCAGGCTTCTTACTGAATAAATATGCCCCTCTGGCATTACCCTAAGTGTTGAATGATATGCCACAGGATTATTTAAATATTTTACCCCGATTCAATGGGGAAAACGAGATTGATGCTCAAAAACATCTTGAGGTCTTCTGTGCTTTCACAGAAAATTTTAATGTGGAACATTTAGATGTGGTCTTAAGGCTATTTGTCCAGTCTCTTGATGGTGAAGCTCGAAAATGGTTTAAGACGTTGGCAGGCCGTTCTATTACCACTTGGGAAATAATGGAAGATACTTTTCTCAGAAAATGGGGAGAGAATAAAGACCATGGACATTGCCTTACTGAGTTTAATACACTCAAGAAAAGATATAATGAAGGGGTGCTAGAATTTATCAAGAGATTTAATAAATTTTATTTGAGTCTTCCTGTTGATATGAAACCTCATCAAACTACTGCTAAAGTTGTTTTTGTAGCAACTTTTGATTCAGAATTTGGTTTCTCTCTCAAAGAAAGAAAACCTGCTACTCTGGATGATGCTTAGGCAAATGCACTAGAGTTAGAAGAAAACTTTTCCTCCACTGGAAAATCAAAGGGAAAATCTGAACAAGATACTAGAAGAAGGGGCAAAGAGGAGGTATCTACCTCCTACCAAGACATAGACTCAGCTAATGACAGAATTGAAGAAATGAGAAAAATGATTAAGAACCTTTCTGGTAAACTGGTCAAGCTTGAATTGGAAGCCAAGAATTCAGCCTCCAAGAATTTCTACAATGCTCAAAATAGAGGTTATAATCCTCAGTATAGGAAACCACCCCTGCAAATATTTCCAAGGGAAGCAAAGGAACAACAAGATCAGGTACCACACCCGTTGTACCTGGAAGGTCTAGTAGATGATGCTACTGAGGACACTGCCTATGGACTGGAGGATGCAAATATTACTTTTTCAAATAGTGATGGAGAAGAATGCCCTTTGCAAGGGAATGATGGAACTGAGTTCTCACTACAAGAAGAAGAAAAATCCAGATACATTGAGGACGCAGAAATTGATCATTATTGTAAACAATTTGTTGATTTCATGCAAGCACGGTTCAATAGAAGATATGATCTCAGATCTTCTAGGAAGAGGACTCATACTCAAGATCAAGAAGAAGAGCTACCCCAGAAAGAAGCACCTGCTCAGAAGGAATCAACAATGCAGAAATTCACAGACAAAGGTAAGGGCCCTCTAAACAAACCTTTGCAGTCTAATGATCAAATTCCTTCATCTTCAAAAGTAGTCATTCCCCCTAATACCAAGTCAGTGTCAAAATAAGTCAAACCCTTAGCTGAAAATAAAGAGTCAAAAGAGGTTGTAATAGAAAAATCTTCTCTTGTTTTCAGTCTGCAAAAGGAACTTGAGAAAGTCAAAATCCCAGTCCCCTTGACTGAACTATTGAAACAACCTGCATATCAATCCCAAGTCACCTCTTTTATTATCCCTCCAGAAGCTGAACTCACTCCAGATAGTCTCAACCTTCAAGAAGAAAGACCCATGGTTGTCTTTGGTCCACATGTTGAGGAATTAGACGCTTCTACTCCTCCCTTTTATGTACCTCTAGTGATTCATGACCTGCTATTACATAATTGTATGTTAGATTCTGGAGCTTCCCATAATCTATTGCCTCTGTCAGTCATGGAACAACTAGGATTACAAATCACCCATCCATACAAGGACCTCTATTCATTTGATTCCAAAACAGTTAAATGCCTAAGGATGATCAAGGATTTGGTGGTCAATTTGGCCCAATCCTAGCAAAAAGTGTGGTGATGGACATAGTGGTGGCTGACATCCCAGCTCGCTTTGGTATGTTGCTGTCAAGGTCATGGGGAACAAATATTAGTGGGTCAATCAAGTTGGATTTAACATATGCCACCATCCCAGTTTTTGGTGGCCAAGAGAGGAGGTTGTACAGGGAGACTAGATTTGTCAAGATGGTGACTAAAGCTGACAACTCTGTTAATTCACCAATCTACAGTAAAGAAGGAGATTTCTCATCCTTGATGCTGGAAGAAGATCTAGATTATGGTCAAGAACCATCCTTCTACTAGATCAAGATTGGGCAGCCCTCAGAGAGCCATGAAGTAGGAATCTGGACACTCCATTTTGATGGAGAAAATTCAAGAGAAGGTAATGGAGCTGGAATATTATTGATTTATCTTATAGGAAAATGGGTTCCATTGTCTTTCAAGCTAGAATATGAAGCTACTAATAATGTGGCTGAATATGAAGCACTTCTGTTAGGATTGCAGATAGCCAGGGGCATGAACATACAAAGTTTAAAAGTTATGGGAGATTTAGAACTGGTGGTTAGACAAGTCAGGAATCAGTGTCAGACCAAACATCCTAGGCTAAGGGCTTATAGGAATGAAGTTTGGGACATGGTAGAGAAATTTTTCTTGGCATTTAATATACAGTTCATGCCTCGAGAACAAAATAGGATGGATGATTCCCTTGCTGTGGCTGCTAGTACATTTTGTCCACCTCAGAACCCCCTTTTGAGATATGAAATTGAGGTACGTTACTGGCCGTCAATCCCAGATAACATCAAAAACTGGAAGGTATTTGAGGATGAAGAACAGATGAAGAGATTCCTAGAAACAGTAGGTGAATTCTCCAATATGGAGATTGATGCTGATGAAGAAGGAGAGTCTGAAGATACTTCAAAAAGAAATTTGGATGAGAAAATGGCAGGTAATAAAGTGTTGCAGTTAAAGGGAAACATTATACCTAGATGGCTAGTGCCTCTAGAAATATTATTTGACAAGAATGATGTCTCACTGCAGCCAAGCAAAGTGGTAGAAGACCTGAATCTTGGTACTGAAGCTGACCCCAAAACTGTAAAATTGTCCAAGAAAGTCCCAGAAGAATATAAAAAGCTATACTAGAAATTATTTCAGTCTTACAAAGATGTGTTTTCATGGTCCTATCAGGATTTGAAAACTTTTGAGATCAGTATAATGCAGCACAAAATCCCAGTAAAGGGGGACGCAAAGCCTCATAAGCAGAAGCTCAGACAAATAAATCCCTTTTTTCTTCCCTCTATTGAGAAGGAAATTAAGAAGTTGTTAAAGGCCAAAATAATTGTGCCATTGAGGTATTTTGAATGGGTGGAAAACCTAGTTCCTGTCCGAAAGAAGAACGAAGAAATAAGGTTGTATGTGGATTTCCGAAATTTAAACAGAGCATCCTTAAAGGATAATTATCCACTGCCTACGATGGATCATATCCTGTAGAAGGTGGTTGGAGCTTCTAGGATGTCAATGATGGATGGATTCTTTGGTTATAATCAGGTGGTCGTACTTCCAGAAGATCAAAAGAAGACTGCTTTCACCACACTATGGGGTACATTTATGTATGCCAGGATGCCTTTTCGTTTGATTAATGCAGGGGCCACTTTTCAGAGGGCCATGGACATCACTTTTGTTGGGGAGCGAGATAAATTTCTGGTAGTCTACCTCGATGATATCACTGTATTTTCAAAGAATGACACTGAGCACATTAAGCATCTGCGTAGAAATTTTGAGAAGTGCAGAAGGTATGGTCTATCTCTAAATCCTCAAAAGTCTTTATTTGTATTAGAAGAGGGTAAAATTTTGGGACACATTGTAACAAAATATGAGGTGAAGGTAGATCCTAAGAGGGTAGAGGTTATAAATGGTATTGATTTTCCCAGAAATAAGAAGGAGGTACAGGTGTTCCTAGGGCGCATCAATTTCCTGAGAAGGTTTATTCCTAACTATGCTGAAATAGTTAGACATATAATGGACATGCTGAAGAAAGATAATGAAGTTAAATGGTCCCAGGAATCACGAGAGGCCTTTATCAGTGTTTCGGGGAAAATCACCCTAGAGGTTCGTTGGGTTACAACCTCCACAGAGCAGGGGCATGCTACTTAAGAAGGACTCACACAACCATGCATGTTCAGAAAAACTAAATAGAGTAGATCGAGGAAGTTACCTGTAGGTCCTACGGTTGAAGCAGATCCCGTGGGGTCCAAACCCCCAGCAATCATCCTTCCTTATTAACCTGAAAGACAAGAAGAAACAAGCACAAAGGACTGGTTGTACAGCATATATCTACTCTAAATGTTAGTGAGATTCATATAAAACATTAAATAAATCATAATGAATGCTTAAATAACAATTTCCACATACATATAAGCATACACTAACACGTTTATTTCGGGAACAGCATGGTACTTCTGTATTATAAATAGCATGTACAAAAGTAACGAGTGGAGAGATCACCTGATCCTTCCACGGCCTTCGAGCAGACCGTCGTCCGGATCCGTCCAGCCCTTGCCTCGCTAAGACTCCTTCCAAACTAGTGCATACGAGATGACATATAGGGAGATGAGCATCTCAAGGAAACAAGGGTTTCCTGTAATGAACTGGGAAAGTGCAGGAGGCACGGGGAATCAAACTTGGATGGGGAATACCAACAGAGTATAATATCAATAAATTCTCTCTCTCCCTTAGGCCATACACATGAGGGGTTTTTATACTCCCTCTAAGTAGTTTCAACAGTTGGAAACAGTTGGCCATGTGCTGGGGTGGTTGAACTACCTGAGTAACCATCAACCCAGCCTGAAAATAGGGAATTTTTATATATTTTTTCATAATTTTAATGGCATACGCGGAAAAGTGCAGTTGGACTCGCGTATACACGCGGAAAAGTACGGGCATAGTCGCGTATGGGGATTTTTACACTGTTTTTAAGTGAATTTGTCCAAGTCTGTAGGAATGGGTGCCCAAAGCCATAAAAGAAATCATGAATCATATGAAGGTGAGAAATGATGCTATAACATATGCCCCCTAATATATGAGGTCAGAAGGGGTACATGATGGCCGAAATGTATTATGCACATAGAAAGAACTTCGCAAGAACAAGAGAGGACTTCACCAGATTTCAGCCTGCCAAAAACCAATGAAAGAAAACAGAGAGTCAACTCATGCTGAGGCGGGCATACCCATGCTCAGTCAAAAATACATCATATAGAAAGTACTGAATAGATCCAACATGTATACAAGTATAGCTGAACTGAAAGTACATAATGAATCATCTGAGCATGGCCCGGAAGTGTAAGTCTGAATCAATGTCCAAGTATCACATATAGAAAGCTGATCAAAGATAGTGCAACTGGATGTCTGATCATATAAGTAACTGAATTTCCAAGTACTGAATCATAAGAGGTAGAACAAACGGTACAATCACGCAACTCGGGAGCCAACATATAAGATGCTGCTGTACTGAACTGTAACATATAAGGGTGGACGACATCACTGGCAGAAACTGAATGAACTGTCAAAAGTGAACCGAGAAATGCTGATGCAACCCGAGGTCTTCACCGATCACTATGGCACAATTCTACACAATGGGAATAAATGGTAGAAGTCGATGTTGTGAGAAATCGTTGGATTACTGGTCAATGATGTATACCGTTAACCAATGCGAGACAACCCACCAATAATGAAAATGAGCATCAAGGTGCCCCAGTACAATCTAACAAGTGTGAATGAATGAGTTGAAGTCGAACACTTGAAAGAATCTACCAATCAGGAGGCAATGATGAATCCCCACTGTTGATAGCGAAGAGTCTGCCACTGATGACTGCAAACCCTAAGGTACTGACAAAAATACTCTAGACCTTATTCCCAGAGCAATGAGTCGGAGTCGATGGGAAAAGATCTGCTGGAAGGAAGGCATTAAGGCATCCAACATCAGTCCAGTGTGAGTGTAACCCGCGAGCCAAGATTTGGAAGGAATCGGACGAAGTAGAGTGATGGAACCAAAAACGAAGTACGTTTCTGACGTGCACAAGATGAAGCTAGCACACGGAAGAAACCCTCTGAACCAACCAATAATGAAAGCTGACACAGAGGCGAGAAATCCACCGATAGGGTCAAATGGAAATCAAGGTACTGCACGAATCCCAAGTGTGATAATGTGTGCTGACGTCGAACACGGGGGAAACCACTCAGTCAAAGACCCATGATGATGATCAAATGCTGAGCACGAGGTCACCTATCAATGATGGAAATAGGCCCAAGGTGCGGCTCTAGGCTTGCTCTCAGAGCAATGTGTCGTAGTCGATAAGAGACAAACCCGCCGGCAAGAAGTCAATGAGGACCTTCTCAAACCAGCACGAGCAGAAGACCAAAACATCTAATGTGATAGAACATGATACTAACAAGACCGGGAAGGCCGACTGAATAATGAGTCAAGAGACACCGCAGAATGGCCGACTCAGGTTAGACTTCCTTTGAACAAAAGCACGACTCGTGATGACCATGGCAGTAAAAAGTGACACTGTATAAGTCTGTTATGCAGGAGGCAGAACAAACTCTCCATATGATTGGAAGAGATAACCAACCGGGGGAGAACTGACAAGTGAAACATGGTAAAGGCTGAACCTAGGTCAAAACTAAAACCATCCCAAATGTAGGAGATATATATAAGTAAATGTGCTTTGTTCAAGGGCGACAAACTGACTCTGTACTACCATCAAAACAACGAAGATACATCCCATTCCCGCTCTTTTTGTTATATTTGATTTTTTTGTCTTTTTCATATAATAAGCCTGAAAAAGAATAAAAGAATGCTATGGTACAATGGATAGAACGAGTATCAGGAAAGCAGATGCACTATTTCCTGGGATTGGAACAATCCTATACTCAATGCAAGGTGGCGAAAACTGGTAAGTGATACTCAGAGGAACGTTCCGTCCATGGGTAAAAGGTGTCAAGTCGTGATAGCTAAGTGCATGCAATGGTTAACTTGTACAGAAAAGTCAAGGTCAAAAGTTGGCTTAAACATCGAGTCCAAATGAAGCCGGCTAAAGGCCAGGATAAACAAGTAGCCAATATGCAATGCAGTAATACAACTTAACGACACCGGGGAGCCTCTAGGGTATAAGCCAGAAAAATGATAAGTGATGAAGGAGAAGAATGAAGCTTCAACACAGAAGACATGGCGAGACTAAAGAGGACTCCCGAGCCTACATAAAACGCAGCATGGGCAACAAGTGATAGCGAGGAACTAACTAGGAAGCCCATGTAAAGGAAGGCTCTACCATCAAGTCATGATTAAATAATCGACGAGTGAAATGGGTGTAATACTCATGACCTGATGGGATCGACCCTAAGGCAAATGATCAGTATGGTGGCTAGTATGCAAGATGCAACGGAGAGTGATTTCCCTAACCTATATTCCAGTGAAGATCATATACCTGCTGTGGCGAGTCGGTAATCATGGATCAAAAACCGGGAAAAATCTCAAAATCGTCAAAATGTACCTGAAAACATACCAAACTGGGCACTTCCAAGAATTCGAGTTATGCAGCTTAAGATAGATCGAAAAAATGAGCATAACAAATTTTTGCGAAAATTTTCAACTTTTTAGGCATAAATAGACAAATTACCTCATATTTGGTTCATTATTGCATTGCTGATTTGGAAAAAGTGCTCTGGAGCAAAAAACTTCTTTCGTCAAATCAGGAACAACCGACTGTCGAATCGTGCTGAAATTTCAGGTAGGCTCCTCAATCATCCTTGCAAATCATTTTGTCCATTTGGAAATTAAAATTAAGTGAATTTTACCATTAAAACCCTTGCTAAAAAATGTGAACTTGCGCATACGCGGGTTCATTACAGGCAAGTTGCGTATACACGCGACTGTGCAAAGAAAAAGTCGCGTATGCGCAGGTCCGAAACTTAAAAAGCGTGGCTAATGCATGATTTAATGAAATTTGACAGGATGACAATCTCATGAAGAGAACGTGAGCATAGCACAATTTACCAAGAGGTCATGCAAGATCGAGCAGCGCAAAATATCCTTCGAAATTGCAGATTGTTCAAATTCTTTAAAATGCCAAATATGAAAAGCAATCCTCGGTTGCTAGAAATGCTCGTCAATTACTGGGAACCAGACCAAGACTGTTTCGTGATAGATCAGATGCCAATACGCATTGAAGTGGAAGACATATACTTTATTACTGGACTCTCTCGGAGAGGAGAACCAGTAGACTTGCACGGGAAGCCCCTGGGAGGGTTAACCGTGGAAGACTATGTCCACGTGTATTGCGTAGAGGGTTCCAAAAAGGTTGGAACTCAGATTGCAATTAAAGATTTACGGGATTTACACATGAAAATCCTCCTTTTCACCATCGGCAGAGTGGCAGGATCTGCCTCCCTACATCAGGCATCCAGGACGCAAATGAGCATAGCAGTAGAATGTTTGACTCATGTGTATGATTGGTGCACAGCCCTTTTACTGAACATGAAACAACAGTTGACCTCAATCCGCCAAGCAAAGACTAAACACTTTGGCTACGGTACAATTTTGACAACATTCTTCTTTGAGAAGATACCAGCATTGAGACCCAGAGTTATCTCTACCATCAGTAGCCCGCGGGACCCAAGAATTGCCCGTTGGGCGAACATGATGAAGAGATTGGGGGGTAGTGAAGTACCCCGGACCACATGGGACGATGAGTTCTTCCGTTGGTGGGGAGAACAAATCATCGCGGTGGACGACTATCCCTATGCCGGGATGGACTTTCGTGGAGATCCAGATCTAGTTCTTCCACCAGGCACAGCATGGGGCACAGTCGGTAAGTTTGCAAAATTTTTTGACTTATATAATTTTTTTGGATTTTTTCAAATATGTATGAAAAAAATGAAAAACAAACATGTTTTTGATTGGATTCATAATGACTGACAATTTAAAATGATCATGATTCAGATGTTGGACCAGTTCGACCTGAGGGGGATACTGTGGATTCAGATAGGACTCTCCAGGCTGTGCAGAGGAATTTGGAGGGACTAACCCGCCAAATACCTATGGATGTTGTGGAGGACCTGCCGGAAGCCATCCAGAGACAGGTGGTAGGAGTGCCCCGAGACTGGGTTAGATTATTCCGCCGAGTTGCCACCGCAGTCACGTTCTATAGGAACACGACTTCTGGGCAGGGACCTCAGGAGTAGACAGATATTATGTATTAGATGACTTTATATTCCTTTTGAGACTGAACATGATGGGGGCATAAGCCCAAGTTTTGTATGACCTTATGGATCCAAATTTTGTAAAGTTTTTGAACACTCTGATGATATATATACAACGATATTTGATGTGATGTGATAAATGTATCAAAATGTATGATGTTTTTTATGATTAAAAATTTATTGTATGGAATGATTAATATGCTAATCTAATGCTTGATTAGCTAATGAGTCAGCAAACCAATTGTCAGCTCGAGGAATATGAATGAAAGTTAAAAATTGAAATGACCTTTGTAACAAATGTACCCTCAAGAACAATCGTAATAAAAATGGATCTCGTACCCGATAAGTATTGTTCAACTATGACACCACCAGCTGAGAGTCCAAGAAAACTACCAACGAATCAACACCCAAAGATATTGCCTCCGAGAGTAGATGAATAACTGCAGTGTATTCTGCTATATTGTTGGAAGCAGGACCAATGCAGACCCCTCTTGATACTAACAACTGACCGGATGGATAATGAAGCACCCAAGCCGCGGAAGCTAAGTTCCGGGTGTGTCTACTAGCACCATCGGTGAAACCAAAATGACTCATGACATCCAACACAACCTGCAAAAGCAGATCAAAAACATCACCATCTCATCAAAAATCGAAAATCAACCAGATATGTACAAAGCAAAAACTACTATATACAAAAGCAACATGCCAGGCCGAAGCCTAGGCATAATACTTCTTCAAATAGAGCCCATTTCGGGGCTCCGGCAACTCGTTCCCTTCGAAATCAACCAAGGTATACGCTCCTTTCTTAAGGACCTTTTTAACGATATAGGGGCCATACCACATAGACTTAAACTTTCCTGCCCCCAGGGCATCCTTTTCTTGGGCATAGACCAAAACAAGGTCACCTTCCGAAAAGACCCTAGGCTTGACTGCCTTATCGTACTGAACTTTTACTCGGTTTTTATGCGCTTCATTCATCGTGGCGGCATCTCGACGCTGTTCATCGAGATGTTCCAGATGAAGAAGCCGTTCTGCCAGACTAGAAGTGTCAGGAAGAAGTTCAATAGCTAATTTAAGAGAAGGAATCTCGCATTCAATAGGAAATACGGATTCCACCCCGTGCACTAACTGAAACGGAGTAAAGCCAGTTGCAGTTTTCACTGACGTCCTGTATGCCCAAAGTGCAGGATATAGCATAATATGCCAGTTGGATCTAGCTTTATCAATTTTCCTTTGAAGAATTGTCTTCAAGGATTTATTCACAGCTTCCACTTGCCCATTGGCTTGAGGATAATATGGAGATGAATGCTCCTGCCGGAAACCCAATTTGAGAGCCAACTCAGCCATCATACTATTCTGAAAATGACTGCCATGGTCAGTGACAATCTCTCTAGGTATACCAAAACGAGCGATAACTTGGTTGAAAAGGAAAAGAGCTGCAGTCTCACCATCGTTCCCAAAAGTAGGCATAGCCTCGACCCACTTCGTAAAGTAGTCTACTGCTACGATAATGTACTTGTGACCTTTTGCCGAAGGCGGGTTACAAGTAGTATAATCCATACCCCACTTTGTAAAGGGTCCGACAGTAACGATTGGAAAAAGCGGAGCTGGATGAGCGCGCATTTTTCGAGTATACACTTGACAAGGATGACACTTCTTGACCGATTCAATACAGTCTTTGAAAATCGAGGGCCAGAAGTAGCCAGCACGCAAAATCTTTTGGGCTGTAGCAAGCCCTGATAAATGACCCCCACAAGCTCCACCGTGAGAATCATTGAGCACAGCCTCAGCTTCTTCGAGAGTTAAGCAGCGTCTTAGGATTGAATCAACCCCTCGACGGTACAAAGCATCACCAATAATCAAATAATTCTTGGCCAAGTGACGCAGTTTACGACGCTCATATTTCAAAAAAGTAGAGGGAAACTTCGCAGTCTGGAGATACACAATGATATCCCCGTACCAAGGATCCTGTGGAGAGATAAGAAACAAGTGTTCATCCGGAAAGGACTCATCATAAATCATCTCCTCTCCACAGGGCAACTCGGAGATCAATTCCGCAAAAACTAATGATTTCTTGGATTTCGCAGACATGAACTCAAGATCAAATTCCTGTAAAATCACAATCCATCTATTGTATTTTCCCCCAATCACTCGCCTGCTAAGGACAAACTGAAATGGATTGGCAGCTGCCAAAACATAAGTTTTGCGAAGAATAATGTAATGCCGAAGTCGCTGCACACCATGAACTGCTGCTAAGGCTAATTTTTCTATCGGAGTGTACCTGAGTTCAGGTCCTACCAATCCTTGACTTAGGTAGTAAATAACATGCTCTGCAAGAGCATCATCTTCCTAAACCAAAACCATACCAATGGTAGATTCTGCTGCTGCTAGATACAAAAGGAAATCCCTGCTATAATCAGGTGGACTCAATAAAGGAGCAGAGGTCAATGCTTTTTTCAAAGCATCGAATGAGCGTTGAGCGTAGTCGTCCCAAAGAAAAGGAACTCCTTTCTTCAACAGTCTCATATATCCCTTTGTAATTTCAGCATAATTGACGATAAATCTCCGAAGAAAATTAGACTTCCCTTGAAGACTTTGAAGCTGACGAATTGAAGACGGGGGAGGCAACCAAAGTATTGCCTCAACCTTGAAGGGATCTACCCTTATCCCTTCCCTAGACACAATGAATCCCAATAGCCGACCGGATGTAACCGCAAAAACGCACTTGTTCGGATTCAATCGAATTTTATAAAAACGACATCTTTCAAATATTTGCCGGAGGTGACCAGGATGATCCATCCTCTTTCGAGAATGAGCAGCTAGATCATCTAAGTATGCCTCAATAATCTTCTTGATGTCGTGGAAGGCGTAAGACATGGCCCGCTGAAAGGTAGCCCCAACATTTTTAAGACCAAAAGGCATCTTCTTATATGCAAACGTACCCCAGGGACAAATAAAGGCAGTCTTATGTTGATCTTCAGGATGGATAGTAATTTGATTATATCTGGAGAAACCGTCCATGAAGGAGAAAATCTCATTATCGGCACACTCGTCAATGATCTGATCGATAAATGGTGTGGGGTAATTATCTTTAGGACACGCTTTATTTAGGTCTCTGAAATCGATGCACACTCGAATCGTTCCTTGTTTTTTATCTACAGGAACGGGGTTTGAAACCCATTCAGTCAGAGGAACAGGGAAAATGAATCCCGCCTTAAGCAGCTTCTCAACTTCAGCTTTGATAGCTGCTGCCTTCCTAGGATTGACCGGATGAAGTTTTTGCCTCACCGGCTTAGCGTTTTCATACGTCTTGATCTCATGCTGGACAATAGATGGGTCTATTCCAGGCATTTCCTCATAAGACCAAGCGAATACATCCCTATACTCTTTAAAGAGCTCGGTGTAAATTTGAACCTCTTCACGAGAACATTCAGCTCCGATGAAGACATTCTCAATAATATTGGGATCCCCGGAAATGTTCACCGGGATAGTAGGAGAAATCATAGCCATGTTCCCTTCAGCATAAACCTGTGTTGGTGCTAAAGGGTTCAAGACTGGGTGAACAGGACCAGGAGACTGAGGACTTGGAAAACTTGTTTCAACTTCGCTCAAGTCAGGTAAGAAGTAAGACCGATGATGCAAATCATCCCACGGTCTATCTATACCAGTCATGGCTTCCAGGATGGCCTCTTCAGATGGAAGAGTGGTATCAAGGCAATCTTGGGCCGAAGAAGAACTAAGCGTCCAAGCCGGAGCCACATCACCATCCAACTCTTCCGGTGAAAGAGGAGCTGGGATGGTTTCTGCAGAGTCAACAATAGACTGATACGCAATCTCAGCTGCAGAAATAGGAAATGCCATTCCACCCACTTGACCTTCCGCTAATGTGGCAGTAGGGGAAGGTAAGGTCCAAAGGTCCGAAAAAT
Source organism: Pinus albicaulis (assembly GCA_034641835.2). NCBI lineage: Eukaryota > Viridiplantae > Streptophyta > Pinopsida > Pinales > Pinaceae > Pinus > Pinus albicaulis. The sequence continues at coordinate 378,466,628 of CM076574.1, forward strand.
AATGAGTTCTGAAGAACTCTCTTCGAAGGGGAGCCTTGGAGGATGAAATAGCATTAATATGCACCGTAGGAGGAGGAAGATCGAAAGTACCCATCAAGGAATAATACATTCCAACTCCTAAATTCTCGACAGGCGCCTTAGTATTATCCAACTTTGGAACAGATGAGTCAAAAGGCGCATTCAGGTCTACAGGAGGACAGTCCAGTTGATCCACCGTAACGATCCTCCCTTCCTGGGGGAAACATACAATCCGAAATAATGAGGATGCAATGGCATCCATCTCATAAATCCAATTCCTCCCCAACAGAAGGTTGTATTCCAAGCTTGCATCTACTACCTCAACCTCTATATTGACGGTTTTGCCCCCAACACAGATGGGAAAAGCCGGGACAATACCATGGGGTCTGTGAGAATGACCATCGAACGTAGTAAGAACAGTGCTAGATGGAACAGCTTTGGGAGATCCAAGTGTCTTCCAGCATGCGAGAGACATCACGCATGTGGAAGCACCCTCATCAACAACCGTTCGAAAGATATTGCACTTCCGATATGATGATTTAATATGAAAAGCCATGTGATGAGGAAGTCTCTTCTTAAAATTAGTCATATCAAAAGTAATTAGAAGAGAATTTTTTGGATCAATAGCCCCAATGGCAGTGAGCAAAGCACTGCGCTGAGCCGGACAAGACTGGAGTACCTCTAAAGCTGACATAGCACAAGGACTCTGCACCAGATCTTCCACAATCAAGTAGTTCTGGGCAGCCCTAGCATTTGGATTAATCGTTGATCGCTTAGAAGATGCTTTGGGCATCCGAGGCATAGAATCAACAGTAGGCTTCGTAATGTGAAGTGGCTCAGTAGCATCAGGAACTTCCTTAGCTTTAAAAGACTCTTCTCCGCCATAATCACGGGATCTCGTAGCGATATCCGCGTGAGCACTCATCATAAAAATGTTCGATGGAATTTCCCCTTCCTGGGTGCCCCCAGAGGAAGCCCCAGGATTTTGGTTTGCACCAACAACTAATTGCTGCCCTTGGGGAAAAGGGTTTGTTAACACAGCCTGAGAACTAGAAGAACCCTGCTGGGCTAACAAGCGCTGAGCATCCTGAATTTTAGGGCAAAAGTGTGTGAGATGGTCTCCAGTACATATCTTGCATGGAAACTTCACTTTCTTCTTCTCCTTTTGACCCTCACCAACATGCTCGTTGGTTTTATTTGCATTACCCTTCCCGTTCTTTCCCTTCTTCTTGTTATTTCGTCCCTTCTTCTTCCCATCGGATTGTTGATTTCCTTTGGGATCAGAAGCTTGGATAGCATTTATGGACAAAGACTGGGAAGGTGATGAATCAGCAGGCACAGCCTGACCAGAAGGAGCAGATTGTAAAGACAACTGTTGCAGTTGAGAAAGCAGGCTGGCTGCACCACTATTGATCGATCCGACAAGCCCATCACCATGCGGACCAGGTTTAGTTTTCGACAAATCTAATTTGGAGCGAGGAGCATTGGGCAAATATTTATAAAGGACCCCAGACTGAGAATAGATCAGTTCCAGCTGCTGGGCCCTAAAAATGGCCTGCTCCTCAGAAAATACCCCAGATAGGGATACATCTTTCGAAATATCTGACTGCAGGGATTTGAGAAACCATTCGAGAAGGAATTCACCTGGAATATGAGCTTTAATAAGCCTCTTCCTTCTCCTCCATTCCTGAATGTGATCAGAAATGTGAGTTGCCTCGTCCTGCTTAAAATTAGCTAGGAGTTCAGTCCCAGCCTCATATCTGACAGGCAACTGGAAATGGTTTAGAAATGTGACAGCCAGTTCTCCAAATGTAGCAAAACTGCCCCCAGTGAGCTCGATATACCATTTGGCAGCGTTTCCAGTTAGGGTGCGTTGAAATAATCTCAACCTAATCGAATCATCGATCAGGGAGTTCGAAGAACACCATAAGTGAAAAGTGGTGATGTGGTCCGCCGGATCCTCTCCATTCTTACCTTCAAACTTTGGAATGTCTGAAGGAATTTTGGTCGGGACCGGAGGCCACCCCGGACTATAACGAATCGGATCATTAGTCAACTTCGACAGATCTGGCAAGTTTAACGTTGCCAGAAAAGGTAAGCGAGGCGGAGCCTGAGGATTCCATCCTTGATGGGATGGATTCCCAAAATTCTGAAAAGAATACCCTGGATTTGATGAGGCACCAGGTTTCCAAAAAGGACTCGTAGAAAAAGGAGAAGAACCTCCTCCCAACGCAGAGTTACCAAAGCCCAGACCAGTTCCCCCCGCTGAAGTATTGAATGAAGAGGAGAGCCCCTGATAGGGGTTCCAGGCATTAGAAAGAGGAGAAAAGGTCTGGTAAGCACTCGACGAAGGGAAAGAAGCATTCCCTTGATGACCTGCGTAAAACTGATTCCCTGCCCCCGCTGTAGTAAACACAGGATTCCACCCCGTAAAAGTAGTCGAACTTTGCCCCCCAGACCAAGGGTTGAAACTCTGGGTCTGGGACGTAAACGGAAAGGACCCTAAAGAAGGATTGGAACTAGGAATGTGCCCAGTTCCAAAGGGGAAACCCTGAAAAGAAGTTGATCCACTAGCCATAGAAGACATGGGTGTAGATCCAGCTACAGCAGTGGAAATGGAAAAAGAGGGATTCCCACTAGAGGCATTCGTGATAAAATGTAAGGGGACCGTAATGAACTTCTTGTGCTTGGTTGAAACTGCAGCCAAACACAGCAGCACTAGAAGCAATCGAAGATAAAGAAATAGTGCCCCCTCCTTCAACAGAAGCAGGGGTCCGAATGCCTGCAGCACTCACGACAGAAGCCGCGTTCCCAGTCATGGCCATCGAAAGATATGAATGATACGGAAGATCTTCCAGTCTCTCAGACTCAGGTCCGATGTACTGAACAACGAACGGATAGTCAGGAGGAAGAGGAGATGGACTCGTCGCAGAGGCCTGCACGTTCTTCACTTGAAAATCTTCTTCCTAAGGAACAAACTCGCGTGTAGGTGAGCAGTAACTGTCCCTCAACCGACAATTTTAACTACCATGAAACCTTCGCACCTTGTGGAGGATCTCTCCATCGTGCCACGCACGTGGTGGTAACCACCGTTAAACTTTCCTACGCTTCAAGAAGGCTCTGCACTCTTGGGAGATAACCCCCGGATTCTCCTCGAACGTCGAGGCGCTTGATCAGCCACTTTTACAGATTTATTATATTAGACTCAAGAAAAGTGAAAAGCTAGGCAAGCTAGGAGCAAAGAGCACTCACTAAAATCAAAACCCTGAGAAACAGCAAGCAAACAGCCTCCAAGTATTTCCGCTCCGGGTGATGAGGACCGGACACCAAAATACAGCAAAGTTAAATATAGGACTTCCGAAAGCAACTGGGACATTAGGTCTGAATAACCAGTGAAGGTATCAACAGCTTTTGCCGACTCTCCTAACATGTACTGGCCACTCACACCTGGCTACTTGCAAGGGCACTCCCCAAGGTCGTCAGTGATGCGACGTCACTGTGTACCACGGTATTCCCCCGCAAACACCGTGGAATCAGAGAGTGGAAATCATGGGCACCAATCCGTACGTAAGCCGAGCGAACTGCCTTGTGTTTATTAGCTAACGAAGAGGGTATCCCTCTCTTCTCGCCTTCACTTCCCCTCGCGCTTGACTCTCCGTGGGAGGAGAGTTTTCCCGCCCACCTAACGGAGTTGGATTTCGCTCAATTAATCAACTTCTATGTTTTGTTTGAGCGGCCTTGGAGATTTAAGTCTCCACTCACCTAATCCAAGGCCCTACAACCTAGCTAGTTGGTGTATGACACTAAGAAAACTTGCTAGTTGATTTTAAATTATGTCGCTTATTTTAATGGGCTGTTATGTTAAGTCACAAGGATATGGAGATGAAACTTATGATTTTTTTGACGCAGAAAGAAATTAATAAAAACTTAACTACATGCAGATGCAGTTATTGTCTTTCGATGAAAAGCAATCTCTACACGGGTTCTACGAGATTAAAAATTGTATTTTTTCTTTTCAAATAGCAAACTCACACTCACAAAAGCTATGAAATTTACTAAATGTTTAAATGCACCTAATGCAAATCACTACAAGCATGCAAATCCTAAGATGCAAATCTCCTAAAGCAGAGTGAAATTTCCCACAAAGTCCTTCAGTTTTAACTCTTCTTGGTTTTCCAGAAAGCTAGTTCCCGAAATCAAGAACTCTTAATATGAAGACACCAAAACGCTTAAAAAACAAGAAGAAGAAATGAATGACAACTCCCTTCCAATTATCAAGCCAAAAACCGAAAGCAAGAAACCTCACAAAAGCTTCAAAAGATATAGCAAAACGAAAATGAAAATGCAACAACAAAAGAAAATAACAAGACAAAATGTTTTTTGAGCCTTTGAAATGCAAAAACAAAAAGCAAAGCAAATGTTTTTTGAGCTTTTTAGTTTTATAAAGAAAGAGCTCGAAAAGACCAAGCGAAACTATCAAAATCCAAACCGAACAAGACTGAATTTCAAGCACAAACTTCAACAATGCTCCAAACCTTATAAAGCTAAATAGTAGCAAGATCAATAAGAGCAAAAGAAGACAAGAAAACTCAGCCACTCAGCCTAGAAGAATAGTATAAACTTGCTGCAAGCAAAAAACTTCGAAGAAGCAAGAAAAACTCTTCAAAAGTTGCAACAAGACCTAGCCTACTAAACTCAAGAAAACCAATCAAGAAATGAGAAAAAATAGTAGTGCCAAGCAAAACACAAAGACAGGAAAGAGTAAATGAGCAGGAGCTCTCTGTTCTGATAAAGCAGAATAGCCAAGAATGCTCAGAAAGCTATCTTGGTACTCAAACCAGAAGTGCCAGCACCAGAAACAACACTTTGCCAAAAAGACTAGTTTTCAATCAAACGAAAGAGAGAAAAGACAAAAGACCACCTTCTTCACAATCCAGAGAGTGCAAAGACACTGTAGGAACAGGTCTCCACAGCCAGAAAGGACCAAAAAGTCAAGAAATCCAAAAATTCAAAATCTACCTAGGTATACGCTACTTCACAGTTTAGCAACCAGCGTGCATACGCGACTGTTCTAAAGGAAACTCGCATATACGCGGGTACCTTTAGATAAACTTGTGTGTATACGCGACTGTGTGCAGAAAAAAGCGTGTATACAAAGGTAAATAATGAAAAAAACAAAAAGGACAAGCCTGGATAAGAAACCAGGACTTCAGACTGACTGAGAAAAAGTAAACTGGACTGCAAATGAAAGTTAAAACTGTCGGCAACCTACCAAATAGCTGAAACCACCCAACAGGGGAGTCACAAGAATGTGATCCCCAGTGGAGTCGCCAGTTCTGTTTCGGGGAAAATCACCCTAGAGGTTTGTTGGGTTACAACCTCCACAGAGCAGGGGCATGCTACTTAAGAAGGACTCACACAACCATACATGTTCATGAAAAACTAAATAGAGTAGAATGAGGAAGTTACTTGTAGGTCCTACGGTTGAAGCAGATCTCGCGGTGTCCAAACCCCCAGCAACCGTCCTTCCTTCTTAACCTGAAAGACAAGAAGAAACAAGCACGAAGAACTGGTTGTACAGCATATATCTACTCTAAATGTTAGTGAAATCCATATAAAACATCAGATAAACCATAATGAATGCTTAAATAACAATTTCCTCATATATGTAAGCAGACACTAACACGTATATTTCGAGAACAAGATGGTACTTCTGTATTATAAATAGCATGTACAGAAATAACGAGTGAAGAGATCACCTGAATCCTTCCATGATCTTCGAGCAGACCGTCGTCCGGATCCGTCCCGCCCTTGCCTCGCTAAGACTCCTTCCAAACTGGTGCATACGAGATGACATATAGGGACATGAGCATCTCAAGGAAACAAGGGTTTCCTGTAATGAACTGGGAAAGTGCAGGAGGCACGGGGAATCAGACTTGGATGGGGAATACCAACAGAGTATAATATCAATAAATTCTCTCTCTCCCTTAGGCCATACACATGAGGGGTTTTTATACTCCCTCCAAGTAGTTTCAACAGTTGGAAACAGTTGGCCACGTGCTGGGGTGGTTGAACTACCTGAGTAACCATCAACCCAGCCCGAAAATAGGGAATTTTTATATATTTTTTCATAATTTTAATGGCATACGCGGAAAAGTGCAGTTGGACTCGCGTATACACGTGGAAAAGTACGGGCATAGTTGCGTATGGGGATTTTTACACTGTTTCTAAGTGAATTTGTCCAAGTCTGTAGGAATGGGTGCCCAAAGCCATAAAAGCAATCATGAATCATATGAAGGTGAGAAATGATGTTATAACAATCAGGATAAAAAATGCTTTTGCAGAAGCCCCTGTACTAGTTGGACCAGATTATGATAAACCTTTCACGATCTTTTCTTTTGCATAACCTCATACAATAGCAGGAGTTTTATTGCAGAAGAATGAGGAAGGGTACGAGCAGTTCATTGCCTTCTTCAATTAGGTGATCCATGATGCAGAATTGAAATATAACATATTGGAAAAGCAATCATACGCCCTAGTAAAATCCCTCAAAGCATTCTGCATGTATATCTTGCAGTCCCATATCACTACATTTGTGCCTACAACTACTGTAAAGGATATTCTTATCCAAGGGGATAGTGAAGGAAAAAGGGGGAAGTGGATTTCCAAGATACAGGAGTATGAATTAGACATCCACCCTACTAAGCTGATCAAAGGACAAGGGCTTGCCAAAATCTTATCTGAACCAAACTATCAAGCTTTGGGTATAAAATTGTCCACAATAGCAGGTGAGGAATCTAAGGAGAAAGAAGAGAAACAAGGAATTGGGGTAGCTACTCCAGAAATACATGTAAAGTACCTCACTAGTCAGTGGTACAAAGAGATAGTAGAATATCTCCTCACACTCAACCACCCCCTAAGTTGTGATAAAGTTAAATACAGAACGTTGAGATTAAAATCACAGAAGTACATAGTCACCAATGGCCAATTATATTGGTGTGATCCCTCAGGCATCCTACTCCTGTGTCTCACAGAGGATGAGGTAGAGAGTGTAATAGCTGAATTTCATGAAGGAATCTGTGGGGGTCACTACAGCTGGAGGGCCACTGCTCACAAAATCCTGAAGGTTGGTTTCTATTGGCCCAAGCTTTTTGGAGATTTTTTTGCCCAGGTAAGAGCCTGTGAGAAGTGTCAGAAATTTGCTGAAAGACAGAAATCGGCACCTCTGCCCATGATTCCCGTGCACATGGACGAACCATTCCGACAATGGGGAATTTATTTTATAGGTGAGATACATCCTCCATCGAGTGGTCAGCATAAGTGGATTTTAACTACCACTGATTATTTCACAAAATGGGTGGAAGCCATACCTACAAGGAATGCCACAGATACTGTCATAATAAAGTTCATGGAAGAAAACATCATATCCAAGTTTGGCTGTCCTGCCATAATAGTGACTGATAATGCACAAGCCTTCAAGTCTGCAAAGTTTGTGAGCTTCTGTCAGCAATATAACATCACACTAAGTCACTTTACAGCCTATTATCCACAGGGAAATGGCTTGGCAGAGTCTTCCAATAAAACCCTGGTGAGGGCACTGAAGAAGGCTATAAATGAAAACCAGAAAAATTGGGATTCCCAGTTGAAATTTTCTCTGTGGGAAAATAGAATCACCAGTAAGAGAGCAACTGGAAAATCCCCATATGAATTAGTATATGGGAGGGCAGTAGTATTCCCTATACAGTTAGCCCTACCAGTAGCCCGATTCATGCAAGAAAGCCAAGAAGAGCCTGATGATATGACCAGGAGAATGAATCAGCTGGTGGAATTGGAAGAGATGCAGAACCAGGTAAGTCAAAGGCTGATAGAGTATCAGGAGAAGATGAAATGCCTTTATGATCAGCATGCCAAGGACAAGAATTTGCATATTGGTGATTTAGTGCTCAGGTGGGATATCCGGAGGGCTGAAAAAGGAGAACATGGTAAATTTGACCCACTCTGGTTCGGCCCCTTCAAAATTGTGGAATAGGGAGGTAACAACACTTTCAAGTTGGAAAATTTACAGGGTGACTTGCTTGACGCCCCTGTAAATGGTCAGTTTCTTAAACCCTACTTCTAGTTCTAATTCAAGCGAAGATAGCCTGATGTATTATACTGTATATTAGTTTCCTGTTTTCACCCTTGTTTGAATAATGAGGGTGTTGTGATGAATTATGCAAAGAAAAGTAGAAGTGTTGAGGAGTAGATTTCACACAAAATATCATCAGGTGGTCTGCGAAGTTCTCGACACGCTCAGGGATGAACGTGTCGTCCCGAGGTGGAGCCAATGTTGATCATGTTAGCATTCTATTGAGATTTTGATAAGAACCCTCACTTAAACCTTTCAAACCCCCTCTTTTTGCCTTGAGAAATTCGTTTTCTGTTCATTGTTACCTTCTCCCAGCCTCAAATCTGCATAAAAGGGCCAAAATCCCACATTATAATATATTCGAGGCCTAGCACCTTTCGGCCCTAGCCCCTGCACCTTTTTCTCCACATGACCGAAGGTCAAAACCGAGTGCTAGTCATGAAGGTGCTTATCTCATATATACATCGGGCACATTTATAACCGTCGATCTATGCATATATGATGGCATTCACAGGTCATCATCGCACCCATGGCCCACTCCATTCATCACCCAAATCGCCCGCCCACCATCCAATCAACCTGCAAGATCAACAGCTCACAGTACTACCGCCCGGTGGTCCCTGCACCGTGCACTGCCCAAAACCAACCCGGTTTCTATCGCACCGCCTTTGGGCGGTAGGCAGTATTTTATTTTTCAGAGCGATTCCATACATTTTTTGCCGCGTGTCCCCACATACGGCTCAAAAACCGCCCTCCATTGCATGTTATCGTTCGTTCGTAGACACGACGCGATATCCACGAGAACCATCCGATCTGGGGCAATCCATCTGACGGTAGTCGCTCCTTGAAGCTGCACGGAAGTTAACGCAGGGAAATCGTACCCCTGGCCCATAGTCCATCACCCTCTGACACAATTTTAGCCGTCGATCTCCTCCTGTGATCTGACGGTCCAGATCACTTACCTCTCCGCCAGTTAACTCTGTACCTCCACGTCACCCGTTCCACATGTTTGTCGTATTTTCCCTCCGCCCTTATACATTTCATTCATTTGTCAAAGTTCAAATGTTTTACATTAAAAACTTACACCAGTCCATCCTCCATCGTTTCACTACATTTTTCTGCCACCCTACATTGTTCCACCATTTTTCCATGTCCGCACGACCATTTTCATTGACCCCGCCATATCCACCATCCCCATGCATGGTTTTCCTAACAAGTTTGCGGGTTTTGCAGGGTTACAACGGCAGAAGACTGCCATGATTTGCAACCTTGATTACAGTAGTAGAGCACATCAAAGGACTATTTTCCAGAGGCTAGAATTATGGAGAAAGGCCTGGGAAGGTATGTTGACAAGACTTCCATTAAAGAAGCAGAGTTAAAATCTGTCAAACACTCCAGAGTCATTCAAAGCACAGATTGCGCAGATGGAGACATTAATGGAGCAGCAGAGAAATATCAGTGAAATGATCGAGGAATTCAACGTTCAGCATTGAATATCTAAAACCGTAATTCAGGGTTTAGAAGGCAGAGGGTACTATTCGTAGAATACAATACCCTCAAGGTTTTATTTTCAGCACCATTTTCTTTCAAGAAAGGATGGAATTTCTATGTGATTTAATTTCTTTGCCGTGTTCCTGAAGAGATTTCTACCCAGTGCATTTATTTCAATAAGCAGGCAGCAGAGTACTTACAGTCCTACAAATTCATTCAGCAGTATGGGCGTGCACGTTTCAGCCAGCCTGTCTTTATGAAGCAAATTAAATATTCATCACCTACTCCCTTTTCGAGTTTTCTTTTTCCCCTATAGAGCTCTCGAAGAACAAAGAATTTAAGGTTCCAGATTTTATCAGAAAATTATGTAGTGAAAGGATTTTTGTATACATTTTTTCAAACTCTTGTATGAAGGCTCAAAGCCCGTAGGGTCTCAGTGAGGAGGAGTTCTATCTGTTAAGAGGATTCTGGTCTTTGGTACTTCACAGTTTGTAACTTTCTCTTATATGTGTTGTTTTAATAGATCTTTTCAGTTCATCCATCTTTCCTACATCATGTTTCTGGAATGCGAGTAGCTCACTGATTTTTGGTATGGATTTATTCTAGTTGATACCCATGCTCAGATTAGTCAAGCGCTTTAAATATGGCTCAGGCATGATATTCTGTTCCACTATTCGTCTAAACCATATTTCTACTATATTAGTTGCTTTCGGAGGGTGTTTTTAAAATGCTATTGTCATGTATGGATTCTTAGATTGGTAAGCCCATTACATGGTAATATTGTGTATCTAGATATCAGCTCAATGACAACTAGTATATTCTCAATATTTCATTCACTACATACACCTTCTGATAATTCTATACCGTGAGGTACTTCAATTGCCCTTTATATAGCCGTCTCTCTCGAATTGTCTCCGTTGTATTTATATTGATTTTTTGTACATTATAATTTCGCAAGATTCCTTTCTCTCAGGTGGCTCGTAAGTTTTGGTCCCATTCAAATTAACCTTTTTGTTTACAAGAGATAGCATGAGAGCCTTTTGGTGATAACTCCCTATGTTATATTATACGCTCCTTGCTACATAAGATGTCCTAGGAACTGGTCTATCACAACTCTAGGCTATCTCTAGGAACTACAACACAAGGCATATTTGAAACTCTAACTTTGTCTTCTGGTGTCTTATTAGAAATTATTTCAGTTTTCATTTTGTGTTTTCAAGTTAGATATTGTTTTCAAGTTTTTAAATTTATAATTTTATTGCAATGTGGCAGACTGATGAGAGCAGTGCAGGAACAACCCAGAGACGGGATGATCGCGGAAAGAGGCCAGCGGAAGAACATGTAAAGTGCCAACATTTCTCTATCTTCAGGTATTTTAGTTATTTACATAATTGAAATAATATTAATTTTGTTCAAATATGCAGACACCTAGCCATGGTATGCTTGATGATTCCCTCTTTGAGGAAGAGCTTTCTTCATCCCTATCTCCAGTGTTCTTGTTGCAAAAAAAGGCACGAGATGCAAGGTCGAAATTTAATGCTTTGATAGACGTGCCTCAAACACCTGAAACAGAAGAGAGGATACAACATCTTATGAGGCAGCTAGAAAGATATCAGGTAATAATAAAAAGTCAAAAGGATATTTTTTTTGTTCTGCATGAGATGAATTGTGATAGTTTTATTTTTAATTTTTACATTGACTAAACTAACAAAAAATTCTTTTGTATGTAGCGTTTTCTGGCATTTTCTGAACCTGGTGTTGGTGGTAGTGGGACACAAGGGCAAGATATTGCCCAAAAACCCTCTCGTACACCTTCTACTCCTTTAGGTGCTAGCCAAGAAACACACCCTGCCCAAGTAGACACCCAGCCAACCGCTGAACGTGTTGGCAATGATGAGGCCGATATGGCCAACTACATTATTGCGTTTCCTGGAGCTACACGTGTCAGCTCCACAGGGACCATTAATGGCACGTTGTTGGTGAACGATGAAGGTGTCCCTATAAAGCATGTACAACTCCCAGGAAAATTTTAATATTTTAACTATTTCATGTACTTTATCTAAAACATATTTATCATGATTTTTATTTTTAAATTAATGATAATATCTTCTTCTTCTTTTTTCTGTGTAGGAAACAATGAGTTCTACAGGTTTCTGGAGAGCCATGCGTTGGTAATTTTTGGCCCAACCATACGCATAGGGTGGAATTCCCAGAATTCCAACCTGAAAAAAGAACTTCTAGATTATCTAGAAGCCCTTTTTGGGGTCGGCACATTTGACAGAACAACAGTGGCTCGGGTAGCTGGCAAATATTTGAAATATACCAGGGACACCTATAGGACGCAATTGCAATTTAACCCTAGATACGAGCATCCTCTCACAGTTCCAGAGAGTGAGTGGAGAGCACTCATCCATGACGGAAAAGATAAAAGGGCAAAGAAAGAAGGAAAAATGCCAACTGGACCCGCAAGGTAAATTACAACTTTAATTCAATAGCTTTAATTTTCTCTATGTCTAAAATAAAAGTGTGCTACATCATATCTGACTTCAATCTTTTAATGATAGGTTTCCTGACACCTTGAAGGCAACCAAAGCTAGGATTGAAAAAAATGGCCATCACAAGCTAGGCCAGGGCGGCTACTTGAAATTAGCCGCAAGAATTGTAAGTAGCTAAACATATTATAATTAATTGTATCACCTTCCAACATTTTTGTAATCCTATCAAATATGATTAAAAATACACAATCATATGTAATGTAGGGTGATGACTTCGGAACATAAACTACAGAGGAAGATAAAAATATCGCTTTCCATTTCGGCTATCAAGCCGTAGTTGAACGTCGCAGAAGCTTGGGGCAGGTCCCAAGATCCAGAATGCCTGATAAGGTAAAACATTAACCTTTCAATATGTTTTTTTTCATCCATAAATTTAATGTCTAACAACTTTGTTTAAATCAGGGGAGCAGCACTACCGACGAGGCAAATAACCCAGTTTTAGAGCCAGATGTAGATGATCCTCACGTGCAACCTGATCATTGTAGTGGGGACCAAGCCGACAATGCTACTATCAGTGAGGGCCATGACGGTAATTAATTTCCACTTATAATTTTTTCTAATTATACCTTGATGGTTGTCCTTATAACGTTTTTTGTTTAAATGACAGAGAATGTTTCCCTTGAGGATCTTACCACCAGAGAGGAAGACAGGGCAACAGTCCCAACAGCTACAACTGGTGCACCAGGTAAATAATCTCATTGAATTTTTTTTTATTAATATTACCGAACTAGTTCAATGATATTTAAAAACTGACAATTAAAATTTAATATTATCTGTTTTTGTAGGCGATGCCCCGTCACTAGATGAGACCAGACATCGTGACTACGCAACTAGGTTAGCAGTGCGGGTCAAAAGGCACGAAACAAGAGTAGAGCACGATGATATTGATGATGTAATTAGGAACTTTAGAAATAGGAAGAAGAAAAAGAAAATTTGATAATGTAAAATATTGTATTATTATAAGACAAACGTTACCATACTTGGAACGTTTTTTGCGTTATATAAAAAACTCATTTATCATGCTATTTTTATGTCAAGCATTAATTTCAATGTTTCCTTGCGTACTTTTTGTTGAATTATTTTTTTATTAGTTATTGAATATTTTTTTTTATGCTCATGAAAGTAAAAAATGAAATATAGACTGGGTATTGGGGAATTGAGAGTGATGTGAGGGGGGGGAGGGGCCATAGGAGCTTCCACCTTCATGTGGTTAGCCCTGTTTAGTAGAGAATAATTTATTGGAGTGATTTAATATTGGAGCAAACCTCCCTCGATCCAGCGTAGCGACAAAAAAGTCATTGTTGACTTAGTTGCTACTCTTTCAGATCGTGGGAGGCTTGTTCCAAGTTCATGCGACTCGAATAAATTGTTCTTGAAATGAAGAGGAGCTTATTTAGGTATGTTTTGACATTTTCAAAATATGTTCTAACATTATCATAAGCATGCATCTTAGAGTAAAAAATACTACATCAATTACTTGTATTTATTGTATAGATAATGATGGATTTTGATTGACTTGGCAGTGCAGGTACAAATCCTCTTGCATCATGAGCAATACAACTTGTCAACCAGGGTCATGTCCACGATATTTTTGCTTGTGCGCTTGACCAGGTTCGTAATGTCACATTTTGTAAGTTCCTTTACAGTTCATAATTCAATATTAAGCTTGTTCATGATTATTATCTAGTTTTTTTGTATGTGTTTTTTCATCTATTTGATTGTAAGAAACTATGCATGTTTCCTGTTGTTCACTATGATTTCTCCCATTACCACTCCCACGATGAATCTGACTTTGTTGTTACATAGGTTAATTTATTGTTACTATGATTTCTCCATTTACGATTTCATAGGTTACATCATGTAAAGTTGTCAATCTCAGGTTGGTGATGAGCTTTAGTTCTCCAGATTTGGGGCTTTTCTGATATTTTCTCCCTCATGTCATTCCCGCATCACCTCGTTGTTTGAGCATGCCAATTGTCTACCACTTGTACCAATTGGCACATGTCAATCTCTGAGTGGTGCCACATTTCACCTATTTTCGGCCCACTTGACCACCTGAAAAACTCAAATCCACACACCATGTGTCTTTATCATGGAGTGCCACATGTCCTAGATATTTAGGTCGATAGGCCTTCTGTTATGAAAGAGATCAATTTTTTTTCGTCAACACTTCTTATCTAGGCACGACACCTGTTACTTGTTTAATCTAACGGTCACAGTCTCTCGGGTTACCTTCTAGGTTTGACATACCACTGGTTTCTGGTATATTTCCATGGAATCGGTCTGAATATACTAGCAACAATCCACACACCTGCAACCGTTGACATACCTGCCGTTTTAGTAGTTGCATTTCTGCAACTTCCAATACACCTATCGTTTTAGTTGTTGCATTTCGGAAACTGCCAATAAACCTGCCGTTTCATTCTCCTGGACTCTGTGTATGCATATTTTTCATATAATTTTATCACGAAGTTGGCTGCAGTGCTTTGACATGCCTTTGAATATTTTTGCAGGTTAGAATACATTTCAGGCCAGAGCTATTGAATAGACTTAATGAGATAGTTGTATTTGATCCTCTTTCTCGTGATGAGCTCAGAAAATTTGCTAGACTACATATGAAATATGTAGCTATTCATCTTGCAGAGAGAGGTGTTGCTTTAGGGGTTATAGATGCTGCTCTGGATCTTGTTCTTCAGGAAGCCTATGATCCTGTAAGTAATCACTTTGTTTTTCTTTCTTTCTTATTCAGAGTCTATCTTGCCAGGGGATGTGCCTATTATGGTTTGTTATGAGTTCGTTGTCAATTTCATCACCGTCCCTCATAATATGTTTGATTGTGTTTATAAATAATAAACAATTATTACACCAAACAATAAACAATTAACTGTACTATGAGTAATATGATATATTGAAATAATTCTCATTATAATTTCATAACTTCTGCTCTCACTTGGTGGTGTCTATATCACTAAGTGTGTCTTCTTTAAAATTATAGTTACAGTAGACAATGAAAAATCAACTGCACTGCGAGTAATATCTTGTAATAATTCTTATTATAATGTCCCAACCTCTACGCACACTAGGTGTCCATATCACTAGGTGTATCTATTTTAAGATTATAGTTTCAATGGTAGATAAATTGTTATCTTAAAACTATAGCTTTGATGGTGATACCTTGTGATTGATAATGCAGTTTGAAGCAGCTTTGGCTTTGACTAATATAGTCTCAGGAACCTCTGAGAATACAAAGGTTGTGATTGATTACGGGGCACTTCCTATATTTGTGGAACTTATTACCTCTAGGAATGATAATGTTCGAGAACAGGTGGCACGTTTATTTGAGAGGCATAAAATTATTCTTCCCAACTATCTTTATATGTCTGTAATTTTGGAATTTGATTTAAAAAACTAGTACCCAACTTTGAGTTCAACTGGTGTTCGTGTAAGGCTGCTTGGGCTTTGGGAAATATTGCTGGAGACTCTGGAACATTTAGGGATCTTGCCCTCAGTCATGGAGCTCTGAGGCAGGTGCTTGCGCAGTTGAATGATACTGCCAGAATTTCAATGATAATAAATGCTACATGGGCTCTATCAAATTTTTTCCGTGACGTAAACCCCAACCACTATTCGAACAGGTAAGCAAAATACATTTTCTGCCTCTTCTTCTTAGTTCGCAGATACTGTGGATTTTTTTTATAGATCTTGGTGCTTGGTAGATTTGGACATAATATGGACCTAGGCGCTTGTTCATTACAATGACTCTGTCATCAGGTTTTAGAAAATGCTTAGAAATTTGGGTTTCACAAGGGGATTACCCTTGCTTGCAATTATCAATTATCAATCACATTCAAAAAAAGTCTTTCGTAGCATTGCTGAGCTCTTTGTAGGTGAATTTCCGAGGCAATTTCACAATATCTGAACTAAATTTGTCTTTCCTTTTCAATACTCTGCGCTTGTAACAGAACCAGACAAAAAATCTAGTGGCCAATGCAACAACAACAACACCTCCTATTGCAATGCCTGCAATTCATCCTCTCTGCACGCATGAATAACTATGGCACCCTCTTTTGTGAACAGGTACTGGAGCTGAAGGTACCGGTTTCGATTAGGATCGTGGAATTCAACATCCAAAATAGTATCAAATTCCATTGCAATAGTATTCCCCGGCGAGGGCAACAGTTCATTGAGACCTATTGGACTCATCACCCCCAAATAGCCTCCAGGGCTACCCAGAGTGTGATCATCTTTGTTGTTGAGTATATTTTTATTTTTTCAGTGAGATTTTAGGGTTTCTCTAACATAGCTTCAGAAATCCGATTCAGTGCCTGCTTGAATATCGTCACATAATACTCATGGTTTGGATTGATGAACATGTTTTGAATGGTTGGTTGATTCATAAGAACCACCCATATAGTCATCTTGAGATATTTCATAAGTTTTCTCGGGTTTCCTTTTTCACCGTTTCTAGTGGGTGGGATGGTGTGGGGTGATCCATCAATACTGGTGCTCTTGTAGTAGGGAATTTGTTTTTTGGGATATAAAGGAGCATTTGATGTAGATATCCCATTGGATGCATTCATAGATGGGCACGAGAGGTCAAGAATTTAAATTAAAAATATGCAACCTCTAGCATGGCAACCTGAAGGCCGCGAGAGACACCGGTTAAAGATTGTTTTGTGCTGGCCTTAATATAGTCGTGATTTCTTTCTATTATATTAATGCAAATATATAGTCTGGTCTCATTAAAATGAGGATTGTGGTTTTATTTCTTTTTGGTTGTTTCTCTCTTAATGCTCCAGAAGTTGCCAAAAGTTGCGATAGTTTTTTAGCTTGCCTGTTACAACTTAAAAGTGGTTTTTAGCAATGGGAGTCATGTTTTTTAAGGTTCATACTAATATGAAGATCTTGTAATTCTATATTTAGGATAAGAGAAGATGGCCTCTGCTTTGGGAAGTATGACAACAATTGCCACATCTACCTCATTGGGTAACAATGGAAAGGGGAAGAAGTTGGGTGCAATGTTTGATAATTATGGCAGACAATTGTCTTCTCTTTCAGCTTTTTCACCCATTTCCTTTAATCGCTCAAGCAGAAGAGGGACTCTGAGATTACGCGACAGAGAGAAGGTAGTTAATACAAGAGCTATGGAAAAGGAGTTATACTTCAACAAGGATGGCTCAGTGACAAAAAAATTGCAGGTCAGAGAAAAAATTATGTTTAAAGGAAGGTCACCTGCACGTGAAACTTCACTGCGGTGGATCTTTCCTTGTCCACTTATATTAAATTTTAATGTGTTATTTTAATTTTTCATGGAGGGTTGTTTTGGCATATGGTCTGGCATTCAATTGCACACTTACCGAAAGCATTGTCAATTTGTCTTGCAGGCGGTGTGAACAAACTTGCTGATCTTGTTGGAGTCACCCTTGGGGCGAAGGGAAAAATGTTGTCTTGGAGAGCAAGCATGGTTCTCTGAAAATATTTAATGATGGTGTGACAATAACTAAGGAGGTAATTTGTAGATGTGTGCTCTGGTTTTCTTTTTAACGTTTTATTAGTTCCCCCTCTTAAATGTCTTAGATTTGGTAGGAATAATTTGAAAACTCAAAGGTGAAAGGAAGCATATTTTTTACCCAATGGTCTACTTGGCCTATGGACTAGCCACATTAGAGTAATGCATAAATCTTTTCACAACAATAAAAGGAAAGGGTTATAGCTGAGTCAAATTTTATTGTTATTGACAGTGTAATGAAATGTATCTCAATGCTATGGTTTTGGCCTTTTTTATTGGTTGAATTAGAGGACCCAGTTGAAAATATTGGGGCCAAGTTGGTAAGGCAAGCTGTGGCAAAGCAAATGATTTAGCTGGGGATGGAACCACAACATGTGTTGTTCTTGCACAGGGTTTAATAAGTGAGGGTGTAAAGGTAACTTTTTTTCGATAGTATTGGATTAATATCATCTATTCATTTTTGTAGGGTCTTATGGTGTTTGGTTTTTTAGTTTTGGGTTGGGCTTATTGAGTCTAAGATAGTTTTTGAGTGAAAAAATTGCTATCAGGTATTAAAAAATTTTGGTTCTTTTGTCAAAATTTATGAGCTTGTTAAGAAATACAAAACTGACAATGGTTGTATCTTAAATTTGTGGAAAATAATTTGAAATGAAACCTTTTTGTTTAGGTTGTTGCAGCAGGTGCAAACCCCATTCAAATTACTAGGGGCATCGACAAGACAATAAAGGCCCTTGTTTCGGAACTCAAAATTTTGTCAAAGGAGATAAACGCTTGCCTTTTGAGTAGGCTGGTTTTCCTTTTTGTTGATGGTTTGGTGTATCTAATTGAATTAGTTGCCTAAGGTATTTTTGGTTGCAAACTCCTTTTCATTTTTCATACAATATTGGCCTTGTGGAATACATTTGATTGTGTGGTCTTGTTAGATCTACAACATTTGTAGTTGTTTAGTCTTATGGCCGAGGTGCACTTTTATTATGGAAATATTTGATGCAATATTGTCATTTAATCCTTACTACAGGGTAGCATGTTGAGAAGTTTCTTGTGAAACATTTGGTATTCAAAATGACACTTGATCCTATACAACATCATGCACTTGACTTCAAAATTCATATTCAAAGTGTGCCAGACAATTCTTGCTAAATTTTAAATATTTATGTTGTTTTAAACCATTATCTTTTTCATGTATTGGATGCTGAAAATGAGAAAAAGACTTTGGTATGAAACCAACTAGTGAATAATTTCCAGCAAAACAACCACTTCCAAGACATGATTTAGAAGTAGAACATATGTACTTATGAAGCATAGAAAGATATCCTTGATGCATTGTCCATGTTTGTCTAGGGTTATTTTTGGAGAAAATAACTCCTTATTCCTAGAATAGTGATCTTCAATAAAAGTAAATGCCAGAGAAGAGAGATCATCATGTGACATAAACCTATTAACAAAAGTGAACAGGGAATGATTATTAATTATGGCATACTAAGTTGTCAGTGATTTTGACTATTTGTCTTTAACATGTAAAAATGATAAATTCCAAACTTACATCATCTGGTTTGGCATCATGAGCTTGACTAATTGTCCACCATGCTCATAATTTCATTGTTGTATTCATATCTATAAACAACGTTTCAAATAATAATAATAAAATTCTATAAGAAAAATCCAGACCTCCATGCTGCTGCTCCTTGTGAGACAAAGTCAAAATTGCATTACACAATCTGACACATAAGAATCTCCTATATCCCGGTGGTATGTATCCAAATTTTTATAATAGTGTCTTCAAGACTTATGTTGACATTGCCAATGAGATATTTAAGCAATGAAATATGGAGCCTTCTTCATTTTTGTAGATGTAATAGTCTTTTATTAATATAAAGATTTATGGTTTTGTCTTTCTGAAAATGAAATGTAAAAATAATTTATTGTGGTCAATTGAAAAGTTTTTTTTTTTAACCTTTTCATTATGGAAGGGCGACATAGATATATGCCCTTCTAATTGAAATTCGGACCTGCCCTTCAAATTTTATCACTGTGCGGGACCTTAACAAACAATAAAACTATTCCACCGCGCGTTATATAAAACATATAAAAAAACCTTTGTCAAAACTTCAAACGAACCCTTTAGCCGTGGAGCCCGCCGGACTTCAAACGACGATAAACCATAATTCAAACCAAATTCATGTTCCAAAATAGCCTGCTGACGTCGGCCAATTTTGTGACGCGAAAACCAAATGAATTCCACCCTAATCTTTTTCGGGTCTGAATTTGGGCTGGCGTACGGAGAGAGAGTTGTGACACAAATTTCTTATCAAATTCGCCCTAATATTTTTCGGGCCCAGATTTCCACTGCGTGAGCGACCCAAACAAAGATCCGCTCCAATCAATCTTTGCCACGTGTCCTCAATCAAAAGTTGCCCTATTCCCGAATGCAGGTGCATTCGATGGCATTTAAGGCGATGGGACATGGATGTGGCGATTTCATATCAATCGCATTAAGTTTTAACGCTGTTCAATTAGCCGATATTTAAGTTCCAAGGTTTTCACATCAAATCGCATGAAGTTTTAACATTATTCAAGATCGGACCTCCACTCCTGTTAGTGATTCTGCATGCTCCAATATGATCCGGCCTTCGGCTCTCATCAATGAGAGATTAATTATGATGGGCGTTCTTCGATGCCATTGCAGTCGAGTCGATAAAATGGCGTTAGCTATGGTTTTTCAGACGAGCCGCAACCTTTGAATTGCAGATGCTCTCTGATTGCTGGGTTACACTGCCTGCTCACTGTGACAAGAAGGAGAAGTGGCCAGCTGAACTATTGCTTAGACCTTGGTGAAAATCTGCATTTCTCTCGGTCTGGTCTGTGTTTGTCTTCCTCGGTTTCTTGGAATCCTGCTTCTTTGTCTCGTCTTGTGCCCACTGCTGAGACTGCACCCATGCCTCGCCTGCATCAAAGGATGCGTTTCCACAAGGGGAGCACTAGAGGTCAACCCCTGCATGCTCCCTCCATCCCCTCAACTGAGTCATCTTCCGGCTAGTCTAGTGATTATTACGCAGGTCGCTATCCAAACAATAGAAGTGGGTGGGGTCGGGTTCTAGGATCTGACCACTGTATGGGCTCCCCTCCTCCTCATTTCCCCACCGCTTCACTTCTCCCACGACGCACACTACGATTTTTTCCTTCAATTTCTCTCTGAACCACCCACGAATCACAGCTTCAATCACCATGGTTTTCCGTGAGGAGGCCCAAGTGGAGGAACAATGCACTAGCCCGGTGGGTCTAAGCTTAGAAAAAGCTGGCCAGCATTTGAGCCTTCAGGAGGGAAGCAGTGGCGTAAATGTGGAGATAGCACCTGGCGATCCTCGACCTTCCGAAGGATGGTTCCGAATCGTCGAGGAACCATCGGAGGAGTAGTTTGGTTAATTTGGTTTTCTTGCTTCGCGGACCACTTAATTGGGCATGTTTTAGATTATATTACTATGCTGGACCTCTGTAATATTTTTGAATTCTGTAAACGTTCAAGACTAGTTTCCCCGTATGAGGGCAGTCTTCTTTTTTGATTTTTTGATGAAAAATTTTCCATAAGTCTGGGCAATGTTTTTGACTTCGGTCATGCTGTAATTTTATTCCCACTATTAATAGATTAACTTTACTTAGGAAAAAAAATGTTGCCCTGTTTCTATTTTAAACCTGTTTTTTGAAATACAGAGCCATGTTTATATGATTGTTTATAGTCGAAGCACTGCGGGGTGGTTTATTATATTAATATTTCACGGTCGAATTATGTTCATAACAATTGGAAAAAAAAAATGTTGCCCTATTTCTATTTTAAACCTATTTTTTGAAATACAGAGCCATGTTTATATGATTGTTTATAGTCGAAGTGATGCGGGATGGTTTATTATATTAATATTTCACGGTCTAATTATGTTCGTAATAATTGGAAAAAAAAAATGTTGCCCTGTTTCTATTTTAAACCTGTTTTTTGAAATACAGAGCCATGTTTATATGGTCTACGTATTATACTCTTTCTCTATATATCTACAAGAACATTTTTTCTATGAACAGGGTGGATGTTGTAGCATGCTACTAATGGAAACAAGCAAGCCTGAACCTTACATCTCGGATGCAACAAATGGTTACCAATTTTGGAATCAAGCGAGCCTGATCTTACAAGCAAGCCTGGGTTTATGCAGATGGTTTTTATTTCTAGGAAGAAGCGAGCCAGAACATACAATCGACCCTGGGTTTATACATATTTTTTCTCTATCATGGATGTTTTCTGTGTGAGGCGTATATCAACAGTACATGTCTCTGCACATTTCCTGTATCCGCTTTATGATACTATTTTATGTGTTGACAGGTTATCACTCTGCCTTCAAAACTAGCGATGCTGGTCTATGTTGCTGGTTTATTGATATGTTTTGATGGTCCTTTTATATTTTGGACATATCACACTCCTCACATGATTAGCATTTTTCTCTGTTCAAGGATTTTTGGTACTTTAATTTGTATTTGGAACAATGGACGTCGGTACTCTATCTGTTGCTTTACTATTCTACATACTGCTATTTCACTTTCTTATAGATGCCTCGGGCATATTTGGATGCTTTCTCGGATTTGTAGATAATCTCCATGTGGACCGTTACTGGGTTTTATATCATGTCCCTGTATGTGACATGGGGTATTTTTCTATCATTGTCTGGGGTGGGACTTCCACTTTTCTGGATGGATATTTAGGTTCCAATCTTCAGATGTGAAAATGTAATGACTTCATGGACTATTTTTCTTCATATAATATATTCAAAACAACATTTTTTCTCTTTTGAAAAAAAAATTATTGTTTATAGTCGAAGCGCTGCGAGGTGGTTTATTATATTAATATTTCACGGTCGAATTATGTTCATAACAATTGGAAAAAAAAAATGTTGCTCTGTTTCTATTTTAAACACGTTTTTTGAAATAAAGAGCCATGTTTATATGATTGTTTATAGTCGAAGCGCTACGGGGTGGTTTATTATATTAATACTTCACGGTCATTGGAATGCCCACAATTCATAACAAATATTGGAGATTTACTGTCCTGTTTTAAAGTTTCATTTTTTTTTTTTAAATTGAACCCTCTGTTGGTATACTGACGCTTTGTAAGCGTTGGTCTTCCGACGTCTTGAATGATTTCCATCGGTCTTGTCATGTCTGTCAATATTGCGACAGTTCTTCCTAGGGTCGGTATTGCGACAATTCTTCCTAGGGTCGGTATTGTGACACTTTTGGAATGCGTCAGTATTGTAACACTTCTGGGATGCGTCGGTCTTGCAAAAATTTTGCAATGTTTCGGTCTTGCGACACTTTTGTATGGCGTCGGAATTGTGAAAGCTTAAAAACTTCGAAAGAGCGACAGTATAAAAACGTCGGAAGAGTGACATTCAAAACATCGGACCACATTTCATCGGAATTGCGACAGTTTACAAACATCGGAAGAGCGACGTTCAAAACGTCGGACCACATTTCGTCGGAATTGCGACAGTCTACAAATGTCGAAAGAGCGATGTTCAAAACGTTGGACCACATTTCGTCGGAATTGCGACAGTTTAAAAACGTCGGAAGCGCGACGGCTTGGGAAACGTCGGAAGAGCGACGCTTGTTTGGAAGCGACAGAAAAAGTGTCGGTAGTGTGACACTTTGTCAATGCATCATAATTGCGACGTAATGGCAAACCACGTTTTGCCCGTCCTCGAACTGTCACCCTTGCGACGACTATGTGTCGGAATAGCAAGGAAGTGGCCGTTGGAAATTGGGCCAAATTTTCTAGTGGTAGGTAAAGATGAAGTTGATCTAATCATGTCTTTCAGATTATTGAGATCACTATTATCACTCTAGTAAATTTTCTATCATAAATATTTAAAACTTTGTAACTTACTAGAGGTAACTAAGAACCTCTTTTAGAATTCAGGATCTAGCCTTTCTGAGTTCCGGAGAGGGATCTCTCCTTAAGATTTAGCTTTGTTTTGGTAATGGATATTAGGCTAGCTATGAGTGAACAATTTGGTTTGTTTTTTTAATTTTGGTGAGAATAAAGGATTACAAAGGAAACCATAAAAATATCTATCTAACCATTGGGCAATGGAGTCAAATTTCTAGCTAACAAAACTTGAAAACCAAGGTTAAAAGATGCAAATATGCTAAGGGAAAGTTAGATAAATTCCAGAGGGTTTGAAATGCTTATTTGATGGAATGATGTGATTCTACACTAAGGGAAATTAAGAATCCTTAGATCACAGAAAGGAAGAGGGAAAGGAGAGGATCAAACAGGGACCTAGAGAAATTAAGAATTCTATAGTCCAGTTATCAAGAAGAAAACATAATAATGCCAACTAGTTAAAAACAGGGAGCTTTTTATCACTAATCCTATTTAAATTCTCCTTAGTTGATCATTAAATAAGGAAAACAAATATGATATATAAATGAAACTTAAATAAGTACACAATGAAAACGAGAAAAGATTGTACTCATCTGTTTATCTCATGAATCCTTAACTATGATGTTTTTCGCTTCAGTTTCCAGCTTGCTGCTTCAATTTAACTCACAAAAGTCCCAATGTTTCAACCAAATAAGTCTATATTAATCTTCAAAATTTACTCCACACAAAATACTTCAAGGAGTGAAGTATTTATACAAATTCTAAACTAAAATATCTTGAAAAAAATCAAAATTGGTTTACAAAATATCTCTAACTGTTTTATATAAATAGAACTTAAGTAAAGGACACTCAAGACTATTGCATCTATTTGGCACTATTTCTTATGTATAGGTGATGACTAAGAGGAGAATTCAAATTTGATCCAACTCTTAGTTGATGATGAGGCAACCAAGTCACTAACTGCTTCCTTTCTTTGTGCATTCTGCTCCAACAATTCTGCAAACTTGGGGTCCAATGATACCTTTTTTTTTCTCAATCAAAAATATATATGTAAAAATTTAAAGAGGTTATTGTATATCAATATGTTTTTGAGATAAACCTCTTTCAGTTTCCTAAAATTCCTCTCTAGCTGTGCACAATAGGCTCTGCAAAAAGATGTGTAAAACAGAGTTTTACAGAGTTTGAAAAATAGCCTGTAAATATGTGCATTTATCTCTCATTCTGAAATGGATATGAAAAAAGTGAGATATGTTTTGTAGATAGGTCTCTTAGGAACAAAAACCTCCTTCAGTTTTGTAAAATGTATTTCTGATTGGCCACAATCGTGTCTGCAAAATGATGACCTAATAGGAATTTTCTGCAAAAAGTGCTTTCCAACATTGTTTAATATTTCCAAAACCGTAATAGCTGTTAGAAAAGTGAGAGATTTTTTTGTGGCTAGACATCTTATGAACATAAACCTCCTTCTGTTTTGAAAAATTTATTTTATATTGGTCACAATAGTTTCTGCAAAACAATGACTTAAACATGAAATTTCTGCAAAAATGTTCCTTCTTGTTATGTTTTTCATCTTTTCACTTTTTTGTTCTTTTGACTGTTTTACTTTCACTTTAGACAAAATTCAATGTTGGTGAAAGTATTTTCATCTCTTTTTACTATTACTGCCTCCATATTTACTTTTACTGTTTACCTTTGACTGCTCTGTAACTTTGTTTTAACTTTCACTCTGACTTTTACCTGATACACTTTAACCACTGATACTCTTTGACTGTTATGTTTTCAGTGTCATTGTGAATTCTGATTTCACTTTTACCATTCACTATGAAAACTTCATCATTCTAATCTCTCTCTGACTTGATTTTGTTCTCTCTTTGTATGCAAACTGTTTGTTGAATGAAGATATTGAGTTAAGATCTGAGAATTTGGAGCAAACAATTTTGTCAACTAGTATCGAAACTGTTGGCCCAAATCCATATTCTGATAATAACCTGCAAAAATCAAAAAATTTGTTAATGAAATCTTGGCTGCAGGGAGGTGATTGGAGATTCTTCAAATATTTGTGGAATGAGATCAGTTTGTGGAGGTTTAAATCTATTTTTTAGGCATTGTTAGGCTTACTTCTACAAGTTTAAACAGTTTGCAGGAGTATTTCACTTTAACAGAGGGAATTTTGAGCAATTCTTGGGTAAAGATAGTCTTCAATGGGTATTTTAGTGCTCAATTTAGGAATCTGAGAGATGAAAAACTGGGTTAAGACAGGAAACAAGGGTTTCCTGAATGGTTGAGACTATAAAAGATTACTTGTTTGGAGATCTGTAGGTTAAAAGACCTTTTGAAGCCATGGAAATGATTTTTCAAGGGTTTATACTGAAGATTGAACTTAAAATAGAGGCTTTTTTGAGATAATAGCAGTTTCTGAGGAATTTTTCAAGAATTAGGCTGTCGAAGGGTTTTCTGGTAGTATCAGCTTCAAATTGGATGCTGTGAGTTAATGGAAAACTTCAAGAGTCTTTTGAATGCCGTCACTATGGTGAAATTCGGCTTCAGGGGAAAATTTGGCTAACGATGGTTATAAAGTTCATTCACAGAGTCTGGGCGCATTTTCATAACAGCCGAGGGGAAATAATACATAAAACGGAGAAAAACTAAGGTTAAACCTTATATTTTTATCATTATAAGTATCATTTAATGCAGGTCATAGTCAATGGCGGGAGCAAATTTGCTTTGAATGCAAAAACCATCAGTGGTTATCGCGTTGCTTTTAGATGGTGTTCTGTTTTGGCCAATATGAACACGATCGAATAGGAAATAGACACGTAGCATTGGGTGGTATTACAATACCACTTTTGTCGCGCAACTTTTCATAAACTTTTTGTCGATCATTTTAGTTATGTGATACTAGATCTGCATCGTCGGATCTGACTCTGTGATGCGAACGGTCAGGATTTGCTTCAAAGCTACGGGGTAAGTGCAGTGGGACCGGGCTCTTTAATGTGAACTGTTGATATGGTAAGTGGAGATCTACGGTCAAAAAATAATGCGATGGAAAATGGTGGGGGCGAGGGGCATATGTTATCAGGTTCAGTTTAGACCGTTAGATTAAAGGGATGCTTGAAGATCGAATGGCTAATACTCAACGCGATGAGGAAGGAAGGGATATGAAGTAAGGTTATCGTGTTTGATGTGAACCATAGGATTATGATTGTAAAGATGATCGGACGGTTAAAATTGAATCCGATGGCGCTACGGATATGGGATAAAAAAAGGGATTTTTAATATATAAAGTGAGTTTATATATAGAATGGGGCGGTTTATAATGGTTTAACCAAGGTTAGAATTTTGGTAAAGGGGTATGCATCGGGAAAAATGGATAAGTTAAGATTTTAACCTTAGGTTAAGGGAAATCGGGAAAGGTAATATATAAACAAAGGCATAGGTTTAGTGAAGTTCAACTTAGATTAAACTTTGGGAATTACATTTTTTGTTTTTAAACATATATTAACACATGTTTAAGGTTTTTTTCATATATTTTTATTATATAGTAATTAAATCAAAACGATTTACTTACCATAGGGGCAGGATTTAATATAAAGATATATTTTAGCCAGAGGGGTTGTAATGTGGGTGTTTTATTTACACATGTGGGGATTAAATAACTTTGGCTAAAGTTATAATAAGTGGGTTTTGGGGCTATTATATAAAAAGGAGTTATATACTATAGGAAAAGGTCATTTCTATAGGGAATTAATACATAAGTCAAAATTAATATGGAAATGGGATAATGTATACTCAAAATACATAAAAATAACAAGTAAAGTGAAGTTTAAAAGACAATTTGCATTAATCTTATCACTTTAACTTATGATATAATGTAATTTTGAGGGTTTAATGTTTCTCATGTGATGATGGAAATTAGTCAGATGGGAATTATAATGTGTATAAGTAAAAATGAGGTTTTACTTATGATTATTCAGGGGGATGAATGCATGAAATGGAATAATGATGTGAGTTTAGGGATTAATATAGACATTTCACACTTTCAACTAATCAGCCATAGAGCCTTGGGTCCGGTCCCAACAAAAGTCAAGGAAATGACTTGAGCCTTTCTGACTGATATTTTAGAATGCTTCATGACTATGGAAAGGGGAAGTTAGTTATTTTTCAGTCCAGATGAATGATATTTACATTGATATTTTTCACCTTCTTTGACCTACCCAACTTACCATGCTAACATTTTTTCTTCCTTTGTAGTAAGGTGCATTTGAGCTAGCAACTTTTACAACATTTATTCTTTCTAAAAGCAAGTAAAACTATCTAATTCTAAACTTATTTCATCCATGAATCCAGATTAAACTGTTGGATTCATTTTATTTCTCTACCTAAATATTGAATTGTCATGATTAAACTGTATGACAATTCATTATTCTCTATCTACAACAAGTAAAATTGAAAAATGACAAGTTAAGATTAAATTGTTTAACTCATCATGGACTATGGCATTTATTGACACTCTGCCATAGTCAAAAGGTAAAAGTAGTGGCATTTATATTTGCACACTTTCAGGTTTTATTAATTTTTTTCTTTTGGGGTATATTAATTTTTCTAAGACCTTTGATGTTTCTTTTAGGACTTTTTACCCTCTTTTTAATTTTTTTATTTTTTTATTTTTTACTAAATATGGGAATACAACTTGCAGAAGGCAAAGTATGTACATATTTACAAGACTACCATCAGTCAAGTCAAAATTATGAATCCTATATTTATAGGTTGCTAACAATCACAACTTCAAAGCAAGCATTAGCAAGTGAAAAGAGGTAAAAATCTTCCCAATGGATGAGGCACTGGTCTCCATTAAGCTAGAGGTCTAAAGTTCTGGACATCTCTTGAAAATGAGCTGCCTTCCCCAAGTGGAGCCATTGTTAGTCATCAGTAATATTTTCTTCTCATGGATGACTAAATACTTATCCTAGATTTCTAGAAACAAAGTTCATGAACATTGTGAGTTCTATAAATCTCACTGCCTTCATTATCCTTAGGGTAAAATTTTCACTATTTCATCATCCCATCATGTGAAGCTCAGCTCTCTAATCCCAGAAGACCCATCATGGGCTCATGTCACTCGATTTGTTTATGTTTTGTCACCTTTGGCCTCAATCCTCTGTTTTTTTTAGCCTAAACCCTCCACTGCTACCTAGGGCCACCAACCAACCAGCTCTCTTATATCTCCAAAAATACCTCAAGCATTGATGGTCTCAAAACTCTCTCTATAGGCTCTTTAGATAAATCAAGTACATTGGATTTTGGATCTTCAATACATCAGTTTGTACAAAAATTTGTTTTACACCTAAGGATCTTGAGTCAAGTTCTTAAGGAAAGGCCAAGTTCAAAGAGTTTTCCACTAGGTCACCTAGGGTTTCATAGGTCATAGGGTTGGTTTGGTGTTCTAAAAAATCTGTTTTTCCTATGTAAAGAAGCTGCATTCAAAGAAGAAGAATGTCAAGTAACTTTGTGCAACACTAATAAAAAAACCCTTCAAGGAAGGCCTCCTTAGCCAAAGCACAAATTCTGCAAGGGATAGCTGCCCTTGTTCACATTTCTGTAAAGATGATCGAGATGGTCATCAACATAAAAGAGCTAAGGTAATAAGGTGAAATCATCACAAGAAGACATCCACAACAAGGAAAGGTAGCAAGCCTATGTACAATGAGATTCAGGGTTTTTGAGATTGGTTGACAAAACAATGTTGCTAAGTAAGGAACCATCACAAAGACCACCAAGACAGAAGGCAAAGAAACACAATCAAGGACAAATTGAAGATTTTCAGAAATCATGAATGAATAAGGGGAAAATGTGAGGTGAACTGAACATAAATGAATGGACTAGAAAGGGTTATAGAGAACTTAGAAGACAACACTTCTTATTCTTCTCTTATAGCCCCAAAACCTAATAGTTTGGAAGGATAGATAGAATAGGTCAAAAGAAGATGATAAGTCCTCCTTCGTAACAACAGAAGGCATTCAAAGGATGTCCAAGGTGTTCTCTAGGATTTGCCAAGGCAGCACTGCTTCACTACACCAAAGGAAGAAGTTGTAAAGAGTATCAGTGTGAGGGAGGCCTAAGCTTTCCAATTATAGTCAAAGGTCTTCAAAATGGTCAAGATAAAGAAAACATGAGGTGAAATGTCAAAATGAAAATCATGCTGACCCTAAAATCCCTGTTGGGTGACTAAAGGCTGAAAAAGTCCGAACAATGACAAAAAAGATCAAAAACCCTATGTTATGGCACCTGTAGAAAATCAGAAGTGGCCAAGGGAACACATGGCATGGTATCGTTTGCTTAAACTCTATGTCAAAATAAATATGTTACTACCTAAAAAATCAGTGAAGAGGTAAAAAGACATGTTTCAGGTCACCTGCAATAAAAAATGCCAAAAGGGATAAGAATAGTGTTTTCAATTTGTTAAATACATGCAAAAAAAAAACAGTTTGGATAGTCCCCACAATTTAAAATTTAAACAAGGGGGGGCTCTTCATACTTCAGTACACCATTACCTAGAGAAACTCATTTGAGAAAAGTTATGGGCACCTGCAAAAAGGGTCAAGGAGATATTAGTGAAAATCATAAAGTGAGTCAAAGAAAACATAGTAAAAGTGGGTTTTGTGTCTATGATTATTTTCTCAAAGGATATAAAGTGGCTTCAGTCTTCATTTCAAACTCATTTGTCACTTGGTGAAGAGAGAAACGGGCTTAAGGAGAAAAACTGAGTTTTTCACTGTTTCTAGGCAATTTTTTTCTAGCGCTACGCAAAAAGGGTTGGCGCTGCACTAATCCATCCTCCTTTCATTTAGAAAAACACTGTGCTGTGCAAATTTGGCCCGACACTACACTAATCCCGGGCGTTGTGCAAACATAGGTCCGACTCAGCCGGAGACCAACAAACACTGCACACGCTCGGCGCTGCGCTAACCCTCAACAAGGCCTGCTGGTGCTATGGTAACAGACTGACCCGACAGCTCAGGAAGGGCGTTGCGCAAATGCAGAGGACCTAAAAAGGAGAAAAACCTTGCCTCAAGGTCAAATTTTTGTCCTCCATATCGTCTCCAAGGGTTCACAAAAGGCTAACACTAGTAGGTGGCACTCCCTTCTTATCCCAAAGAAATTTTCCAAATTAATTTTCATCTTTTGCGGCTTTAAATTTCAAACCCTAAGTGGGTAAACCATAGGTCTTGCATGCAAATGAGCCTTTGCTTTTGAACCTCCTTGAAACTAGTTTGATGTCATGTGAGGGTAACTAAGTTAGGGTGGCTACAATATACTTTTGAGAAAGGCCTCCTTAGGCTCCAAAGCTACTCAATCCGAAGAACCCTAGCCTCCACATGACTCATTCACCAAAGTTGACTTCATCACCATTTTCACCTTGCTTCACCAAACCCTAGGTTGTCAACCAAAATCTCCTATCATTATGTCAGGAGCTGAGAACAACAGTGTTAGTGATAAAGGTCAAAGGCCTTTGAGACCAAAACATAAGGGAGGAAAATTCAATAGATTAGAGCCTCAAAGCAAAGTGGCCATCACCTCCTCTCCTAGGATCATGTCATGTTTTCAGAATGCAATATGTTTTCAATTTTGTGAGAAGGTCAAACAAGTGAAGAGCCACCCTGAGCTTACAAGGCTCCTCATTCTCAACTTACACAACAAGCACTCAAGCTTTACAGGAGTGGATTTTGAGATCTCATCAGGTGCCATCTCTGAGGCCATAGGTATACCTGTTATGGGTGAGAAGTGGTTTAAGAAGGGAAAATTGGAAAAAGAATTTTTTGAGCCATTCATCAAAACAAGGTATAGAGGAGGCAGCAAGATAGTTTTCCCTTTCTCACACCTCAAACACAGATTTTCACCCTTGATGTTGGTTATCATGAAGTACTTTACCTGTGAGGGGAGATACTCCAGCCTTTATTCCTACCATGTCAGACTCCTCATGCATTTCACAGGGGTTAAGGTGCTCAACTTGCCCTACTATCTTTATAGGAGCATTGAGAAAATGTATTCTGTTGTCCGAAGGAGGACTCCATCCCAACAAATGCATATCTTGTTCCACCATTCCTTGATCAAGATGGTTGTATTATATCAACTGGAGTAGCAGGGTATACCTTGGGAGGTATTCATAGCACATGAAGTCTTCACAACCCCCCATCCTTCTCCTCAACCAAATTTTCCCTCCTCATCTGCACAAGTACCCTCACCACAGGCAAACCTCTCTTCCTCTCCTTCTCTTGATGCAACAGGGGAAGCAGGAAATGGCAGTGAAGAATCACATGAAGATCTAGATGAAGGTGATGATAAATCAGTCCACAATGAAGATGAGTTTGATGATAATGTTGAAAACCAAGAGGATCATGTTGAGGCAGATTACATGGAAACAAATGTTGAATATGAGGATGAGCCAACAGATAGTGAGAAAGAGGTAGAAGACATGGAGACAGATGAAGAAAATAATGATGAAAATAGGAGCAGTGATAATGAAAATGAGCAAA
This sequence comes from Pinus albicaulis, assembly GCA_034641835.2. Lineage (NCBI taxonomy): Eukaryota > Viridiplantae > Streptophyta > Pinopsida > Pinales > Pinaceae > Pinus > Pinus albicaulis. The sequence goes on from CM076574.1 coordinate 378,498,783, forward strand.
GTCTTGATGAAGATAGTGAAAATATGGAAGAAGATGATGAACATGAAGAAGCAACAGATGATGAAGAAGAAATAAAAGGACATGAATAGGAAAATGATGAGGCAGAAACATAATTTGAAGAAGAGGACAATGACAAAGAGGATGACACTGATGGGATAGGCAGTGAGAAACAGGACAACAAAGGAGATAGTCATGACAGTCATGATAGCTATCATGACAGTCATGAAACCAATCAGCCTCCTAGTTAACATGAAAATAATAACAACAAAGGGGATGATTAAGAAGAAAAATACCTTACTGATGAACAAAACCAAGATGAAGCAAGTGCAGGCACTGATAGTCCAAATGAAGACCAAAGCTACAGTGCAGAAGGTAGTAAAGAAGGTAATGATGATGATGGTGTTGAGGATCAAAAGAGCAGTGATGAAACAGAGCAAGTAATGACTGATGAATATCCTAGTAAAGGTGAAGAAGCTGATGGCAGCACCAAAGGTCATAGCCATGATGAATACACTACCAAAACCACCATCACACCTCTTACATGCACCTACCAAAGAGGGCCAAGGAAAGTGTTTATTGCCTCCAAAAGGCAAGGGACCTTGCCATCCGCATCAACTCCAAGGCTTGAAAAGGGAAAATAAAATATGGACCAGGTTAAGAAAGGTAAGAAGAGCAAGCTATCTACTCAAAAGCCTCAATTCATTGACTTAGACAGTGATAACGAGGATAAGGAGATGGCCACCAGACTGCTACTCCAAAGCAAGGATGCACAAATCAAGGAGTGGGAGGGAGATTTTGGCATGGCACAATACATCATTCAGTATTATAAGAATGAGCACTAGCACTTCAAGAAAATAAAAAGAGATCTGACCCTCCAGAAAAATATGACAAAGTACTATGCCATGAAACACAAGCTTGTTCGTGCCAAACTGAAAGAAGCCCTCCTTGAAGTCCAAACCCTAAAGGAGGAAAAAGAGCATGATAGCCTTGGAGTTTTGGTTGAGGCTTCTCGACAGTTTTCCAAGACCCCTTAAGGGAGGTCTCCACCAATTTTGAGCAAATTTGGAAAACTTTTTGTTTTTTTGTGATTTTAAAGGCTCATTAGCGCAACGTTACTGGCACTACACTAATACATGGAGCATCCTCAGGAGTATGACTCAACATTTTTTAATTTTTCACACCTATCACACTTTTCTCACCAAGTTTCAGATGATTTGGAGCAGGTTTGACCCCTCAAAAGGTCAAAAAACCCCTCTTTTTTCACCATTCTTCCACTATTTCAGACCTGGCGCTGTGCTAATAGAAGTCTTGGGATTTTGACATTTTGACTAGGCTAGATGAGCTAGATTAAGAAGCTACAAGCATTTTGGGAAATTAGACTCATCAGGCTTTCCAATGAGCCATCACGGAGCCAAATCCGACATTGCGAATGGGTCCAAAACTTGGTCGCAAAAGAGCCTATTTTCTGCTAAAAGTGGCACTGCGCAAATGGATTGTTTAGTGTGTTTTGGACCAAAAGTAAAAAAAACACACTCATTTATTGCAAAATCATCTTCGAGTGTTTTTTGAAGAAAATCACTCTAAAATTAGGTGCAAGAAGTTATTTTAGCATTTATTTCATGAGATATTTTGTGCCTTGGGCCTTCCATGGTCTCTTAGGCATAAATGACATTTATGAGTAATTTTGACATTTTCCAACCCTATCTAGGGTTTTTACCCTCCTTTGTTGAGTTAAATAGAGCATGAGGGCTTCATTGTAAATGTTGACATTTGATGAGCTTTGAGAGCAATACATGGTTTTTATGAGCTTGGAGAAGAAATTGGTGTTGTGGAGTTTATGAATGGTTTGCTTGGATTGATGATGGAGAAGCTTGTTTGCAGGATCCCCGAGCTTGGTTTAATGGTGATGTGCCTCTAATTTGTTCATGTTTTCTTGTTTATCATTATGTTTCATCCTTCTATATGCAGTAGAACAGAAAAGTGTAGGTTAATAAATGCTCTTTGGAGCACCTTGATCCTCCTGCCTTCTACTGCCCTGATGTTTTCCTCTACTGGGTGTGTTTAAGGAATTCTTAGCTGCTCCTTAAGCCTTTTTATGCTTGTTTGTTTCATCTATGGATTAAAATGTTAGTTTACAAATATGATTCATGGCAAGCCCTGCTTATTTGATGCTATCTAAACTCTGTTTTTGAAATCTCTCTTTGAAGTATTACTTGTTAGGTTAAGCCAAGGAGGTCTTGTTCTGATCTTGCCCTTTCTCCATGCCTATCAGTTTGCCTCAAAGTTCTTTGTAGCTTGATCAATAATGTCTAGGAGTTCCCTCTTTGATTGATTAAATTTATTGTGTCATCTTATATGTTTTCCAATTCTGAAGGTGAAATTACTAAAGTTAGATAAGCTTTCTTGCTTTCTTTGTTTCATTGGACTGTTTATCTTGGATATTTATTTGTTTAAATATTATCATTGAGTAAATGGTTTTCCCTATCTCATGATTAGTATCTTTTGCTTATCATATTTGAGACTTTCTTGTTTATAGGTATATGACAAAGGATACTTCACTGCCCTTTGCTCTACCTTGTTTTTCCCCAACTTAATGTCCATTTCATTTCACTCATGACCTTAAGGATGCATTGACCACACTAGATTGGCCCTGTAACACACTTTGATTCATTATTGAGATACCCATGACTTTCATTAACTCCATAGCCCAATGATTTGAAGACCTCTCACACCACCTATTCTCCTGTTCATCTTACCCAACCAAAACAATCAACAAACCCTACACTTAACAACTAGCCTAAAATCAACCATCTAAAGCAAACAAGAACACATCATTTGAATCTAATAGAGAGAGCCCTCTCTAAGTCCAGGAAGGCTAGGACCTAGGACTCCAAACATTGGTTTCATGTTCCTGTGCATTTGGTCTACCAATCTGCCAAATCACGGGACCCTAACACAAGATTCTTTAATGAACCTTGCAGAACTTAAAAAAAAAAAAAAACTCACACCACTAAAACCAAATGATTCTGTTTCTCTAGACATGAGTGTTGCGGTCTCTGTAATCGATTAAAGGTAGTTTTCATTGTAATTATCATGCAACTTTTTATAAACATAAAATGTCTGCTTCATTGTAAACATCGTCATTCTCTCTTCACTTTGCCAAACTATTTCAATGCACAAATTTAAGACATAAATCGTGTCGTTTAAGTCACTCATTCATTAAAGATCTCCAATGTTCGTTCTCTCTTCGAATTTTCAGGCTATGCAAAAAAAAAACATACATTTTAACCACGTTCAAATCCAACGCATTATGGCATATTAAGAAGTACAACATCACACTATAAATGAAATGGTCTATCGTTCGCCTACGTCCTTTTTAATGACAAACGCTAAAAAATATAATGTGAAAAAACGTGTTAAGAAAACCAAGGGATGCAATCTTTGATTGAGTTTGGTGATATGTTCTCAGGATTTATGGATTTATGGTTATGTGTAATACAACTTTGTGTGGTTTACGTTGTAAGTGTCATATTGTGTGTCCCCTTTTTATTAACATCAATATTCCATACTAAATGTTCTTTATACCTTTTGACCATATGGATAGTGTGATGATGACTCACTTACGTTAGCATATCATGATTAGGAATTAATTAGACATGTTGCAAATGGTTGTTGGGCCTTTTAATGTTTGAGTGTTATAAAATGTTTAAAAAAAAACAAAATCATGAATAGAATATTTACGATGCCTATAGTGTATGTATAACATTTGTACAAATTTTATTTTACTAAGGTTTAATAATATGATTTTATATATTATTTACAATTTAATAAAAATGATTCCATGTACAAGAAATGCAATTTATATGTATGAATATGTTCTTAATGTTGTATTTTTTGTTAATACAGATGTGCGAAGGAATGTGACGAAAACTAATAACTAAATTGATCAATATTTAAATGTGACATGATGAGCCAAGTTTTTTTAGGGAAAGTCAACCAGCGAAATAAAATGCCAAATGTGAGCTAATGTGGGAAAATGAGACCAATGATAGAAGTGTCGTTTTGTAAAGGAATGATCATGTGTAGTGATACAAGTGTCATCATGCGAGACAAGGGTCCATGACCAAAAGGAAAAGTAGAAACAAATTTACATGAACAAAGGTGATGTGGCTACAACAACTGGAGACACACGAGAGAGAAAAAATTATCTCTGCATAGGATTAGATAGAAGTTGTCCCAAAAATATTTATATCTTATACCATTCCCAAGGGTTCCACACAAGATCCGACGAAAGTAGAGTGAGCACAAAATGATAAGATTACTTAAACGACCAGTTCCAAAATAATTAATCCAAAGAAAGGGAATATTATTTACTTTAAAATAGGACTCAACTAATTAATAGTAAAAATAGCTATGAAGTCACTTGAAGATTAGCGACCATCTGATATAACATTATCCCTTTACATGAAATTGCTTCGCTGCCACCAAGCTTGGACAATACCTCGGTGAAATTTTCATGGTACCATACAAGCATGGCCCCACTGCCAGCGAGCATCCATAGCCCCGATGAGTTTACTTGTACTTCCAACGCATGTGTGATTTAAACTCTTTTTTAATTATAATTTAGACAATTTCTTTTAGTATTTCTTGTTTGGAAATTGGGTGAAGAAAGCAGGGTAGTACACAAAGATATGTATTGAAAAACAGATGGAACACTATTAAAGATTGACCTTGCTAGACCTATTGGCATCTACCAAAGTGGAGTATTTTATATATGTGGAGGGGAATGAGAGGGATTCAAATTCAGACTGATGACAATTCGTTCATCTATTTAAATGAGTTCAAATTATTTAAACCAAGACTCTATGTTCCCCATTATAAATGATTAAGATGTGAGAAGTAGGAACTTATATCTAGTTATAAATAGAGAGTGAGGATTTCCCCATGCAGACCAGCTGGCATGGTCATTTGAAATAAGGTTCCTCCATATAAAAGGTTGAAAAAAAACCATAAAAGGAAATGCACACAAGAAATAAGAGAATATAAAAGAAAACTAAGTAAAATCAAAATAAAACGGTTAAGGCATAAAAGGGCAACAACACAAGATAAAGCAAAAAAAAAACTCCAAATCATGTTTGGATAGATTGAGATGGTGATACAAGTGTCTTATCCGGTTGTGATGAATAAAGCTTTCCAAAATGTTCATTATGGTGCAATCATGTTTCCAAACTTGTTTATGATATTATCACTATGATATTGGCATTTACTCAAAATAAGTTTGTTTAAAGAGAAAAACTAAAGATAAAGATTAAATTGAAATAAAAAATAATGATGATTATGATTATTAAAGTCCTAATTTTCCATGACTGATTTATTCAAAAACCTAAAATTAAAATAAATCAAACTGATTATAGTCCTATTACATACACACTATACGGAATTTGCATCGGGTAAAATGATCAATTATATGTATATTTCCAATGCAGCCATCACATCAGTTCTGTCCCTGCAATCAGAGATATGACATGTATTAGTAAAGGCAGTGGAACAAAGCTATATTAAAAAAAACACAAGTATGTACATCTAACCTTAAGAAGTTATGAGAAGACAAATTATGTATAACAGTCTTATTTTGAAACAAATCTTGTAATAAAATTTCAAAAGGATCTGTAATATTCCCATTTAGCCCAAGCTAATGGGAATATCTTATTTTGCCTTATTTTATCTTACATTTCATGTTTATGAATAAAATATGAAGGAGGACATGTAAAACTCCTAAAAATCATGAATAAATCAATGCCTATGTAAACAGAGACATATCTGGGCCATGTAAATAATCTCTTGCAGGTGTGAATGGGCTTAAATCACAAGACTGGGTCAACCTTGACCAAATCAACAGTGCAGTCTAGGTGCAATGAACCTTATGGATACACAACGCAGTTCTAGATGAAGGCTCCACATGTGAAATGGGTTAACTCATTGAGGTGGTTTAGGGTTTGACAAGGCTTTCATCCTATAAAAGAAGGAGGAGGACAACAAGAGAAGGTTGTTGATGTTATTATTTTCTGAAGGTATTGTCTGCTTAGACATCCTTTGTTGGGGTTTCCTGTTTAGGAACTCCCCACCTCCTTCCTTGAGCAGCTCTTAGAGGAGTCTTTTTTGTCTATTCCACTATTCGGCATTTGGCCAAGCCTCATCTTGCATCTACAGCGCAGTCCTGCTTAGGATTGGGTTATCCATGTGAGCTGCAGCAAGTGGAACACTAGATCTGCTCATATCTAGCTTGTACTGGTGCCTTTTCTCAGTTAGTGTGTCTTTTAACCTCCTAGAAGAGTGCATTAGTGGGTTGAGCTTCAGATCCATACATTGGCAGTAGGCCAAAGCATTCTCAGGGCCAGCAACGCAGTTCCTCTTCCATGACTGCGTTATTTGGAAGAGAAGAGTTGCAGGGTGACTTGGCATTATCTTCAAAGGAGAGATCTCTAGTGAAGGGTTCCTTCCTTTCATTGTGGTTATCCGTGGATTGGCCAACCAATCCATGTTATTTCAGATTTGATCTGCTATATATGTTATTATTCAGAATTTTTTGAATACTTCTGCATATTTGTGACTTAGATCTCAAATCTACTCTTGTACCTTCATGTTTTGCTAAGATCCCCAAGGGGAGTGTATAAAGGAGCATTTCTTGTTTACAGATATGATATGGATCTAACATTTTATGTACAGATCTATTGTAGATCTGAGATGTAATCTACTGTATGCTTCAGCAATGAAAATTACGTTTTCAATCTCTTTCTTCATTTTCTTGTGTTGTAGTGTGTCATTCTGAAGCCTGGATCCATGTAAAACTTCTGTCTTTCTCTGATATATTGCATAAATCATATCATAGGTCTGATCTACTGATGTTTATACTTATTTTCATCTAATTCCTTCAGAATTTACGGTGCATATGCTTCAGTCACATTCTGCATACTCTAGGTCATGAGAAATTAGCAATTTTAAGTCTAGTCAAGATTGGAGGAACTGTTTAATATAGCTAGGATCATTTTTTTGACCTGAAATTTGATATAGGAGTTTCACATGGCCTAATCTAGAATATCCAACCGTCATCCCTCCTTATTTTTATGCAGATCCTTTAAATTACTCTTTTTAGGGCATAAATCACTGCTTTTCCCCACACTTTTGAGTCAAGAAGTGAAGTAAAGTTGTTGCTGATACTTAGAAGGAAGGATCAATCATCTAGCATTAGTTAAAGATGATTTATTTCTGCTCTCCAACTTTATAATACCTTAGGGTATTCTTACTATTGTAGAAAATACCTATATTGCTGCATTTCCCCACTTGGGAAGGAGAATATAGGCCATATACTTGCTGAGGTTCTTTCATATGCTGGTGAGATGTTGTTTTACATCTAATGAGTTGTTTACATTTTCATGCTCATGATTTTTTGAAGCTGCACATTGGTAATAACTCAAAATATTCACAATAGTGTAGTTGTTTCCCATTTTTGGGATAGTACAGGATCATAGAATTAAGGGTGAATACTTGATACCTCTTGAAGATAATTCCAAGGAGAAGAAACTGACAGGATTAGTTCAGATGCTATACCTTTGGATGTTGTAGCTTGTTGCAATATGTCAGTAGTATACACATGATTATCTAATCTACTATTGTTGAAATCGCAAGGAGAACTGGAAGACCTAACACTAGGAAGACAAGGCCAAGAAATTTTATCGTGACAAGATTTTATAAGATTATGAATATGAAAATCATTGGAAACCAAATGATCAGGTACATCAAAAGATACAATGTTGTGTTTATCTACAAGAGATAGTGAAATAGTAGGAAATGAATCTATCAACATATATAAATCAATATCTCTTTGTGATGAAGGTATTTCAACAATCTCATCATCGAAATATTTTTCATATATGGCCTCCCTTTCTTGAAATTGATGTAATTGGTATGATTCAGAATAATCAACAAAAGGAGAGAAAGGTGATTGAAAATCGTCAAGGATCGATAAAGAATCCTTCTCACAAGAAATATGGTCCTCAAATAAAATTGAACCTGTTGAGGGCAGGTTTTCATCAGAAAGATCTATAATATCACTATGGTTTGTACTCTGATCTATGAAAAGGTCTGGGTACAAAAAATAATGAACTCTAGAGTATATCATATTATGCACATCCATATGATTTTCCTCCTCATGGATATGGAATGAATATAGATCTTTTGTTAGAATTGAGTGTTATTTCAAATGAAGATTATCACATTGTTCATTATTTAGTTCTTGAGGTGTAATAATTCATGCTGAAACTGCATGAGATTGATTAGAATGTTCAACACGTTTAAGAAATAAATCAAGAACATCTTGTTCTTCTATGTGTGAACTATTAGATTTACTGGAAGAAGAAATAAGAAACTAGAAACATTCTAATAAATCATCTTGAGAAGGGAGATCTTTGAGGGGAAATATAAAGCAAAGAGATTTATATCTATAATAAAATTCATCAACCCATTCATTTTGTTGCATCGTAAGAATTCCTATATCCAAACATATCTTATCATATTCATAGAACTGATGTGATGAAAGGAAAGTTTCAACAAAGTGTTCCCAAGAATGTATATATTTTTTTTGGAAGTGTAGTATACCATCCCCTAATCCAAACTTTAAATGTGAGAGTGAATAAACTGCGTAGCTCATTTTCATTAGTGATATTAAAAGAATTCCATTTGACTAAAAAATGTGAAACATGATCTACAGCAGTAATGCCAATCTCACCATCATATGTTGGTCTAATCAAGGACAAGATAGTTTTCTTGAGAAAGCTTTTGGTAGGTTCAGGTGTGCTAAATGCATGGCCCAAAGGATGAGCCATGATTAACAAGATAAAATTTCACACATGGAAATATGTGGCCCTCCTTCTAGCATCAAAATTTTTTATGCCTGGAAATGTCTTAGCTCAACATGGGATAAATTGCTAGATCCAAGTCTCAATTAAATTATTTTCCATTGTGATGGAAATCCTGACTAGTTCAAATGGGTTTCTAGTTACCCGTATCCTAAGTCTAGCCTAATTTACCAGAGTCTAAGTTACCTAAACTAGTATGTACAATATGTATAAGGACAACCTTCAATTTATATATGAGTGATGGTAATCAAGATTAACAGACTTAAAGGAAAAAGGAGTCATATATATGATATCGTTTAGGTGAGATTATCCTTTATGATTTGACTGAAACTAAGGCTCAGGCTAGCCATTGTAAGGCATGCTCCTATGCAAGGAGACTTGAAGGAATAAAAGAACGTAAATTGAATGCAAACAAATATTAATCCAAAGATAAAACAAAATGAAGTGGGATTCTTTGCTGACCAAAAGAAGGATAACCTTACTTTCAATCAAGGGACTAAAGACAAAATAAGGGGAGAGAATCATGATTTAATCTGAGATTGAGATTCATTTTTAAATCGTCAAAATGATTTGGAGATTTCAAATGGTTTACGCGCTTATACAATGAAATGATCTTAATAAGGGGTTATTAAAATAATTTCAATCGCATACCCCAAATTCAATCTTGTAACATGGACTCATTTTAAGATCTACATCAAACTAAGAAAATAATTCCTAAGTTCAATATAAGGTAACACAAGCTTAATTTAGAACGAGAAAAATAAATAATTATTTCGAGTCTTATAAATGAACTCCATAAATCTATTAGCAATTTAGACATGCCAAATCAATAAGTAAGATTTTAAATATATTAAAATTTCATTCAAAAGAAATACTACACAATTCCAAAATTATATCTTCTCAATTATTGTATTATATGTATATAGTGACAACAAAAAGAACATTATGCATAAATAATACACATAAAAAGGACCATGAGCAAAACCATTTCTATATATATAATAGGTTGATAAAATTTTAAAATATGTATATAGAATATCTAAAATATTGTATACAATATACCATAATAAACATTTTAAAACATATTATAAACATTTTATAATGTAACAAAGACATGGCAAATCAAAATACAATATAATGCTATGTTGTACGTATCATATCTCTGTAAAACATGTTGTCCCCATATGTTATAAAAAAGCCTCCACACCACCATACATACCATATATTTGATGATGTTGTATGCCTAGTAGCAAAGATGAATTATGTTAATTTATTGGCTTGTTTTTAAAAGGAAGACGCAGAGACACCCCTGCAATTTGTGGGATCCTTCCCTTTTACCCAGTTCCAATTTCTCACTCTCACTCCTCCTGTATTCATCCACCCCTTTTATGTGTTTCCAATTACCCTTCCTTTTCCCCCAATTTATCTGTAGATTGTGAGCACCCTCTTTGCGTTGCCAATTTCCCTTGCAGCACAACCAACATCATGAATGGTAAACATGTAAAATACAGAGACATATAAAATATCTTCGCAACAGGTAAGATTCATATTACTACTGAGGAATTTAAAACACAGAAACTGAAGGGAGGGAATCCTGACACCACATGACAAAGAATTATCCTAAGAAGGGCGAATATGGGTTCAGAAGTTTTCATTTCTGATCATGCAAGTCTGCTCATAAGCTTGATGGAAGTCTTCATTACAAGGAGCCCGAACCGTGGGATGAACCTCTCGCAGAAGAGGGTTCCAGAGGACCTGCATATGAGGCTCATAGGGAAGCGAGGAGGTCAATTGTGGACGCAGACTAACTGGGTTGAGACCATAAGTTGGTCTCGCTCTATAATGTAAAAGCATACAGAGTTTTAAATGGGTTTCGCTACCAAACTGAGCACTTGACTGAGATGCATTGAGGACTAAGGATGGGCTTCTAAAACAGGGCTCAATTACTAAAGACCCTTCATTAACACTATTATAGAGAAAACAATAAGTTCAATACTGGCAAGCAAACCCGCTACATAAAGGAAAAACTTCATGCATGGCATTACAACCTTCTCCCAACTTGATGTCGCCTTCATTAACAGGAGAAGGAAATTGAAAGACAAATATGGCAATAGCCATGACATACCAAACTACCCGACGTCACCGTAGCCCTAATTCCGTCTCCTCAGACTGCTTTGTGGATTTCCTGCTGAGAACCTTACCTCATTGTGGCTCCCTTTCCTTCCTTAACCCAATCCGCAGGCTCTTTTTCCAACTCCATTCTAACATGATTTGCTGGCGTCCAACTTTTCCGCAAGCTTCCATAATGGTTAAGCGTGTAAACGCGTACCGTCCTTCGGCCTTCTGCAACTATATCAACTATTGGACAAGATGGATGGTCAAGTGCGCGCCTCCTCGTGGCACGGACCTATATCCATTCGTGTCAACGTAGCAGCCCGATCAAGAGATTATTGTGTAATATGATTTCATATATTATTTACAATTTAATTAAAATAATTCTATATATATTATATGCCATTTATATGTATGAATATATTTTTGATGTTATATTTTTTTTTGTTAATACATATATGCCAAAGAATGTGATGAAAACTAATAATTATTAAATTGATGAATCTTTAAATGTAACATGATGGGAAAATGAAATCTTTGATACAAGTTTCATTATGTGGATAGAAATGATAACATGCAGTGACATGCGAGACAAAGTTCCAAGACCAAAAACAAAACTAGAAACGTATTTACATGAAAAGAGTGTTGTGGCTACCACAAAACCCTAATAGATATATCTATTAAAATCTATTTTAAACCTTTATAAACTTAATTAATACTTGCTTTCGGGTTCGTGGGAGGAGAGAAGAAGTATAGAGTTGGAGGCCCAAAACCATCAACCATTGGAAAAAATGGACATAGGATCGGGTGGAGATGTGGTAGTTCTCCGATGCCTTTCATACAAAGCACACGAGTCACGTGTTTTGGGTTTTAATACGTTTAAGAGGTTATGTGTGCCCTTATGCTTCATTAAAATTTTGAGCCAACTTTGAATATAATCATTGCAGACGTGAGGTACGATATAGGGGAGTTAGTTTAAGGTTTGTTTATTAGTTTTATATTTTATTTCTTTAATATTATATTGAGTTTAATTAATTTATTTTATATTTAATTTTTAATATATTTAATTAATGTTTTTATTTATGTTTTACTTATTATATTTAATTTTTTTATTAATAATTAAAATTTGTATTTTGATTATTTAATTTTATTTTTATTTTTTATTTTCTATTTAATTTATATTTTTAATTTAATTTTAATTTATAATAATAGTTATAATTTATAAAAAAATTATGCAATTTTTAATTTAAAATTAAGGTTTTAGTTTTGTATTTAATATAATAAGATTTTAGGAGATAAAAAAGATGTTTGAATGGATTAACAAAAATCTCACTAGTCAGCTCTATGAAAGAGAGTCTGAACTAAGAGAGTCTGGCTTCTGCAAAACACTCTATGTTCTCAACACACTTCAAACATTATATAGCATACAAGATCTAGGGAAGTTAGAACCATACCCTAAGAAATAGAAACTAATTCCTATCCTAAGGTCTCGTGAACCAACTCACTAATATAGGAGATTCTCCATTATCTTCAACACTCTCCCTTAATGGAGAAAGGGTTCACAAATATGCCTAACATCTCCCTAAACATTTCAAACTTAATTTTTCCAAGAGGCTTAGTGAAGATGTCTGCAACATTATCACACGTTTTACAATATACAAGATGGATTTCTTTTGATTGAACTTTCTACCTAACGAAGTGGAATTGTGTATCAATGTGTTTAATGTTCTTGTGAAACACCAGATTATTAGCAAGTTTGATTGAACTCTGGTTGTCGCATTTGATTGTTGTTGCATCTCTCTGTTCTTCCTCGACATCCTGGAGAAGTCTTCGTAACCAAACTGCCTCACATGTTGCTACACACATGGCTTGATACTCTGCTTCCACTGAAGACAAGGAAACTGTGTTATGTTTCTTACTGCGCCATGTAATGACCCCAGATCCAATGCTAAATGCATAGCCTATTACGGATCTTCAGTCGTCTACATTTCTAGCCCAGTAGGAATCTGAAAATCCTATCAATCTAACATCAGAAGAATCAGTATAAATAATACCATAATCTGCAGTTCTTTGTAGATACCTTAAAACACCTTTTGTTGCATTGCAATGACTATCGAGTGGTTTGGACATGTATTGACCTAGCACACTAACTGCATAAGCCAAATCTGGTCTAGTAGTAGTTAGGTAGATTAGGCTGCCAACCAGCTGTCTATAAAGTGTCGCATCTGCCTCTTTAGAGCCATCCTCACTTTGAAGTTTAATGTTCTGTTGTAGTGTACTGTTGTAGCCTTGCAATGATCCATCCTGAATCTTTCCAGTAGACCTCTGACATACTTACCCTGGGACAGAAAAGTTTGTCTTGAATCTCTCCAGATCTCGAGACCCAAACAATATCTTAATTCACCAAGGTCTTTCATTTCGAACACTTGTGACATTTGTTGCTTGATTTCTTTGATTAGATCAACAACATCACCTGTAATAATTAGATCATCTACATACAAAGAAATCAACAATATGCACCCATTTTCATCTTTCATGGTATACAGATTAGGATAGTTTTTACTTCTATTGTAACCGTGTTGCAGAAAAAATGAATCAATCTTTTCATACCATGACCTCGGTGCTTGTTTTAGTCCATATAGATCTTTCTTTAATCTATAGACTAAATATTCTTTCCCTTTCTGGACAAACCCCTGAGGTTGCTCTAAATAGACCTCCTCTTTCAATTACCCATTTAGAAATGCATATTTTACATGTAGTTGGTGAATCATCCAATGTTTCTTAGTAGCTAAAGAAATCAACATTCTGATAGTATTTAGTTTAGCTACGGGGGTGAAGGTTTCCTCATAGTTAATACCTTCTTTTTGTGAATACCTCTTTGCTACCAATATAGCTTTTAATTTATCTATGGTTCCATCTGCATTAATCTTGGGTTTATACAACCATTTACAACCTATGGTTTGTTTCCCTTCAGGAAGTTCAACCAGCTCCCAAGTGTTGTTTTTGAGAATAGATTCATATTCCTATTCCATATTTGTTCTCCATTCATTACATTGATTTGCTTCTCTATAACTAGAAGGTTCAACAACATTCATCATACTAGTTATATAGGCATTTTCCCTATATCTAGCAGGCAATTGAATCTACTTACCTGATCTTCTGAGCATTGGTGTAGCTTCCAAACCATTCTAACTTTCCTTTGACGAACTCGGCTTGATTGATGTATCTGAATTCTTTTCTTCTGCTCTTTCTTCTGATCTTGGCTGTTACCTATTTCTTCACTTTCTTCCACCAAAAATGGAATATCCCATTCCTCATTGCGCTTATTAGATTCATCATAAAATTTCTCATGGAATATGACATCTCTACTAACCAAAATCTTGTGAGTAGAGGGATTAAATAATATATAAGCTTTAAATTGTGAACAACACCCTACAAAGGTACATCTGATGGCTTTTGAGTCTAGTTTTCTTCTGTCTTCCTTTGGAATGTGGGCAAATTCTTTAGACCCAAATACTCTTAAATGTTTTACTACAGGCTTGAAACCATATAATGCTTCAAAAGGAGTTTTAAAGTCGAGACTTCTTGTAGGACTCCTATTTTTCAAATAAACTGCAGTATTATGTTAGGTCTCCATAGTTTGCAAGGTTGGCAAGTACAAACACTGCGGAGCCTACATCAAGACCACTTTGGAATCTGAGGATCTAGCCATCCTAGATTTAGAGAGGGATCTCTCTATTTATGTGTTTTCAAGGATATGATATTTAACGCTTATGATATGATATTAGGCTAGTTATAAAGCACAAGGGTTTTTGTTTGTTTTGGTTGGCATGAATATCATTAAAATGAAGGAAGTCTTTTTGAGGGGTAAAGGTGTGAGTAGGTTGAAAGTGGTTCAGCTGATAAGATAGGTAAGAAACAGTGTCAATCCATTGGGCTATGGAGTCACAAAAGGGTTTAATTGGACAACAGGTTTCAAGAGTGGTCTATGGGGCAAGTCATCTATGTCAACAAATATCTTTAAGTTGATTTATAGAATGAAACATTAAGAAGTGGTGAAAGAAGCAAACACATAAGAAAACAAAGAGCAGCTTAAGATCAAGTAAGGACTTTCAACCTAGCTTGCTTTTAGCATACTCAAAGGAAAAACACAAAGCAACCTAAGATCAGGTAAGTACTTTTAAACTAGCCTGCTTTTGATATACCTTTAAAGGAAAACATTAAAAACAAAGAATAGCTTAAGATCAAGTAAAGACTTTTAACTTAGCTCGCTTTCAGCATATTCTCAAAGGGAAACATTCATGATGAACATAAAAAGTAGTCTAAGATCAGGTAAGTACTTTTAAACCAGCCTTCTTTTGACATACTCTTAAGGGAACTTTTCAAAGCAACTGTTGGAGAAGAAACTAGAGGACAGGGCTAACCATAGACTTCCCTAGTTCAACTTTACTTAGCAGAATTTTCAAGAACATTCAAGGACAAAATCTCAAGTTTTATTCAGCAAGACAACGGCTCACCAACATTCCTTGACTGATCACACTCTATTGAATTATCCTCAAATACACAATTAGCAGAAAACATAAAGATAAAGATTTATCAGTGAGATTTAGGGTACTTGACAGTAAATCCTAATCTATATTTGTTGTTATTTATTAGAGAATATGGACAGTATGGAAAACATGAGAAGAATAACAATTTACAATAAGAAAAACATCAACATGGACATAGACCAGGATCCCATAAATCAACTTGTATATTTGATGTCCAAACCAGTTACAATCTTCAAGTCCAGTGGGTCTTTACATATTCAAACTTCTCATCTCAGCCTATCTTTCTTCGATTAAAAACAGAGCTTCAGCAGCCTCAATAGCTATTTACAATCAATGAGAATTCAAAGACCAACCATAATAATGAACTCCTCATATGATATTTATAGGTGAAATTGAGGAGGTGGAGTAAGAAGGAGGTCTATTTGTGCAATTAATACAGAGTAATTGGTTCTCGGCCTTTGGGAGGCCTAAGGGATAAAATTTCAGATGTTTATCTCTGTTTTAATCCATTTTACATTAAATTTCATCAACCATAGTTACTTTTGTTGACTTTGGAGGCTTTTTTGGTAGGTTGGCAATTAATTATGAGCTGTCTTTGACAAAATATCTCTGATTGTGCATTTACTGTGTATTCTTTTGAGGAAATAAGTCTGTAGGTGGCATCTTGAGGAGTAATTGCCTCAATGATGTGTCATTTGGAGGCTTTCTTTGTTGATTTGTGCTGATCTGGCACTTTGAACTTCAATTAGGCCTTTGATATTGCTTTTGTACCTTATAATTATCTTCGGAGCCTTTAAAATTTTCCTGCTGGCTGTCTTCACCTTAAAAGTGTGTTTTAACATTAAAAACTGTAGGATTAAACCTTTAATCCTTCAACCTTACGAATTAACCCTTTACACTTTGATTATTTGTTGACTTTCCCTTTAATTCTTTAACACTGTGTTTGCTGGTGTACATGTGTCTTCGCCTTGTGGATGGTTTAATGATATAACCAGTGTTCATAAAACATTGGTTAATACCCGGACTTTATACCCCCAACAACTTCTTTTCTGCATCGATAAGTCTTTAGAAATGATAATATTTTGCCTTGTGCCACTATTTCTTGGCAATAAGACCGTTTTTATTTGATAACCCACCTTTTAAAACCTACTTGAAGGAGGGTTTTAATTGCTTAGGAAGCTGGTGGTGGTGGAGGACACGCAGGCAGAAGAGGAGATTTCGTGGTGTAGGGGTGAAAACCTGTGAAAAAAAGGCTTAAAAGTGAATTTGGCGCGAAATTAGGGGTTGGTGGTTTTGCAAAAATCGTCGGCGGTTTTCGCGCAGCAAGTGGGTGGTAAGCTGTTTTTGTTTGATTGAACGCAATCCATTGAAAAGAAGATGCGTGGCTTTTGTAAAACCAGCGGTCTCGCGTGATTTTTTTTGTTTAAACCGTGACGGCAAAATTTGTGCGAAACGTGATCCTGACCGTCAGATGAGGAGGGGCAGATCCGACGATGCAGAGAGGGGGCGCGACAAAAAGGTGCATAGGCAGGAGTTTAGTGGGGGACAGGTGGCAGTGAGAGATTGGTGGAGTGTTTGAATAGTGGGGGTAAGTGGGTCCGGAGGGGTTGGGTGCCGGGATTGAACGAGAACCGTCGAATTTTAATAAATCAACGATGGGGATCGGTGCGAACGGTGGATGAATAAACCAAAGGTAAGGGGCGGGGGCTAAGAGAAAAAAGGGAAGGTGCGGTTTTATGGGGAAAAGGAACCAGGGGTTAAGAACAATGAGGCTAGAGAGGAGAAGTGATGGTGGTCATTGATCTTGGAAGATCAACGGTGGGAGTGGTTTTGTGGAGTGATAAGGTGGGGGAAATATGTAACGGGACGGGGGCTTAAAGAAGAAGGAAAGGCAGGGTCTGATGGAGGGATAAGGTGACCCGAGGCAGAGAAGAGGGGGCTTAAAGGAAATGGAAGAAATGGGGCGATCAACAGATTAAACGAGGGTTGTCGGATCCCATGGATCTGCGGTGTAGATCTCGTCGGGGAAATTTTGTTGGGGTGGGAGTTTTATGAAAGAAGATGCGGGTTTTTCAATGAAAATTCCAATGCAATGGGGGCTTGGGATAAGGGGCAAGCGTGGTTCTGTGGGAGAACTAAGAACCGGGGCTAAGGGAAGAGGGGCTGGGAGTGAAAGGTTTTTAAGCGCTCGGTTGCGGGGCTGGGTCACCTGACGGAAAATGAGTTGGGGACTAAGCCGAAAGGGGCTAAAAACCCGAAACCTTTATATGAGCAAAAAGGCTTAAAATGAAGCCTTTTTAGGTGTTTTTTAATGTTCCGATAAGTAAAATAGGAGTTTTTAAACCATAAAAAAGGATTTTTATGAGTTTGAAAGGGATTTTGAAGGTTTTTTGAGGATAATCAGTGTAAAATGAGAAGGAGAAAAGGGGATTTTTCAAAGGAAAATGAAGGGTAAATGAGGGAAAAAATGAGTGAAATAGGCTTAGAAAATGATGGGAAATGGCCTGAAAACTGTCTCTTTGGATGTCAACATGGTTTCTTGGTGTATTTCTTCAATGAAACAGTAGTGAAAATCACTTTTTGAGTTTAGGCAACATCAAAAGGCTTCAAGGATGAGAAATTTTCTTTGAAAATAATTTCTTGAAGGCTCAAGACCTGTTTTAACCATCATTTGCTCTGACAAAAATTCACCGATGGTTAACAGTGGCTCCACTTGGGGATGGTAGCTCCTTGGAGGTGTCAAGAACTTTAGAAATTGATCTCTGGGATGTAGACCTGTGCCTAATCCATTGATAACTTTTCTTCTCTGATCATGCTGCTTTAGAAAAGATGATTAGTATATCAGCAAATAAATTTCCCCCAAACATTCTACCTACACATTCTACTTTTCCTAACATTTTTTCTTCATAAGGCGCACTTGGACTTGCAAACCTTTTCCATCAACATTTTATTCTTTTATTGAAAGCAAGAAACTAGTCTAAATCCACCCTTGTTTCTTCCATGAGTTCAGATTAAACTGTTGAACTCATTAATTCTCTACCTAAGCTAATATTTGCCAGGATTAAACTGTCTGGCAGATTTTATTCTCTATTTTCTAAAACAGAAATTGAAACATAGTCAAATCAGGATTAGACTGTCTGATTTTCCATGGTGTCTATGGTGGTATGCACAAGCTGCACATAGACTTTATTTGCAGAAATTTAAACAAAACTGTGAAGGCTTAAGATCTGAAAATTACAAATATCCTTCATTCTTTCTTGCAGCTCTGGTTTTGATATTTTTAGAGCTATTCCTTTTTCATTCTTTCTTGGTTCAAATTTTAAGCATGTTTGCACCTCTATTTTTCTATCCTAATCTAGTCTACTGATAAGCCAAGGTGTCATTTTTTGGAAAATCTTCTTCACTAACCTATTAGCAGTAAATTGAAATATATCTAGTCATGATTAGGATGTATGACTAAATAGCGGTTTTCTTTTTGGTAGTGGAATTTAAGCTTGCACACTTTCAAATTTTCTCTTTTCTTTTTTGGTATGGGGCTGTACCTTTCTTCTTTTATTTCTGCCCTATTTTTCTCTTTTTCTATTGTTTTTGTCTTTTTCTCTTTTTTTCAAATTCAAAAAGCAGTGTTATATAAAATGAAACAAAAATATCTGAGACTAAAAAATCAACTAACAGAAGTAATTTTTGAGCATCCGCCCATTGACAGGACCTCCAAAAAATTCAGCTCCATCCAATTTTTGTAAAAAGAATGCATTGTTTCCAACAGCAGTTTGAATAAGATAAGGACCTTGCCATAAATTATCAAACTTTCCATGTTTTCCCTTATCTTCTCTCCTTGAATCCCATTTTAAAATTTTATCACCAATTTTAAAACCACTTGCCTTGGTTCTTTTGTCAAACAACTTCTTGATGTTTTCTTGTAGTTGTTGTGCTCTGATGTATACTTCCTCTTTGGTTTATTGTAGATGTATAGTCTGTTTTATTCTTCTTGTCATATCATCATCTTCAGACTATAATTCTTGGATCAGTTTCATGACTAGCACTCCTAAACTGTTGGAAATATTGCATTTGTCCCATAAACTAGCTGGTAAGGAGACATCCCAATTGAATTTTTAACTGTCAATTTGTCTACCCATAATGCATGTACTATCTTACTGTGCCATGATTTCTTGTTATCTTCTAGCAACTCCTTGATAATGTTTACCAAAATTTTATTTGAGGACTCTGCCAGCCCATTACCTTGAGGGTAATATGTTGTAGAATGACCCAATATAATTTGATATTTATGACAGAATTCTACCATCTTTTTATACCCAAATGCAGTAGCATTGTCAGTTATGATCTTTCTAGGATAGCCAAATCTTGAAAGTATATGGTTTTCAAGGAATGAAATGATGACTGAATCTATGGCATTCCTAGATGGGATGGCTTCTATCCACTTGGTAAAATAATTTGTTGCTATGAGGATCCATCTATGTTGGGTAGATGAGGGAGGATGGATTTCCCCAATGAAGTCTAGACCCCACTGCTGAAAAGGAGCTTCAACATTGATTGGTTGCAGAGGTAAAGGAAACAGTTTTCTTTTGCCTTCAAAAATTTGGCATTTGTGACAGGCAGTAATCATTTTGTGGACGTATTGAAAGAGAGAGGGCCAGTAATAACCAACTCTAAGGATTTTATTAGCAGTTTACTTCCAGTAGAGGTGGCCTCCACATTCTCCTTCATGAAACTCATGCTTGATCTTTTCTGCATCATTATCAGGCAAACATTTAAGCAATAATCCACTAGCATTTTTCCAATATAAACATTTATCCAAAATGCAGTAACTTACAACTTTCAACTTTAAAAATATTGTGTTTGTTTTAGAAAAACCAAGAGGGACATTAAGATTGAGAAAAACATACAAAATGTCAGCATACCAAGGTGAATTCATAAAATGATCTTCAATAATTGGAGTTGAAAACTCCTCCTGTTCATCTAATGCATTAAACATGTTTATATCAAGAGCTTGAAAGTTGGATTCAGTCATAAGTCTTGCTAGTCCTTGACCTTTTATGAGCTTAGTGGGTTTGATTTCCAAATCATATTCTAAAATCACAACAATCCACTTTCCTCTTTTGCCATCTGGATCTTGGGTCAAAATGTCTTTTACAACTGAATGAGGCACAAATGCTATAATGTGGGAGTGTAAAATGTAAACTCTGAAGTCTTTTAAGGCTTTGACCAAAGCAAAGGCTTGTTTTTCCATTATATTGTACTTCAGAGGTACATCTCTTAATGATTTGTTGAAAAATGCAATTGGCTGCTCTTGTCCATTCAAGTTTTTATGTAATAGGAAAGCAGCTACTATGTGTTCTAATGAAAATGAAAAAATGAAGAAATATTTTGTAAAATCAAGACTAATGAGAACTGGTGTTTTCATAAGTGCTTGTTTTACCAGCTCAAATGATTTCTTTGCTTCTAAGGTCCACTTAGCTCCTTTTTCTCTTTTAAGCATGTTTTTCATGTTTCTAAGGAGTTTAGCTAGATTGGGTATGAACCTTCTCAAGAAATTAATCTTTCCAATGAAAGATTGAAGTTCCTTGATGTTTCTAGAATGGCTGATTTGCAATATGCCATCAATCCTCTTTGGGTCTATCCTTATTCCCTCTTCTGATATGATATGTCCAAGAAGTTTACCTTCTTGGAGACCAACCAATGTTTTCTTTGGATTTAAGGACAACCCAAATTTCCTGCATTTTTCAAAGACTTTTTTGAAGTCTATTAGGTGTTCTTCATCTATTTTATAAGAGACAGTGATATCATCTAAGTAAATCACTATGAAGTAACCTATTTCTTCTGAAAATTCAATTTCCATGGCTCTCTGAAATGTGGCACCAGCATTCATTAAACCAAAAGGCATTTTTAGATACATGAAAGTACCCCAAGGTGTAGTAAAGGCTATTTTAAGTTGATCATCAAGATGTACCAATATTTGATTGTAACCTGAGAAGCCATCTAGCAAAGAAATTTTTCTAGAACCAACTACCCTTTGTAAGATGTGATCCATTTTAGGTTAGGGATAATTGTCCTTTAATGAGGCTTTGTTTAAGTTTCTAAAATCAATGCAAAGCCTTATTTATCCTGTTTTCTTCCTAATAGATACAAGATTAGACACCCACTCTGAGTATCTAACAAGGACTATAATTCCAGCATCATACATTTTTCTAATTTCTTTCTCTACTAGAGGTAATTGAATAGGGTTGATTCTCTGCAATTTTTCTTAAAAAGTTTCTGGTTTTCTTTGAGGGGTATCTTATGCTGAATTATTTATGTATCATATGATTTCAGATCTTCATATCTCCATGCAAATACATCAGAAAATTCTCTAAAAAGCTCAATGTATTTCAGTTTAATATGAGCTGACAATGTTTTAGACAGTTTGATCATTTTGGGCTTTTCCTCACTGTCTATGTTGCATTCTTCTATTTCAGTTTCAATAGGTTCTAGTTTTGGCTTTTTGACAACATCATTCAAGTCAAACAATTCCTCTAATGGGATCAGTCCTCTTGGAAAGTTGTGATCTTTAGATTGTAGCACTTCTAAATCTTAATTTTCCAAATCTGTGCTATTCTTTGTTTTATGATTGGGTTCATAAGTTAACAGATTTATTTCAGCAATCTCAGGAGATTTTTCTTCTTCAAAAAGTGGGTTTTCTTCAATAGGACAGTCTTGTTCATACTCTGAATCTGAGTTTGGTGTTTCGAATTCATTTTTGGACTGAAGGAAGTCTTCTATTTGTTTATCTCCATCAAAAACTTGCCAGTATTTTTCATTATCCGGGACAGCTGGTCTATATTTGACTTCGGTGGTGCATTGCTTGGTTTCATAAGGTGTTAAAAAAGTTCTAGTATCAAAGGCTAATCCATTGGCAAGGACATTTTGGTTCCTTGGGACAAAGGTAAGTTGGAATTCATCAAATGTTTTTAACAAATCCATGGCATCATCTCTATAGGCTCTAATTCTGGGATGTTTAACATTGTACTCCCCATTTACTTTCCTAATTATCAACTCTGAATATCCATGAACTGTTATTCTTTTGGCCCCTAATTTTTTCAATAAATGCAGGCCTAAAAGGAGAGCTTCATACTCAGCTATGTTGTTTGTACATTGGAAGTTTAATCTATAGGAATGCCCCTCAACATGATTGTTTTTAGTGTTGAGTAACCATATGCCTACTCCTACACCAGTTTTAGTGCAAGACCCATCAAAACTCATGTTCAAAAAAGGACTGTTTTCAGATTTGTGATTTACTTCATTGCTGTCCTCTATGTCTTGTTCATCATTATGTTCTATACAAGGGTCTACACCATGTTCTTTTTTTATTTTTTCTTCAAGATTTTCAATTTGTTGAATATTCATATTTTGATTTTCTTGATTGGTACTATTCTTATGACTGTTTTGGACCTCAAGACATGTGATTTGTTTGTTGTAATCTTTTGAATCAAAAAAATACCTTTTAGTTTCCTCCTTATTTTCCTCTTCATCATTTTCTGCCACTATGTTTGGATGTGTAGTGACCACTACATTTGATGATATTTCATTGACAAACTCTTGCTCTTTAGGAATATCATCATTGTAAAGAATGAATGAGTCAAGGTCAGTGTGTATGGAATAGAGAGGAGAATTATTTGGTCTTTCTTGGTTACTCACCATGTATTTCATGTGTGTTTCCCTATAGAGTCTTCTAGGTTGACTGAAGACAGGGATGGTGGCATAAGTCATATCCATCTGCATAGTGCCTTGCAAATTATCCCCCCATGATCTTGAAAGAAGCATGCCATATTTGGGGGGTATATCAGCCACTAAAATGTCCATTACTAAGCTCTTGGCTGGTATTTGGGCTAAATTAACACACAGATCCTTTATTAAGCCTAGGCATCTCACCCTACTTGAATCAAAGGAGTGTAAATCTTTGTATGGTCTAGTCACCTCTAAGCCTAATATTTCCATTATTACCTTGGGCATGAGGTTGTGTGATGCTCCTGTATCAAGCATGACATTGTGTAAAATATTATCATGGATGTTCAAACTGATGTAAAATGGAGGGGTAGTCCCTTCTTGAAATTTTCCTTCAATATTTGGTCCAAATATGAGCTCTGGGGTATCATCTTTTAAGTTGACAGTGTCATGAACATCTTCTATGTTCAAAGATTTCAAAATTTAACCTCTTTATACATTTTGAGTGACTAACTCAGTGAGTGGGACAGAAATTTTGATTTTGGAAATTTTGTTCTCAAGGTTAAAGGGAATTTGATTTTTTAAAATGTTTGATTCAGCCTTATTAGTCACTCCTTGTTCAGCAAAATCAGCTTGCTAATTTTTAGTATTTACAACAGTTAGAATGGTTTTGTCAGGAGAATTAGCTAAGATGCTAGTGCTTCTGGGGTTAAGACTCTGTTTTTCATTGGCTTGGGTGTTTTTCCCTTCATCTAAATTAGAACTTACAACCATTGTTTTATGATTTTCATCTATCTTTTTGGAAGCATTTTCAAGGCTTTTTTTGGCAGATTTATCAGAGGTTTTGTTCCTGGGAGTTTCTTGATTCTTTTTAATTCTTAGGTCATATTTTTTAGGTGATCCTATGATGGCATTTTCAGAGTTTTTTTCATAATAATCAATTTCTGTTCTTTTATCATCATAGGGTGTATATAGACCTTGTTTTCTTTCATGGAGGAAATTAGAATCCTCATTTCTCACTCCCAGCATGTTTATGTTGTCATCCTCTGTTTGTTCATTTGTCTCTTCATTCTCATTAACATAATTTTCCTGGAAAGGAGGTCTGGTATGTTGATCATCCTCTCTTTGTCTGTTCTGAGGTTGATTTCTCCTAAAGTTCTGATTCTAATTTTGAGACTGATTTCTATTTTGGGGAGCTGATTGATTTTATCTTGATTGTGCTCTCTCAAATATGCTCATCCTCTTCATCATTTACCCCATCATTCTTTCCATTTTTGAGCTAGATGTGGAAGGTGCAGTTTCCTCCCTAAATGATACTTTCTTTTCATTCCTCATTCTAGCTCTTTTTTCAGTCAGATTTACTTCCACAGCTAGAGCTCCCTTCTGCATGTCTTCTAGAGTCAAGGGATCTCTTTCTCTTAGTTGATAGGCCATTTCAGGATCAAATCCTTTAGGGAATTTGGCCAAAGATGAGCCTTGTGGAGGTTTCAAATCTGGGCATAGTGCATTATAGACATTATTGAACCTAGTGCAATAATTCTGAACACTTTCCCCAATGTTTTTTTTGAGGTTGTTGTAATCTGAAAGTATTTGGAGAGGGTTTTTTTTGACTTCCCATTTGTTTAGGAATGACTGATGGAGAGCTTGGAGGTCATTAATAATATTAGGGGTTAAGATTTTGAACCATTTTCTTGCTTCTCCCCCTAAAATTTGAGCAAACAATTTGAGTTTGACAGTTTCATCATCTATCTCATTTCTATCAAAATAGTCATTCATCTTATCCACATGTTGTAAAGTAGTAGTAGAACCACTGACATCATATAACGGAATCTTGGACTGATAGTCCTGTGATAGATTGACTAAAGGTAAATGAAGGACTAGAGGAGCATACCATGTTGCCATGATATGAGGTTGTGGGAAAAGTGGGGGGTTTACAGGTGGAGGATGTAAGATAGGAGGGGGATGATGGAATGGAGTAGTTTGAAAAGTGGATGTATGGATAACAGAAGTGGATGGACTAGCAAGAAACTGTTGAGCAGATCTAGGATGAGAGAAACCAAAATTATAAAGGAAATGCAGATCAGGCGGGGTAGTTTCTCTGCTAACAATGTTTTCACCACTATGTTGGGGTGAGTGTGAAGGCTCAAAGTCTATCTGATCTATATCACTAAGTGACTTGGTTCTAGATGGTTTTCTTAATTCAATTTTTGTATTTTGAGGAGTTGTAATATTTTCAGGGACAGAATCAGCTCTATGAATTGATCTGACAACAGTTGAAGTTTTAGACTTAGGGTATTTCCTAAGTATACTCTCTGGATTATCAACTATCTCAGGAGGATTTTGGTCAGGATAGGCTCTAGTATGAATTCTTCTAGAAGCCACTATGTTGTGTTTTCACAACTAATGATAAGAAAAGTTTAACCAAGTATGGAAATATTTAATAGGCTAACTGATATTTGATAAGAAAACTTAATCCTCAAAGTTTCCTTGACTGAGTTTGTATGATGTTATGATAGAGTGGGTTTCCCAGTGAAGTCTTTAGGTTAATTCAGAAATGTGGAGTCACTAGGTGGAAATTTTTAACTTTTGAAGGTAAAATGTTTTACGGTCCACCACCATTTATTGATTTAAATACCAATCTGAAATGTTTTGGGTTTTCTGAGTTTTTTACAGTCCTATGTTTATGAGAGTGTCCTATATCTGCTTCAACACTTAGCTATGGTGATGAGACAAACAGAGTATACTCTATGGCTTGCTAGCTGATTTCTTCAAGGTTTGATAAGGGTCTGTCAGAATCCTAAGGGTTACTTAGATTTCCACTGATTTAGACAAGTCCTATCATGATCACCAGTATGCTGGAAGTGCTTGAAGAAATCTAATCTTTCTTGAATGAATACTGAGTGGGTTTTTTTAAGTATTTTACTCATAAATTCCCCAATATGGTCGCCACTCTGTTAGGTCTCTGTAGTTTACAAGATTGGCAAGTACAAACGCTGAAAAACCTACATCAAAACCACTTTGGAATTTGAGGATCTAGCCATCCTAGATTCAGAGAGGGATCTCTCTATTTATGTGTTTTCAAAGATATGATCTTTAAGGCTTATGATATGATATTATGCTAGTTATAAAGCACAAGGGTTTTTGTTTGTTTTGGTTGGGATGAATATCATTAAAATGAAGGAAGTATTTTTGAGGGGTAAAGGTGTGAGTAGGTTGAAAATGGTTCAGCTGATAAGATAGGTAAGAAATAGTGTCAATCCATTGGGCTATGGAGTCACAAAAGGGTTTAATTGGACAACAGGTTTCAACAGTGATCTATGGGGCAAGTCATCTATGTCAACAGATCTCTTTAAGTTGATTTATGGAATGAAATATTAAGAAGTGGTGAAAGAAGAAAACGCATAAGAAAACAAAGAGCAGCTTAAGATCAAGTAAGGACTTTCAACCTAGCTTTCTTTCATCATACTCAAAGGAAAAACACAAAGCAACCTAAGATCAGGTAAGTACTTTTAAACTAGCCTGCTTTTGATATACCTTTAAAGGAAAACATTAAAAACAAAGAATAGCTTAAGATCAAGTAAATACTTTTAACTTAGCCTGCTTTCAGCATATTCTCAAAGGGAAACATTCATGATGAACATAAAAGGTAGTCTAAGATCAGGTAAGTACTTTTAAACCAGGCTGCTTTTGACATACTCTTAAGGGAACTTTTCAAAGCAACTGTTGGGGAAGAAACTATAGGACAGGGCTAACCATAGACTTCACTAGTTCAACTTTACTTAGCAGACTTTTCAAGAACATTCAAAGAAAGAATCTCAAGTTTTACTTAACAAGACAAGGGCTCACCAACATTCCTTGACTGATCACACTCTATTGAATTATCCTCAAATACACAATTAGCAGAAAACATAAAGATAAAGACAGTAAATCCTAATCTATATTTGTTGTTCTTTATCAAAGAACATGGACAATATGGAAAACATGAGAAGAATAACAATTTACAATAAGAAAAACATCACCATGGACATAGACCAGGATCCCATAAATCAGCTTGTATATTTCATGTCCAAACCAATTACAATCTTCAAGTCCAGTGGGTCTTTACATCTTCAAACTTCTCATCTCAGCCTATCTTTCATCTATTTCAAAAAAGAGCTTCAACAACCTCAATAGCTATTTACAATCAATGAGTATTCAAAGACCAACCATAATAATTAACTCCTCATATGATATTTATAGGTGAAATTGAGGAGGTGGAGTAAGAAGGAGGTCTATTTGTGCAATTAATACAGAGTAATTGTTTCTCGGCCTTTGGGAGGCCTAAGGGAGAAAATTTCGGATGTTTATCTCTGTTTTTATCCATTTTACATTAAATTTCATCAACTATAGTTACTTTTGTTGACTTTGGAGGCTTTTGGTAGGCTAGCAATTAATTATGAGCTGTCTTTGACAAAATATCTCTGACTATGCATTTACTGTGTATTATTTTGAGGAAATAAGTTTGTAGGTGGCATCTTGAGGAGTAATTTCCTCAATGATGTGTCATTTGGAGGCTTTCTTTGTTGATTTGTGCTGATCTGGCACTTTGAACTTCAATTAGGCCTTTGATATTTCTTTTGTACCTTATAATTATCTTCGGAGCCTTTAAAATTTTCCTGCTGGTTGTCTTCACCTTAAAAGTGCGTTTTAACATTAAAAACTGTAGGATTAAACCTTTAATCCTTAAACCTTATGAATTAACCCTTTACACTTTGATTATTTTTTGACTTTCCCTTTAATTCTTTAACACTGTGTTTGCTGGTGTACATGTGTCTTCGGCCTAGGGCGGATTTATTGATATAAACAGTGTTCATAAAACATTGGTTAATACCCAAACTTTATACCCCCAACAGCTTATTTTCTGCATCGATAAGTCTTTAGAAATGATAATATTTGGCCTTGTGCCACTGTTTCTTCGAAATAAGACTGTTTTTCTTTGATAACCTGCCTTTTAAAACTTGCAACAAACTACAAAATTTTTATAAAAACCTGTGAAGGAGGGTTTTAACTACTTAGGAGGCTGGCAGAGGTGGAGGATGTGCAGGCGGAAGAGGAGATTTCATGGTGGAGGTGTGAAAAACGGTGAAAACAGGGTTTAAAAGTGAAATTTATGCGAAATTAGGGGTTGGTGGTTTTGTGAAAATCGTCGGTGATTTTCACGCAGCAAGTGGGTGGTAAGCTATTTTTGTTCGATCGAACGCAATTGAATGAAAAGAAGATGCGTGGCTTTTGAAAAACCAGCGGTCTCACATGATTTTTGTTGTTTAACTGCGATGACAAAAGTTGCGTGAAACGCGATCCTGACCGTCAGATGAGGCGGGGTAGATCTGACGGTGCGGAGAGGGGGCGCGATGAAAAGTTTCATAGGCAGGAGTTTAGTGGGGTACAGGTGGCAGCGAGAGATTGGTGGAGCGTTTGAATAGTGGGGGCAAGTGGGTTTAGAGGGGTTGGGTGCCGGGATTGAACGACAACCATTGGATTTTAATAAATTAACGGTGGGGATCGGTGCAGAGGGTGGATGGATAAACCAAAAGGTAAGGGGCAGGGGCTAAGAGAAAAAGGGAAGGTGCAGTTTTATGGGGAAAAGGAACCAGGGGTTAAGAACACCGAGGCCGGAGAGGAGAAGTGATGGTGACCGTTGATCTTGGAAGATCAATGGTGGGAGTGGTTTTGTGGAGTGATATGGCGGGGGAAATATGTAACGGGATGGGGGCTTAAAGAAGAAGGAAATGTAGGGTCCGATGGAGGGATAAGGTGACTTGAGGTAGAGAAGAGGGGGCTTAAAGGAAATGGCGGAAATGGGGTGATCAACATATTAAACGAAGGTCGTCGGATCCCATGGGTCTGCGGTGTAGATCTCGTTGGGGAAATGTTTTCGGGGTGGGAGTTTTATGAAAGAAGATGCGGGTTTTTCAATGAAAATGCTGATGCGATGGGGGCTTGGGATAAGGGGCAAGCGCGGTTCTATGGGAGAACTAAGAACCAGGGCTAAGGGAAGATGGGATGGGAGTGAAAGGTTTTTAAGCGCCCGATTGTGGGGCTAGGTCACCTAATGGAAAATGAGCTGGGGACTAAGCTGAAAGGGGCTAAAAACCCAAAACCTTTATATGAGAAAAAAGGCTTAAAATGAAGCCTTTTTAGGTGTTTTTTAGTGTTCCGATAGGTAAAATAGGAGTTTTTAAACCATTGAAAAAGATTTTTATGAGTTTAAAAGGGATTTTGAAGGTTTTTTGAGGATAATGAGGGTAAAATGAGAAGGAGAAAAGGGGATTTTTCAGAGGAAAATGAAGGGTAAATGCGGGAAAAAATGAGTGAAATAGGCTTAGAAAATGATGGGAAATGGCCTGAAAAACAGTCTCTTTGGATATTAGAATGGTTTCTTGGTGTATTTCTTCAATGAATCAATAGTGAAAATCACTTTTTGAGTTTAGGAAGAATTAGAAGGCTTCAAGGATGAGCAATTTTCTTTGAAAATAATCTCTTGAAGGCTCAAGACTTGTTTTTGTCATCATTTGCTCTGAAAAAAATTCACTGATGGCTAACATATTCAATGCTTCAGCCCAAAAACCATTTGAAAGATCCTTACCTTTCAACATGCTCCTAGCACACTCCACCAATGTTCTGTTCTTTCTTTCCACTACTCCGTTCTTCTGAGGAGTATGGGGTACTGTGAATTGCTGTAAAATCCCATGGTATTTACAGTACTTGGTAATTTCCTCTTTCCTGTATTCTCCCCCTTGATCGAAGAAAATAATTTTTATGTGCTTCCTTGTTTTCTTTTCAATCATATATCTAAACTTCTTAAAGTATTAAAATGCATGCCTTTTCTTACTCATGAAATATACCCAAGAAAACTTTGTGCAGTTGTCAACAAACAGTAAAAAACAATGCACCTCCTAATGACTTTGTTTGCATGGGTCCACAAAGGTCTGTGTGCACTAATTCAAGTATGTCTCTCCTTTTCCTTTATACTCGAACAGGGAATTCTTCTCTATGCATCTTTCCTAATGCACAAGCATCACAATCATTATGCACTTGTTTTAATAGAGGAATATCTCTTACCATTTCCTTTTTCTGAAGTAACAACAAATCGTTGTAGTTGATATGACCAAGTCTTTGGTGCCACAACTCTTCTGTAGTCAAACTCAATGTTGTCAAAGGTCGATCTCGTGATGTTCTCACATCCAATTTGTACATACATCCTCTTTGAATTCTTGAAGCAATAGTTTTCATACCATCCAACAGATCTTTAATATAACAGTTAGATTAAAAAAATTCTACCTTGAGATCCTGATCTGTAATCATGGATACAGAAATCAGATTCTTCGTCACTCTGGGCACATAAATTACATTATGAATATATCTGACATTTTCATTCGGTAAAATAACAAAAAATTTCCTGCACCCTTTGATCTGATGACATCTATCATCACCAAGGTAGATTTGTGCTCCGTTGTTGATTTTTTTAAAATCTTCGAACCATTTTCTGTTCCTTGTCATATGTGTGAATGCTCCTGAATCTATATACCATGTGTTTGCATCGACATTCTCATCAAAGTCTTCCATGAACAATCTAAAGTCTTGAACATGGTCATCATTTGCGAATTGACCTGCATGTCTTTTATGCCTCTGCTGTTCTTCATGAATTTTCTTCTTCCTGCACTCCTTAGCCATATGACCAAGTTTTCCACAATAAAAACATTTAATTATAGGGTTTTTTTTATTCAGATACATACCTTGAGTTTGATTCAGTATTTTCTATGGGTTTCCTCCATTTTGCTGTGATGGATTTCCTTTTCCTTTAAAGAATTTCTTCTTTGCTATTAACGCAAGATCTACACTCTAGGTTTCAAAGTCAATATTCTTTCTTCTTCTTGCATTAATATTCTTGTCAATTCTTCAAACTTTGGGAATTTTTCTCTCGCACTTATCCCAGTGATAAAAATTTGGTAATCATCATTCATACCATTCATGGTAATCGTGACCAAATCTGAATCTGCAACTATCTCACTGATATCTACCAATTTTTTCTTCAGATCTTTGATCCATGATATGAAAGAAGAAATTGTTTCATTCTCCTCCATCTTTATGAACAAAATCTTGCTCTTCAAGAACAGAAGACGATTTGTATTCCTGATCTCTTACAAATCCTTCAATATGGTCCAAATTTCTCTTGCTGATTTGCATTCTCTGATATGCGGTATGATGTTGCCTTTCACTGACATCTTCAGCACCGTCTTTGATTTAACTTCTCTCTTCTCCAATCTGGGACCGATGTTGATCCCACTGCTAGCGTCGACTCATCCCCATTTGCAATCGTCTAAGCACTCTGTGCTTCTACCACAGTCTCCATCTTGAATTTCCAATTTGAGTAATTGGAGCCATCAATTTTGTTACTCTCATTCAACTATGATTCGGTTATTTGATTATTCATCTTGACATTTAAAGAATACTTGACAGAAAAAGAAAAGAATGATAAATCTACCCCAAAATCACAATGTTAGCTTACAATGTTCATAATCACATTGTAACAAACGAATCAGGAAAAGAAAACAATGTTCAATGTTCATATAGCAACGTTCAATGAGTGGCTCCTATGATTCAGAAACCTTTCATCTCATTAATCCTGATGAAAGTATTCGCCAAGAGATTAGCATATTCTTTCTGTGTTCTAAATATATTGCTAATGTTATAATTCTTCATGCAAAATTCCATTTCTGTAGCCCAAATATATCAGAGCATACTTGCAAAAATTTACTATGGCCAACATATGTTCACTATAGTAGAGTTCCCTGTTAGAAGTCAGAATGGCAGCGTTGAGTAGAGAGTGGGATGGAAATTCTTCGGCAGTTGGGAGCAGGATGGCAGTGTGCCACTGTTCGAATCCCTTGATCCACCCACCTCACTCACCTTTCATCAAAATGATGGTAGAGTTCAGCACCAAGGATGGCAACGTTTAACATTTAGGATGACGAAGTTCCGTGGAGCAAAGAGGATGGAAGACGTTTTCCTCTTTACATAGGCTCCTCTCAGCGGATGGCAGCATTCAGGCTCAGGCCTCCTCTTCACGCTAGCTCAGCCCAACACCGGCTCAATCATGTTCGAATCGCTCAATTCGCCTAAGCTCTAGTTCTCCACTCACGTAGCACAACGCTAGCAGGTGATGATCCTCTGATGGTACTGGAGACACCCTTCTCCACGCCGGACCACTGATTCTGTCTTCAAACAGCTTTCTCAACTCTGTTGATCAGCAGATCTCTACACATTGAGTTCTTTTCTTCCCACAACAGATCCACACACGGTGCAACACAGTTGGATTTATCCCCACACAACAGATCACGCGGAGATGCTCTCTTCCCCAAGCAGCAAGAATGTATTCACCCTGGATCCTCCCACGCTCGATCGACGCTCATTACACCAGTATCCTTTCACTAGTGCTCTGATACCAAGAAAAAAATATGTTTGAATGGATTAATAAAAGTCCCACTAGTCAGCTCTACGAAAGAGAGTCTGAACCAGGAGAGTCTGGCTTCTACAAAATGCTCTATGTTCTCAATGCACTTCAAACATTATATAACATACAAGATCTAGGGAAGTTAGAACCATACCCTAATGAATAGAAACTAATTCCTATCTTAAGGTCTCGTGAACCAACTCTCACTAATATAGGAGATTCTCCATTATCTTCAAAATTAGGTGACAAGGGTTGGCCTCCCTTTCACCACAGGGGATATTCCCTCGTCGTAATATTAATTAAACAAATGCTCTTTAAATAAAAATAATTAGGACAAATTAATGATAATAAATGTTTTATAAATAAAGTAATGTTTTTTGGGTTCAAAGATAGGTGGTAGGCATATAACACATGAAACTTATTAAATTAAAATATAAATGATGAAAAATGAGGTTTTAAATTAATACATCATAAGTCACACACAACATTAGGGTTAGTATTTAAAATAAAAGGAAAAAGAAATAAATTAAAGTAAACTAGCTTAAATGTATCTAATGCAAATATGAGCTCAAAATAGTAAGACATCAAGTATCACAATTAGTTTACCCAACACAAACAGTTAGAAAATTTGGATTAATTATTTCTAATAATAAATATTTGAGAAAATATTAAATCAAATTAATGTGTGAAAGATTTGAGAATATGATCAAGCCTAGGTATTCTCAATCATTCACATATGTCAGTATAGTAAATAATTAATAAAAAAAAAAAGGAATAAATTAAAAGGACTGTTTTTTTAATGATATCCAAGTTTACTATGAAAATAAACCCTAGATAGTAAGTACCACTAGAGTTTCGTTGTAATACTTAAATATCAAGTATTCAAGTATTTAATCATTATTGCATCCAATATTACTGAATAATCATGTTATATAAATAACCTACACAATGAACCAGTGAATAATCATGTTATATCAATAACCTACATAATGAACCAGTGAATAAAAGCTCACGTAAGTAAACCACATAAAAGATGATGAAGAAATAAATCATATTATGGTATTATTAAATTAAAATCTTCATTGCCACCATGATCAACACCATTACAAAATGTACATTATGGCCGTAAAAAATGATAAGCCTTCATCTCCAATGCACCACCAATTTGTCCCCTATCCCAGCCCTCCCAATGAGCATTTGGATCTTCTTTTGTATGGTTGGGAGTTAGTTTCCCATTTCGTTCTCCATACCTCCAAACTAAAATTACATTATTAATAATAAATTTATCTAAATCAGATATATATTTCATCGTTTAAATGGACTTCCACTCAAATCTCTCATATATTGAGTTTTTTAATAATTTTCCTACATTAAAAAGGAAAATACATGAATTAGTTCTTGAATGATAAATTAGATTTAAATATAAACTCATCTAATCATTTCATGTAGTTTTATAAAATGATTTTAATTTTTACCTCGATAGAACATAGTGAATTTTTTCTCATTATAAGGAAGAATTAGATTAAAAATATATGTAATACGTAAATTGGCTTTCCAAAACATTCAACGTGAAAATATTTTCAAATTATTAAAGTATTTGATAAATTTATCATAGATGTTCCTATCATATTGCAAACGAATTTTAATTTGCACAATCTTCATCTAACCATTAGAGGAAAAATTTTCAAAAAATCTCATATATATATATATATATATATATATATATATATATAATCTTTATAAACTTAGTTAATACTTTTTATAGTTTGAAGATTTCTGTGTTGTGAGTTTTGAGCTGTTGAATTTGGAATCTCCACAGTATGCATTTTTGCGTCTATGTTTCGGGTCTAGATCACGACCCATTATCAGGGCAAATCTTGCCAATAAGAAATGAGGTTAGATGAAATAAATATAAATCATAGAAGCACCTGAGGAATGAGCTAGCAAATGTCAAGTAAATGAAATAAAAAGTTAATTTTAGTAAATTTTATTATTATTCTAAATTAAATTATGTCTTAGATTAATGTTAAAGCTCATTTTAATTGATTATTATTGGATTTATAATTAATTTTAATTTTAATTTTAGAATTATTAGAATTTAGAGAGTAAATATTACATTTCAGGGTCATTATGTGAATTAATTGTGGATGATTAATCTAGAAATGTTATTATATTTATAATGCATCCTTTATTATTTATTAATTTATTAATATTAATTATAATTTTAATTAAGAATGGTATAACTATTACTAAAATATTTGTTTAGTTAATAACATTAATATTAGAGTCACATAATCTTTATCTTATTAGGTAAATAATATAGGTTCTTAAAGGTGGTTTAATATTAAAATGATATTATATGTATTTAAATGTTAATATTGATGTGATAATAGTGAGGAAGTTGTCTAGTCAACTTAGTGTTCCTAAATTGATAACATAAATTGTCAACCAGGGTTAGTAAACTGCTGAAGTGTGGTGCACTATATATGCCTAGGTAACTGTCTCTCACTACGTTGTGTTTAGTGTTTTTATGATGTCTTTGGTTTTATGGTTTTTTTTTATGTTTAAAAAGGAAAAGAACTAAGTGTTGATAAAGGGAAGTTTGCACTAAAACAGAGTAAAACTATTCTAAACTATGTGTGCACTAAAGAACAGAAAATCCAAAGCTTGATAATGAATCATAGCAAGGAAACAAATCACAACATGAATTCAATAACCCATATCATGAACTAATCCAATTCATTCATTTAGAAATATGTTGGAATAGCTTGAGAAAAGGACAAGTTTTTAGTGCAATTGAGGTTCTCCTAAGTCAACAATCAACTTACAATGTTACAACATCTCATCCATGGTTGAAGGTTTATTGGAACATAATTGGAAAAGAACATTTGTAGCACAATAATATTTCTACTCTAAACTAACTTCTAATTCTATTCTACAACTCAATTTAGCACCACTAGGCCTCATTCAAAAGTTATAGATTTCTTTTTAGAATAGTCTTTGAGAAAAGACTTGTTTGTGAAATTGTAAAAAGGTTGCAAAATACTCAAGGCCTTAAACTGTTATTGATAGTTCCTGTCCATATGATGATGTATTAATAGGAATTCAAAACAAGAATATTTTGTAAATAATGAAGACCGTGGTATCTAAATTTAACAACTAATACAATTTAAAATGCAATGGATAACAACTAAACTAGAATGCTAATACAATGAACTAAGACTAAACTAGAGTGCTATTATCTAACTTGAAATGAATTGGAACTGAACTAGAATGATACTAATACAGTGAACAAAGTTAAACTAGAGTAAAATTATCAAGCTTGAAATATAGTGACAGAATTAAAATAGAATGACATCTACCTCCGGAGTATTTCAACTGAACCAAAATGCAACTAATTCTATGAAATACTACAGCCCTGTCTTGTTCAAGATGAGTGATATTTTGGAATAGTTTGTACAAACAAGTCTAGCTGTATCATTCAGTGCAAATGGGCATAAAAACATAACAATATGCAGGTAAACTAAAACACTACAGCTAAGTCTTATCCAGAGTTAGTGATATTCTGGAAGAGATTAATGAGAATATGACTAGCTGTAACAACTAATTGTAATTGAACACAAAAACGTAAAGTTCTAAATTGCTACAATTATGCCTCATTTCGGATTAGTGATATTTTGGAATAATTCATGAGAACAAAGCTAAACTGTAGTATCCAATGTAAGCAAAGTTCAGAAAAATATTTAAATTGAGAATGAAACAAAGCTACGGCTACTTATCTAAACCAAATGCATAACGCTTCACGGGCAGTAGGGGCCCTCTACCATTGGATCAACACGCGGATCTACTCAAGATTAACTCAGCTCGTGCAATAAAATGATGCTTCTCTTCATTAAAGGAGTAATTCTTCACAAACAAAGTTCTGAGACCTAGCAACAAGAAGATAAAATATAACTTCGTTTCTCGGTCTCCCGAGTCACACTTATAATGAAATTACATAACTACTTTTGAGAAAAATAGGGATAAGTTTCTTTCCCACTTCTAATCAAATTAAAACTCTTATTGAAGGTCTCGTAATTTTCTGCATACATCTGTAGAGTCTGTGTCTCGGTAGAAGTCTACCTCTTGGTTTTGGTTTCCCACGTGCATAACCACTTGGAGATTTTTACTCAGACTTCGTGGAGAGCAACGAATGATGTGGATGAGGTCTGGAATTCACCCATATGCGCTTTTCTTTGAGACGACACCTGTAACCCATTTAAACACTAAAATAGCTACGGA
The DNA here is from genome assembly GCA_034641835.2 of Pinus albicaulis. Classification (NCBI taxonomy): domain Eukaryota; kingdom Viridiplantae; phylum Streptophyta; class Pinopsida; order Pinales; family Pinaceae; genus Pinus; species Pinus albicaulis. Next base: position 378,535,853 of record CM076574.1, read on the forward strand.
ACGCGTGATCGGCTACGGAACGTCTGTATTCTGTAGCTATTTTGCAGAAAATTATTAAAATAGCAAAAACCATGAAAATACAATATGTTAATCAATTGCATGTAACCTTTAAAAAATCCTAATCATTCTTCATTGATTTTAGGCTTATGAAGTGATAAAATAATGATGAAATGAAGTGAAGGTTTGTAAAAGAGAAGGCAATTCTAGGGCTCAACAGAAGTTAACTATTATTGATAATATTTTTTAATAATAGAGTTAAATACTATTAAATTTGTTGAGAAGTTTAGATGAATATTATAGTTTTTATAGAGTGGATTAATATTAAATATTATTATTATTAATATCAATCTTAATTATAATATAATTAGGAATAGTTACTCTTAACTATTACTAATGATTAATTAATATTGATATTAGTAATTCAATTTCCTTTTTCTCTTATTTATGACCTTATATAAATGTTAAAACTTCTAAAGAGGGTTAATAATAGGGGAATATTTGTAAAATGGTACTAAGGGATGAAGGGATGGGTTTTTTGTGAAGGGATGGGAAAGAGGGAAGAGCTAAGAAGGAGAGTCAACAAGGGGTCTTCAGGGTTAATGAAAGGAAAGAGGAGGAAGGTGTGGAGAAGAGGAATGAAGAGGAAGTCAAGGGTCAAAGAAGGGAAGAGGAAGAGAGCGTAGTAGGGGAGCCCAAGGATGACCTAGTGTAAGGGGAAGTGGTGGGGTGGAAACAACGAGGGAAAGTAACTTTCTAAGAGAGGGGAAATAAGGGGACCCAATTTCTGCTAAATTCCAAACCACCGTCCCTATTGAGGTTTTCACGATGTTTGATGATTTCTAGCACCTCATGCATTTTCCTTTTGTAATAATGATTTTCATTAGCAATCACCCTAGCATCTTCCAGGTAGATGTGGTGACATGTCTTATTAGAGTGATCTACCAGAGCCGAAGTTTTTGTTCTCCTAATTCTGATGTGAGCACCATGTTCTTTAAGACTAATCTTGAAAGATCTTCCTATTTCTTCGATATAACATTTTCCACACGAGAAATTTATTTGGTATACACCCTTTTGTTGGAGTGGATTAGGGTTGTATTTGACATATTTCATCCTTTGTTTGATTTCCATTAGTGGCTTAAACGAGGTTCCAATATTTTTTTGGCGAAAACTTTGGCTAGCTTGTCAGTGACCCCCTGAATGTAAAGGAGGTATGCTTTAGAGGTAAGGGTTACATCTGGAGGATTTATTTTATTTCCTGATCTGGATCTTTGTATGGCTTTGATGGTATCTCTATTCCTGTATCCCATATTGGTGAATGCCTTTCTTAAATATGGGATTTGTTCTTCAACGTGATTGACATAAAAAATCTTGACGGCACACGTGAAAAGTGTCATGAGTACCCCCATCTTCTGAGCCGAATGATGGTGTGAATTTGCGTGGAGATAATTGTTAGTATGCACCTTCTTTCTAAACACCTTATGTCCAATGGATCCATCTTTATTTCTGAAGAGTAGAATGTCCAAGAATGGAATACAATTGTTATCTTCATCTTCCATAGTAAACTGTATATCCTTGGATAAGCTATTGAGGTGGTTTAGGAACTTCTTAAGTTCATCATCTCCATGAGGCCAATCGACACTGGTGTCATCCATGAATCTAATCCAGAATTTTGGTTTTAGCGGGTACGAGTCAAGGGCCATTTTTTCAAATATTTCCATGAAGAGATTAGCCACTATGGGGGATAGTGGAGATCCCATGGCTACTCCTGATGTTTGTTCAAAAATCTCTCCTTGGAATGTGAAGAAAGTTGAGCACAAACATATTTCAACGAACTTTACAGTCTGGGGATCTGTGGCTTCTTTGACAACCTCAAGAGCTTCATCTAAGGGGATTTTTGTAAAGAGTTGGACCACATCAAAGCTTACAATCTTGTTGCCAGGTTCCAGATTATAATTTTTAATGAAATCCACATAATGTTTGGAGTCCTTGATGTACGAGTTGGTTTTTCCGACCATATGTGCTAAAGTGTTAGCAACGTATTTGACTAATTCGTAAGTAGGAGCTCTGATAGTGTTAACAATAGGTATGAAGGGGCACCAGCTTTGTGAATTTTTGGTGCTCCATAGATATGAGGGGTGATTTCATTATCCGATGATAGGCACTTTTTAAATTTTTCCTCAAGGTTAGACTCTTTAATAACTTTCTTAACAGTTTTTATAATCTTGGAAATAGGGTTTTCTTTTAGCTTTTTATAGCTACCACTATTGTAGAGGTGGTGTCTTATCTTACTGATGTATTCTTCTTTTTCCATAACCACCGTCGCCCCTCCTTTGTCTACTTTAAGTATTACAATATTATCATTCTACCTAAGCTTTTTGATGGCCTTTAGTTGATCTTTATTTAAATTTCTTTTAGGTGGTCTTTCTTTTTTGAGAATAATGGCATTCCTACCTTATTAGATCCTTTTCTTCATCTTCTAAGGTCTTGATGCCATCTTCGATGCTGCAAACGATATCTTCCTTTGGAATTCGACTCAGGGCTAAGGCAAAATTGAGCCCTTTGCCTAGGACCTCTGCCTCTTCTTTATTGAGCTTGTGAGAAGAGATGTTTAGACCTTACTGTTGTTGTCGACATCATTATACAGATTTGTTTTACTTTTGTAATTTGGGTACTCAATGGTTGAGTGAATGACTACAGTACCAATTTGGTTCCCATTGTTTCAGTAGCTGTTTTGAATAAGGTTTTGGTAGTTGTTTTTAATGTGATTTCTCTGTTTTACATTTCCCCACACGACAGTTTAGCCAGTGGCAGAGACTGCGGGGTAATGACGCTCCAGTTTTTGCCTATGGAAACCTGTAGCTTGTTGTCGTGGTTCATCATTACGCATGAGGAGACCGAGTGTTACCAACTATTATTTCTGTTGCTCTATTTGTTATGTCATTACATTCTGGTTCTATGGTAACCGTATCTACAACAACCCTCTTCGAGAAGTGCTTCAGGGAGTGTGAGAGGCTATTGTCTGTGGAGAGATCCGCATACACTCTCTCTTGCAAATCTTGTGTTGTGCTGGACTATATAGAGCAGGCGGTGGAAAATGTGCTGATGGAAGGTTTGATGATGGACGTTGCGTTGATGCAAGCAGTGGACAGTGTGTTGTGGAAGGTGGTTACGCAGTCGGACAGAGAGGACGAAGCCTGGTGAATGCTGTGCTGGTTTATGAAGGAATTCCTGGGTTTTATAGTTTTTGAATTCACCTCACCATTCGAGCCTCATTTTATAGATTGTAATTTATTTAGCTTTCTTTCTTGTTTAATCCAAGCAGTGTTGCCTTCCTTGATTGCCTTTAGTGCTACATATGTGTCGATGACATTCCTCAGGTCACCCCGGATGATTCCAGCGAGTTTCAAGTGATTCTTAAAGGCTAATGTTGCGAGGCGATCTAGAGTATACCTGGTTCTTCGAATTTCATGACGAATGAGGAATTTACCAAGCTTGTCAAATGCTCTGCGGGTGTGCTGGCTATGTAGTCTGTGTTTGATAGAAGTGAAGGCCAGTGTAAGTTCAAGATCACGGAACTGCTTCAAGAAAAATAGATCAGCCTCTCTTCTTCGGATTTTAAACCTTGTTTTCTTAAGATTAGGTATCTCAATCGAGGTTTCCCTTCTATACAGGGTATCAATTATAGTTTGAATATTTCTATGGTGTGAGTTTTGAGCTGTTGAATTCGGAACCTCCACAGTATGAATTTTTGTGTCTACGTTTTGGGTCTAGATCAAGACCCATCATCAGGTCAAATCCTGCCAAGAAGAGAGGAGGTTATATGAATTTGTTTTGTATCAAAATATAATACAATTTTTTTATAATCATCAACAGTATTTGAGAATAGAACTTTTGGCTCTAAGAAATCCAACTGAAATTGTTCTCTATCAGGGTCCAATATAGACAATAATTTTTTTTAAGAGGTCTACTTCCAAAACTGTGAATAAGTGGCACACTTCAGAGACTCATTCTTCTTATTTATCTCTATGAATATAGTAAATATACTTTGACTGCTAGAAGAATGACAAGTTGATGGGTCATATATTGTTGATTCCATTTGTCTTAAGGTAAATATAAGGTTTCTTGACACCAACATTGTTGTTGTTGACACTTCTGTAGCTATGGCCGCAAACGATTCTTCCTTTGTTTCCCTAGTTTTCCTTCTCTTAAACACTCTAAATTTTGTTGAATTTGATCCTAAAGTAGTAGAAAAAACTTCCAAATGTTATTTTGAGTTCTTTTTATTTTAAGTGAGGTGCTTCAAATGTTTGAGTTGGTGCCCATTTTTCTGAAATCTCTTAGAAAGTATTCTCCTCCCAAATTTCCCTATTGGAAAAATGCTCAATTTCTAGCTTTGAAGTATGAATATAAGGAGTAGGCTTTTGTTCAAGTCTAAAGGCTGAAATTTTCCCAATAGGATCATAATGCCAACTAAAACTCAATTTAAAATTCATTTCGGCCACTAAACTATGTACTTCTTTATCAACAACCTTGGTATTAATGATAAATGAACCAACTTGACCCTTTAATTTAAATTGATCCTTTTGTTTCCTTGACAGAAAATGAACTTCATCTACATTTAATCTTTTCCTTACAAATTCTAGGGAAAATTTTCATAGAGTCAGAAAAACTAGTAGCTTATATGATGACTACTCACAACCATAAACTCTGATTTCTATAAAAGTTTGACACAAATACCCATCACCAAATTTTTTCTTCTTACTTAAATATACAAAAAAATTTATTTCAGTTGAAATTATTTATGTTGCATCACTATTGAGAAGACAAAGCGATATATACAAAAATTGATCTACAAAATGACTGAAGGAAACTTCTTTTGATTTTTTCCTTACTAATAAAGTCTAGTGGGTAACAAAATTTGGTTTGCCTTGTGAATCTTCCTTTTGTAGTGGAATTTTGAATCTTCCGGAATGATGGTATGGGAACAAATAGACCAACACAGTTTGGTTTTTAAAATCTCTTTCAATACCAAACTTCAAAAAATTCTCATGGATGTTATCAGAAATAAACGAGTTAAATTTTAATAAAATAGAGTGTTTCTTTCCAGGGGAAAAATTGACAAGAACCCTAAAATAACCTCATGAAACCATTCATCACTTTGATAATCTAATAGACAGCAAAGCGTTGAAATATTTTTTCTATAAATTTTAGGGAACATGGCTGAGGGGTAAGGTGGATTTCGACGAGGAAATTCAAGCCCGTCTAGTTAGAAAGACTCAAAAATAAATGCTCTCTTCTCAATATGAGTTTATGGTAAGTTTTCATTAAGGACTCAGTTGAGAAGTCATGCAAGGAACTAGGAACACTTATCTACAAAGCTTGGAGGATAGACTCTGGGGTAGAGGGTTTCACCATTCTAGGCTACAATTTCTCTTTGATTAGTTAAGTATCTACTTTCACACCAAGTGAATAATTTAGGAAAATGATGATTTTGGGGAAAATAAACTGTGGTAGCATGGATTCCCAAAAATAAAATTCATCACTGGAATCTTCAAATTTTTGGAAATTCCAATTGTGTAGTTCATAAAGGTTGAACTCACACTTAATTTCCACAATTTTTAAATATAAATCTACTAATTGCAGTTCATCTACTTTTGGAACATGAGACATAGGGTTTTCAATCTGCAATTTTCCTTTCCCTTTTTTAGTACCCATTTTAAAAAATTATTAAATAATAGAGAAACTAAAATACCAAGGAAAGCTTAAGATGTTGAGTGGATCGCTCTTGAAACTCTAAAATTCCTCTGCCAACCAGTTTTCTGAAAATGTTGCGAACTCTGACAATATTTTCTTGAATAATATAATAGAAAATTCTTCTTTTAGGAGGGATTTACTATATGTTGGAAGCTTAAATGATTGGATCTCAAATGAGTATTTGGACGTTGGCGAAAATTAAATGTAAATATTTGGTGGCTAAATAGTTAACAATTGTTGAATGGAATAGTTATGGTTAGTATGGCGAGATAATAGCAGAAAAATAGTGGCGTGCTATTTCAACAGAGAAACGAATATATCAAAAGGAGGCTTGTGGTTGGGGGGGTGTGCAATTGATAAGCACACACCATGTCATAGTCAATAGTTTTCCAAAACCAAGTATTTTTGTCTCGCCCCCCTTTGTTAAACGTTAGGAGTGTGGGGGGTCCCACAATTTCATATTGCCCGTTGATCGGAGTGGATATGATACCCAACGTTGGATGGTGCACAATTTTTATTGCACCAAAATTGGTTGTTTATTTAAAAAAATAAAAAAATAAATAATAATAATAATAATAATAATAATAATTATCCCAAAATAGAATTAGCATGTTTGTTACAAAATGCGTAAATTAAAATATTTATTTTATTTTATTTTTCAATCAAAACCTCGAAATTTTATTATAACAAGAAATTGTTACAACACTTTCTTTGATTTGGATTATTGTTTTCTTACGAGCAACATTTATGTAGTATGACATATTTTTTTATTGGCTTAGATGAAATTTCCATTTTATTTTAGATATGTGTATAATAGATATCTTATAACTACTTATGAGATAATTGTTTATGCATGAACAAATGACATATATTAGAACTATTTCTATGATTTGATAATTCCACTTTATTGTAAATTCAAAATGGTTTGGATTTCATTAGCTTCCTCTTAATTGGGAAGAGATCTATATCTTTCCTAATCGAGATAGATTTAGATTTATTGTTGATGCTTGCATCTTAGATTTGTTTGAATTTGTATTTAGGAAATTTTAGCAAAAGTATCCTTTCATAGGATAAATCACACTGATGGCATGTTTTAGCCCTTATGCTAGCTTAAGAACTGTGTTCTTGCAAGTTCACTACAAGAGGGTAGGTTTTTTTCCTCTTGTTTTTTATAATAATTAGAAATATCACTAAACAGTAAGGAGACTGTAGGATAACTAGACCAATTTTAACAAGTCAGAATCACCATACCAAACAAATTCCCAAACAAATAAAGACATAATTGGGCCCTAACTAGGTGATCTCACTAATGTTGATCATGGTCAATTTTTACCATCAACATTTTGGTGCTAGAAGGAGGGCCAATGACAAGTTGTCCTTTTTGAGTTTTGTATTTTAAAGTTTTTATTTATTTTCAATGGCTCCTTCAAAAGTTCCCATTTGGAGTTGCATCTCTGGTCATGCATCTTCAAGAACTCCAATAAAAATTATAAGACTCTTTTCAAAAGTAAATTTTGATTGTAAGAGCAACGTTTTCGCATGCGAACATGTTTTGCATTTTATTTTTCAAAAAAATCAAATTCTACTTTTTATGATATTTATGAAGGTGTTCTATATTGAATATTTACTCTAACTTTCATTGGAAAAGACAAAATATGGTTTCAATCTTTATTAGTGTCCTCTATTCATAGTTGGGACAAACTTATCACAAAGTTCCTTCATGCATTCAAGGATTATGACTACGAACAGGTATGTCTCGATCTTGAATATTTACGAAATTTTGAAAATGAATCTACAATAGATTTTATAATTAGATTCAATTTAATTTGTCTAAATTTTAAATCTAAAGATACACCTTTAGATATCGAGTTTATGGAATGGTTTCAGCATATACTTTCCCTTCCTTTCATTCCAATTTATTGCAATGAATAAGAAGAATTTACCTTTCTTAATGTTTTCATTGTTGTTGATGAGACACGTGGTATTAATAGCATGATCAATCATCTTCAAGCAGAAAATACATAAATTACTAATTAACATCTTAGGAAAATATAAGCACATCTAACAAAATAAATTATAATCCTGAGAGAGTTTTAAGCCATGTTGCTATTGAAGAATCAATTGCTCCAAAATATAATAATTTTTTTTATTATAATGAGGAAGAAAATATGAAACCAGTAATGCAAATTGAAAAAATCAGCAAAGAGGATCCTTTTAACAACACTATCCCTACAGAAGGTACCTTTGAGTTTTTGGTTTCTATCAATGACTTTCAACCACACATTTTAGATAAATTAGATATCAATTATCAGGAACACTCACTCAACCTAAATTATTACACTCTTTAAGTCACTTTTAATCATAGTGAATCTGATTTCTATGCTGAGGGAAACATTCGTGAAGAAATAAGATGGAAAACTTAGGAATCAATTTATAACTTTAACGATCATTTTGTAAGCAAATAATTTTTAGATTTGTATGCCCGAATAGCCATTTTTCTATTTATCTTGATTGTTTTGCTAATTATAATTTTTTTCATAATTATTCAACAAATCCTCTTTACATAATTTCTTTTTTTCATAAAATAGATGAGCTACCATAAATAAAGTAAATGATGAATTTCCTACTAATTTCAAGCAGGAAAAATAATATTTAAATGATCACATATTTAATAAATCTAATAAATTTCATGCACATAAATCAAATCACTCTTCTTGTTCTAATTTACTTTTTGAAAGGCAAGAGAGTGATAATAAGAATTGTGAAGTCATTTATGATGATGGCTTGGAAATCAAAAATATTGAGTTATTTCACCCATCATTAAATTCTCATGTTCTTAATATTCAAATTAAATCTATATTTAGAGATGAGAGGTCTCCTTATATTGATACTGCTACAAAATATTCTCATCTTGAATCCCCAAAATTCCATAATGACTACAATTTTCAAGAGGAGAAATCCATCCCTATTTATGATTTCAAGGTTATTCAAGTTCCTATGTTTTGTCATAATCCTAAACCCCTTTCTCATTCACAAGTAGTTGTAATTATTAATTCGAATTGCATTATGTCGATTGACACCGGTGAGTGGAAAATCCTTAAAATGAATCCCAACTGTCTTGCAACACTAGTGTAAATAAAGTTGTGATTTTATTTTACATTCTTCAATTATTATGGTTTGTTTTAGATTTGTATTTATCATTTATTTCTCAATTTTTTGATAGTTTATGCTATAATTTTTAGTAACTAATAATTAAACATTAACCAAGTGCATTAGTCGAAGAGCATGATTTTTGTTTTTCAAAACCTAAGTTATGAGCATCAAGAAATTGATTTTTTTCATTTGTATTTGATGCTTATATCATACCAGCTTGTTCTATCTTTTGAATAAGGCTTCCATAAGATGCAAAGCCTTAAAGTGTAGCATTGAAATCTATCCAACTATATAATATATCTAAAAACATTCTAAAAATCTATTATATTTCAATTCTCACTTTCATTGTCCATTTGAAAATCGCTTGGAAAGTTCAATTTCAAAGAATATTTCTAATAATGCTCTCCCTCTTGTACATAATACTGAAACTTTTCTACATTCTACAACATTTAAAGGTACAACATTTGAGTCTATTATTTCATAATTTCCTCGTTTGAATCTTCTCCAATCTTTAAAATACACCCATCCTAATTTCTATGATCCAATTGGAATATGGTTGGAGAAAAGGTTTCAAGAAATAAAATTATTTTCATTTATTTATTAGAAATATATGTACATAATGCTAAATTGTAGAGAATGGTAGGTACTCCCACAACCTAGGGTACAAAGTTTTGGAGAAGGTTGACCCACACGATCCTTGTGGGAAATGTATGTAAGCAATGGGTTTTGCACCGAAAGAAGTTGTGGGTGAGAAACCAAGTGTGATTTTCAATGGTTTGATCATTGAGGGTATGTGGGGAACCCTTGAAGGAATAAGGGGCACCAAAGACATCAATTTCAGGGCATTAAATGAATAAAAATAATTTATTTTCTCATGTTTTATTTAGTTTTAACAAGTCGTTAAGGTCAGCTTGGTGAAAGGAGATGACCCTTGGTGGTTAAGAGAAGCCCACCATGAAATCTATAAAAGGGAGACAAGTGAGTTCCTTCATCCATGCCATCTAAGAGAAGTTAATCATTGGTGAAATACATTTGAGGTAGCCACAACTTATATGAAACTTTTTAAGTGAAGGAAGAAAAAATTATGGCATCTCTTTTTGTGTTTGGATAGAGTTGAGTTTGGGTAGATTGTTGGTTGAGGTTGCAAGGAAATTTTGTACAACATGATTATTTATTTATGTACATGATGTAGTTATATATATGTGTTGTGAAGGAGGTAAAAGTCCCTATTTAGGTGCAATATTGTGTTATTATTCTTATGTTGGAGCTCTAAATTAGGGTCACATTACCTCAAGGTCATAGCATAGGAGATATTAGATTTTAAGAAAAGGATAGAGAAGGTTTTAGTGTGGTTTGGAGACCTAGTTTTAGGGTTGACATATAGCCATATAGGTCCGCTAACTAGGGCTAAAAAAAATCATACATATTCTTAAAAACCATGATGATTTGAGGACAAGAGAATCCATCCTAGAAAGATATGTATTGTCTTCCAAGTTTGTGTTTTGTTGGGAATTGGTAGGACTTTATTTTGGAATGTATTGAGAGTATCCTATTTAAAAAAATTGGAGGGTTATTAGTGTCTATATGGGTAGTGTTGTCCAGGTAAATCTCCTCTACAGACAGAGGTGATCCCTCTAGCCCTAAGGTGGGTCTATCAACTACGGGAACATACTAACATATACCTTCCTAGATTGTAAATGAAATTCAGATCAAGGAAGATGACCTACCTTGTTCTGATGCTATGTTGTCATTTTCCATCAAAGCTTCTTGATCTTTCGATCTTCTCAAGCTCGATACACACTGTTACCAATGTTCGATTACCTACACAAACAGTCAAGACACTACGACAAGCGTAAAATCACGACAAACATAAAACAATTACAACCTATCTAACTGATCAAGGAATGCTAGAAATCTCATTATAAATGTAAACAAGAGTGGAAGATAAACATCAGTTGCATTTTATTATGATAAATACATGGGGAGTTTACAACCAAGCCTTGATGTTGAGGCTATCATTCGGCAAGTCCGTATCAAGCACGTTTGCAACACCCTCATACAAAAAGGTCCAATATCTCACTATGTTCCTAGCACACAAAATCAATCACACTCCGCACTATTCTCCCAAAGCTATGATTGCTTCTTCTCTCTATGCTAACTAAGGCAGTAGAGGTGCAAGAGGTCTCCTTATGTAACAATGGAGGAGGAGGTTATGGGCCCTCAAATAATGGGAAAAGAGCTTTTGCTTTGGAATAGTTCCTATTTATTGGGAACAAAAAGCCCAAAGGGGAATTCCTCAGCCATATCCTCAAAACAAATTCCATCTTGCCGCCTCGCAAAGCTTCTAGTCACGGAAGCTTCCTTCTTATTTAAAATTTTTTTCCAAAAGAGGATTGGCGCGGGTCCAACATTAAGACAGAGCACCGATCGACGCGGGTCTCAGTGAAAATATCTTCTATCGGCACGGGTCAGACACTGAGATAAAGCATTGACCTTGAAAACCAGGTTTTTATAAGGATCTTCCAGAAAAGTTGTAAAGGGAGAGGCATTGGCAGAAAAAGTATGGTTTAGGGGTATGTATTCCATGGTTGGAAAGTACACAAGGATCACTATATGGGTCTTCTAGGATCAAGGAACGGGGAGTACAGGGACAGTGACAAATTGCTGTGTAAAAAATGCCCCTTAAAGCATGAATTCTGAACATGAGTGAGGGGTGAAATGCTTTACGAGTACGTGCAAGGAACTAGATGATGTCGCTGGGAGACCTGCAAATCAAGCATAGATACATATACATAACTGAAATCTCTGATGAAAATACATAAATCAAGGTATGGAAACAACCATCCATAAAAAGAGACTATGGTATGGTCACAGCCATCCATCTGAAAGAAACATGTATCCAATCATGTACAAATCATATTGCCTCACAACTGAGACTCTAGAGAATAAAATCTAGGGTCTTGCGCTCTGTTACAACCCGATCAAGTATAATTTCAAGCATGTGAATAAATGAGTCGAAGTCGAACATGCAATAAAAACGCCTGATTACCAGTCAATGATATAAATAGTTAACAGGCGTGAGAGAAACCACCAATGACGACAATGGTCCTCAAGGAACTTCTAGTAAAATCCACAAAATATGAATAAGGAACTAAAGTTGAATACCCGTGAAATCACTCGATCGAAGGCCAATGATGTGAAACTGTCGTCGAATGCGAAGAAATTTCCATTAGGGCATGCAAGCTCTAAGGTACCAGAAAGGAGTCTCTAGATTGACTTCCCGGATAATGAGCTGAAGTCGACAGGAAGCGATCCATTGAAGGAGGGTCATAATGAATCCCACATCATCGACATGAAATAGAGAATTTGATATGAGTGGTAGTCAAGACTGAAACAGAGTATCAAGAAATGTACAAACTGTAGAAGGATTTTATCTTGAACATATCGGCGACACGACTCTAGAATTTGGTAGCATTTCACTCAAATAGGATCAAAGGTCATGTTGAAAAAATTGGTAATCGAATGAGAAGCAAACATATTTCCCAAACCCATGGAGTCAAAGTGACAGAGTGAAGATATCCCAACCCGACACGAACTACAAACAAGTGTCATGTTCAAGAGTGACATAATGCTAACACAACTGATGAATAACTTCCATTTTCCCCCACCATTCCTGGCGAATAACTCTTTATTTTTACACAAGCTTGAAGAGGATATCATATGCTTGTTGTATAAGTTTGTCCTTCGGACAAATCCATCCTAGTACATTTTGCGAGCCCTAGGAAGGAGGAACTCGGTAACGTCATGATGACGATTTCTGATTTCATTAGGTTTTAACGAGTCTAACAAAGGAAGAAATCAACGTCTTTTCATATTTAGAGAGTTTGAAAAGAGGTGAAAAGAAAACTCCAGCAGTTCCTTTTCGTAAATAGTCCCACATACCCAAAAATGTAGAAAACAAAATATGAGAGAACCTCTTAGTCGCGATTGGCTAAGGTATTCCTTTTTTGTAAATAGTTTATCCCAACCCGAAAAAGGGTAAATGTATACTGGGTAAATGACGTTTCGCAGCCTTTAACGAGTTCAAAATGACAAGAGCTCATCAATTTTTTCATGTTTTGAGAGTCAGAAAAGAGAATTTGACTCCTCCTGGAGGAATGAGTGGTATTAAGGGTAGCAATTGGTTCCAGTGATGGTGGAATTGCTTAGAACAAGATAAAAGTCAAGAGTCTGGCTAACAAGACAACACATTGCAGCGGTTCCTCAGGAATGGGTAAAACAAACATGTGAGGGAATATGATCGGCCGAGCAAATGGTAACGATGGAATTATAAAACCAAGGCTCATCTAGCAAAATAGGATGATAAAAAGGCAATCACGAGAGGTAAAATAAGAATGGTTTCATTTTTACACAATCTTGAAATCAGGAAACTCTGCTTGAAGTTGGTTTCATTTTTACACAAGCTTGAAACTTTTTATAAAACTATGCTTAAAACTAGTTTCATTTTTACACAAGATTGAAATGGAAACAAACTATGCTTGAAATAAGTTTGCATGCCCTCAGCATGATGACTCAATTCGAGGTACATGCCTCCCAAGATTTAGTATCGTCAGCAGAGTAGACTGCTAGTTACTAACAGGTGGATGAAATGAAGGTTCAACTATGAGATCAGGCGAAAGACTCAAATTGGATTTTACGAGATCTAATCAAAGACTCAAATTGGAAGGGAACTTGTTTCATTTTTAACGAGGTTGACACAATAAAAGAACTATCCTCATGACACCTTGTTTCATTTTTTAAGGAGCTTGACACAAGAAAATAACTCTGCTCCAATGAGCTTGTTTCATTTTTTAAAGAGCTTGACACAAGAAAACAAACTATTCTCTAATGTGCGACAACTCATCATGTCAAATAAGAAGTCATGGCTTCCAATAGGTTCTCTTCTGGTGGGAGAATAACATCTCAGAAATCTCGATTGAATCCCCCTAGTAGATGGTACTCGATGACACTATCACTGGATGAGGGAAACGAGCAAGTGGCTACATAATTAACGTGTGCTAGGGAAGATACAACCGGTGGATAAAAATCTAGTAGAGGTGATGGTGGAATAGATGTTACATTAGGACCAAAGAAAGAAAGTTGGTCAATTGTCACGATCCAACCTTCATGGGGATAAAAAATCACATGAAAGAGGGAAGAGACAAGCGCACCCATGACATAAATATAGTCAAGCCCCAGGAGTAAATTAAAATCCAAGGGCCCTTGGACTACCATCACGTCTATATAGACAATTTTACCTCCCAAAGTAATAGGAAACTTCGAAAGGATCCCTAACGGTTGACTGGTTCCTCTGTAAAAATCAAACATATTCTGTGTAACAAGCACAAGTGATGGAGAACTAAAAGCTTTCCAAGTAGTTGACTATAGAATACTAATAGACATGCCTTCTTTTATAATGGTGCTAGGTATGACCATATTGAAGGCCTGTACCATGATCTCAAAAGGCACATAAGAAGGAAGACTGTATCTTGCGAATCTACTCCAATCGAAAGAAGCAACGAAACTACTTGGAAGGGGGACCACAGGAACAATATGGTTATCCCCTTGGGTTACAGGAGCAAGAGGAGCATCCTCCTAGACTATAGGTATGGGAGTATATTTATCCAAGTCCGAGGAATCATAAGAAACAAGAAGAACTTGAGGGGTATGAGATCCACTCTCGACGGAAAAGATATGATGAACCATAGGCGGGATCAAATTGAATGATTCCATGACCAATGGTTGTTCAAGAATGGATTCATGATTTTGAATCTCCGAGGGAGTGGGATTGGCCAGAGATGAATCTTGGCTAATCATTGAATCAACTAGCGGAGGAATCAAAGAAAGCTTCTAGTAACCAACCAAGAGGCAGGATGCATAAATAGTAGGGTTGTCCAATACTCTCCTGGCTTCATCCATGTACAAAAAAAGGTGAATGGGATGACGCCTTTCACACAACTTACAGGGATTCATGATATTACCCTATTTCTTACGAGTATTATTAGTACTATTCGAAGATGTGTCACCAACATGACTTCCAGAGATCAAAGACAATGGCGGATGGCCATTGGACCATACCTCGAGCACCTTGGGGATGCCAAGGAAATCTCGAAGAAGTTGGTCACCCTTACATAGCTTGCAAGGGAATTTTACTTTCTGTGGAGGGTTGGATGGTTTATCAATGGAAATAGCCTTAGGAGCAATAGCCGCAGGGTTGGACTCTCGCTTATCTACCTTCTTATTTCTTCTTCTTCTTCTTCTTCTTCTTCTTCTTAGCCACCTGGTTACTAGAATCCGGACTTTCACTAGGCGAAGTAGAAGGTGAGGAAGAATAAATAGGCGAAGAAGGTGAGAGGTCCACCTTAGAATCAACATGATGTTTTTCAGGCGGAGGGGATGGTTGAATAGAGGTTGAAGCACTTGAGACCACCGAGGTCGAAAAACCACATAGGAAAACCAACAGTTAATCCAGGAAGGGACAACGTTGCCATATAAGGAGCGTCAACATTCCAAAAATTAGGAAAAGGACCAGGATTCCCTTCGGACGGGATTTCTTGGTTGGTAAACCCCGGAAACGTTTCCATTGGAAACAACCTTGAAACAAAAACACTAAGGAAGATAATGTTAACCAGGAATATTTTGTGGGCAGTTAATTTTTAATACATTGAAACAAAAATCTCTCGTTTCATGTTTTAAGAGTCAAGAAACAGGAAAAAGGTGACTCTAGTCACTTTCATATTGAACGAGCGTGAAAGGATAAGTACTCGATGATCTTTTCACTTTTAGAGAGTCACGAAAAGACCAAAATTACTACTCAGGTAATCTAAGCAAGAGGGTGTACCAAGTTTCCATGAACTGCAATATACACCTTGGTGATCAAATGAAAGAGACATGGCCAAGGAATTGACATACATGTAGGGAGTCTCCCCGAATGTCGTGTTCGGTGTATCATGGTTACAGGGTGACAAACTTGGCTTCCTATGGATAAAGGATTGCAACCTATGAGGGTCTCCCTTTATATACGTGACAATACGAGGAGCACAAGTTCGTACTAGTGTTTTCTAATGCCAGATGGTGAATGATAGCTACTAGGTTTAACGACGCCGAAACATGTCACTAGCCTAGAACTATAAAATATGTGCGTTAGGTTTCAATGTTTCCTTAGGTTGATTGAATTCATTTTAAGGTTGATCTTGAATTAATTTTGTGATTTCAAGGCCTTACTGAATGTGATCTCGAATTCTTAATGCAAACTACATGCAAATGAAAATCATTTCCATTCAATGAATGCTAGCTAAGAGAAGGATAGGAATCTATAACAAAGTAGCAATCAATTTAATCACAAGAAGTATTTCACTAATGCATCTAATACAACCAAATCAAAAAATGAAACAAATATTTCCTAGTTCGCTAATAGTTACCAATGCAAAATAACATTTTCATTTTCAATATAAGCGAAAGAATGCAAATTTTGGCTTTTTAGATGAATGAGAAACACAATGCACTGTTATACAAAAAGAAAAATAAACACTAGTTTTGAGCACTTCGAATGTAACGATATAAAGAAGATATATCAATGCAATACAAACATAAAACACACTCAAAACAAGGATGCACTCTTCAAAGCAAACAAAGGGCTTTCGAACCGATTCAATGAGAAATTTCGTCTATGCTCAAAGTGACGAATGGAGAGCTAAACAAAAACAAAGGTGATCATTCAACAAACCAAAGACACAAAGAACTGAAAGAAAGACTAAAACAATCATTCAACGAACTAAAACAACAAAGACCAATGTGACTCAAACTCAAATTAGAAGGTTTAGTGAGGAGAGGGGTGAACAAATAGCACAAGGCACCTAGAAACCCTAGAGCAACAAAATCCACTGGTAAGATGATGCACAAAAAGTTGAGAATACCGATACTACAGAGTAAAAACAATCTCATTAGACTAATTGCAAGGTAAAAAACCAATCCATATACAAGAAACACTGACAAAACTTAGAAAAGAGGCCAAAATTCAATCCTACAGGATTTGGCACAACTGTTTAGCTGTAATCCATGATAAAAATGTGTTGGTGCACCTGTGACAAAAGCAACATGCGCCAATCGGCGTGAATTTTCATAGAAAAGCAACGTTGAGCTAGAAAACCATGGGAAAAAATAAAAACCACTGAGCAGAGGTCAGACTTGACACTCTGGGACTAAACAGGATGGTTGAAAACAGTGAGACAAGTAAAAAAAAGCAGAAAAATGATGAAACGACCAAAGTTGACTCGACAAGAAAAATGTTAGACAAAAAACAAGAGACGACACACACACACAAATCCCCAGTGGAGTTGCCAATTTGTTGTTCAGGTAATTGCCTCTGCGGAAAGAGGTGATCCCTCTAGCCCTAGGGTGGGTCTAGCAACTACGGGAACATACTAACTTCTACCTTCCTAGATTGTAAATGAAATTCAGAGCAAGGAAGATGACCTACCTTGTTTTGATGCTATGTTGTCATCTTCCATCGAAGCTTCTTAATCTGTCTCTCTTCTCAAGCTCGATACACGCTGCTACCAATGTTCGATTACCTGTATAGACAGTCAAGACACCACGACAAGTGTAAAATCACGATAAACATAAAACAATTACAACCTATCTAACTGATCAAGGAATGCTATAAATCTCATTATAAATGTAAACAAGAGTGGAAGATAAACATCAGTTTCATTTTATTATGATAAAGACAAGGGGAGTTTACAACCAAGCCTTGATGTTGAGGCTCTCCTTCAGCAGGTCTGTATCCAAGCACGTTTGCAACACCCTCATACACAAAGGTCCAAGATCCCACTATGTTCCTAACACACAAAAACAATCACACTCTGTACTATTCTCCCAAAGCTATAATTGTTTCTTCTCTCTATGCTAACTAAGGCAGCAGAGGTGAAAGAGGTCTCCTTATATAACAATGGAGGAGGAGGAGGAGGAGGTTATGGGCTCTCAAATAATGGAAAAAGAGGTTATCCTTTGGAGCATTTCCTATTTCTTGGGAACAAAAATCCCAAAGGGGAATTCCTTGGCCATATCCTCAAAAAAAAAATTCCAACTCACCGCCTCACAAAGCTTCTAGTCACGGAAGCTTCCTTTCTATTTAAGAAAAAATTCGAAAAGAGGATTGGCATGGGTCCGACATTAAGACAAAGCGACAATCAGTGCGGGTCTTAGTGAAAATATCTACTATCGATGTGGGTCAAACACTGAGACAAAGCACCGACCTTGAAAACTAGGTTTTTATAAGGATATTCCAGAAAAGTTGTGAAGGGAGATGAATTGGCAGAAAAAGTGTGGTTTAGGGGCATGTATTCCATGATTAGAAAGTACACAAGGGTTACTATATGGATCTTCCAGGATCAAGGAATGGGGAGTACAGGGAAAGTGAAAAATTGCTATGTAACAGGTAGCCATAATTGTTATTAAAAGTGGTATACTTGTCAAAAAAATACGGTTATATTTTTTTCCATAATTCTATTCAATTTGGATAAACAAAATGAAAAGTAAGAGGGTTGTCATTTTTTCCTGAATTTTATGATTGACAGAGTGTTGAATTAGAGATGAGGGGTAATATTCCAAGCCATAAATCCTGTGATTTTTAGAGTAGTGGAGAAGTAATAAGTGGGTAGCGGTGAAGTCCCTATGTGTTAGTTCCTTTAAAGGAGAAAAGGAGAAACTAGTGGGAAAAAGTTTAGTGACATTAAAGGAGAGATTATCATTGATAGTGGAGTATTGTTGAGCAAGAGCAGCATAATTGTTGGGGGAGAAGAAGTTGCGTGATTGGAAGAAGAGAAGGAAAAGCACCCACCAGATGTGTTCAAGTTATGTGGACTGAAAGGTTTGTGGAAGTGATACGTCAATAAGTAGGTCAAGTGTACTTTGTTCATAGTAGATTGGTCATCATAGTTTTTGATACCAAACCATAGTTGTTGTCTTGTATCAAGGTTGATTGTAAGGACCACAATCCCTAGTACTGGAGCCACAATATATTTCTATTAAATATTTGTAATATAGTAAGTGTTGAGTTAAAAAATTGTCTTGTGTACTAGTTGATCCATTGTTGTTTATTTTCTATTATGTAAAGTAGAAGCATTGTGGCATTCAAGTGTGTTTGTGATCATGATTTTAGACTCAAAACTGAATCTTGATTGTTGTGGAAAAATCAACATGGTATCAAAGCTACATTCAAGTGCTAGCGAATGAAAGTGTGCACAACATAAAACTCAAGATGGATTTGGTTCCATTTTTTTTTAAGGATAAACAGAAATGGTGAAGTTGTAGATAGGTCTGTGATACAAGGATAAGTTAGATGGCTTGCCCAACTTTAGTCCCTGGAATGAAATGATTAGGTTTCTCATGATGGTGAAAAAGATATATGATCTTCCCAACAAGGAGACCAAGAAACCCATTGACCCTAAGGTATTGGAAGTGTACGAGGAGTTACATAAGAAGGTGAATTTGATCATCCTAGATGATGTCAAATATCATTTGATACCTCATTTATCGAGGAAGAGCGCCACTCATGAGATGTGGAAATCTCTTCAGATCCTATTCCATAATAAGAATGAGAATTGACATATGGTATTGAAGGATAAGTTGAAGAGCACCAAGATGTTGGTTGGTAAAGAAATGGCCCCGTATTTAACCAGACTATCTCTAGTTTGAGATGAGCTTCATACCATTAGTGAAACTATTATAGAGTTTGAGATGGTGAGGATTGCTTTGAAAGGGTTTATCGACGAATGGAAGCCCTTCATCAAAGGGATCATTTCTTAAGAGAAGCTTCCATATTGGAACAGGTTGTGGGATGACTTCATTCAGGAGGAATTGTGAGTGTTGAAATGGAACCCAAAGGGGGCTTCTGATTTAATTTTCCCTTAATTAAATTGGAATAGAAATTTTAATTTCATCTCATAAAATATTTTAAGTGTTAACTGAGTTAGGAAGACTTAGTTAGCTCAAAAAATTCGAGTTGTAGGTCAAAGAGGAGGCATGTAGAATTATTTCAAGATTTTAGGGGGTCCAGTTATAGTTATTTGTGAGTTGTAATTAGGTAAATCAATTAATTGAGTTAAAATTAGTTTAACTAGTTCTAACTAAGAGATGATCTAGTGATAAGTCCAGTGAATTAAATATTATTTAATTCAAAAGTAGTGACCAATAAGTTAACTTATAATTAGCTATAAATATATGTTGCATGTCAGTTCTAAGGAAGGCTAATTTGAGATTGAGGTTAAAGGGAAGATAACTATCAGTTGTATAATTAGAAAATTTTGCAGGTCATGCATGAGGTCATCAGGATTCCTTGAAGGAATTGCAAAATCTTGGGAATTTCCTTATTAATAGGGACATAGTTGCTCCAGGAATGTGTAATCAAGGCTGGTCAGATAGAGTTTGAGAATTGGTTAATTATTGGACTGATTTTGCCTAGATCAGACTGAGATAGTCATAAGAGTGCAAAGGTTTCTCAGTGAGGGAAATGAAATTGTTTTGTTTCATGAGCTTGAATTTATGAAATATAAAATAGTATGGTTTTGAGCAGTTTATTTCCCCAGATACATCTTGTGTTGTGCGATTGATAATTTCTTTCTCTTACTTGTTATGTGATTGTGTGATCGTAATGGTTTCCGCAATTTGTAGAAGGATTCAATATTTTATTTTAGTGCATTACAATATCATATTGAATCCATTTGAATAATTTATACATGGTGTCAAACCAAGAATGATAATATAAGAGAAGAACCAGAGTTTTTTTTGAGCAGGTACATTGAATTTGTAGATATATTCTTCAGGACCCAGCAACAAATCAAGATGTCTTTCAATGGCTTGAGATTTGAATATGCACACGAGGGAAATTAAAATTACATAGCATGGAAATAAAGGGTTGAGGAATTTCTCGAGGACAACAGACTAAAGGCATTCATAGACAGTGATATTCCCTAGCCCGCAACAACAAATCCTCATCTTCTTTATGCATGGAAGAAGAATGTAGCAAAGGCGAGAAGGATCTTGTTAGAGGGAGTTTGAGATAATATTGTCTTGAATCTCCATGGAAAGGAAACTCAATATGCTATGTGGAAGGCCTTAACATATATGTTTCATAACACTAGCAACCACAGGAAGATGGCGATGAAATACAAGCTTAGAAATATCAAGATGGAGAAGGGTGACACAATCCAAAAATACTTGATGAATTTCACTGAGTGTCGAGATGAGCTTGGAAGCGTTGGTGCAATAGTTTTCAATGATGATTTGGTGAGCCTAGAACTTTGAGGACTTCCCAAGAGATGGCATAGTTACCAAGACTCTGTGAATGTGAGGGAGAAGCTACCAGAGTGGGCGTGATTGTGGTCTGACTTGGTATACGAAGAGTTTCGGTGGAGCACCAAATATGGATCCTAATCAAAGAATGATGATGAGGAGCACTATGCCTTGGATGGAAAAGAAAAGGAAGGAAAATGGAAGGCATCCCATTCCAAATCGGAGTCCAAAAAGGAAGGCAAGAAGCGAGACTTGTAGAAGGCAAAATTGTTTCGTTGTCATGAGCATAAAAACTATGCCACAAATTTTCCACAAAAGAAGACCAAAAAGAAGGCCTCAAGAGGAGCAGCAGTTGAAGCACTTGCTTCACAGTTAGAGTTAGATTTCACTCTTATCGCATGCATGGTGTCATCGGTGATGGGTTATGTGTGGTACTTGGTTGTGGAGCTTCGTTCCATATGAATGACAACAAACAATTCTTCAGTAGATTGGAGGAGAAGGATCTCTAGTGCACATCGAGATGGGTGATGACGGGAGGTATACACTACTAGTGTAGGTACAATTACCTTTCAAAGAGAGTCAGGTAAACCCCTCACATTAAAATATGTCATGTATGTTCCTGGTTTAAATAATACTTTGGTTTTTTTTGCTATGTTGGAAGATCGTCGCTATGATGTGATCTTCAGTGAAGGAAAGGCATTCCTTCGTCACAAAGCCACGAGACAGGTGAAAAATATTGGGGTTCGAGTAAAGAACGTCTACAAATTGGATGTAGAAAATTGTGCTGCATTGAGTATGTTGTGAAGGCTCCAAGGAGAAATGATGGTGGAGAATATATATATAACAAATATAAGAACTTATGTGCCTTAGAAGTAATTAGAAGAGAATTGATAACACCACATAATCCAGAGCAGAATGGGGTTGCAGAAAGAAAGAACATAACTATTGCAGGAGTAACGTGAGCTATGTTTCATGATCAGGGCCTACCATTGCATCTGTCAGCAGAATCATGCAATACAACAATATAAGTCATCACCAAATGCTTGGGATGAGTACACTAGAGGAAGAATTTTCAGGTAACAGACCAGATATGTCATATTTAAAAAAATTCGGTTTGTCTGTTTATTTCCATGTAACAGAAGATGCTAGAAAGAAGCTAGAGCCAACAACAAAGTTGGGGATATTTGTGGGGTACAATGATACACCTCATAACTATCGAGTGTACTTTCCAACGCACAGGACGACAATGGTCAGAAGAGATGTGAAATTCCATGTGATTGTTCCTTGAGAGGGAGCTTTAGTTGCGTGCATTTAAGGAGCTATTGGCTCCAAAAGAAGAACATCAAGGTGTGGAGAAACCAAAAGTAGATGAACAAAGAGTGGTAGAAATCACTCATACATAGCCATCCACCAGAGATGAATGGAAGCACACCAGAGAGACCGATGTAGAAATTATACAACATATATGTATATCATGGATTCAATCCGATCTAATAATGTACTAAAGCTATATGTACCGAATCACTTCTACAAATCAATTGCGTAAGTTTTAAAAAAAATCGCCAATCACATGAAGCAAAGAATAATCAATCAAACCACAACACAGATAATTTCCTGGGGAAATCTTGCTTCTCAAAACCCCACTATCTTCTATTGTATATTCAACATGGGTACATGAAAAAATTACATACAACTCTTCTCACAAGAGCCTCATGTACTCAGCTAATTGTCTCACACTGTCCTTGGAAAAAACTAACCAACACTTATCCAATTCTCAGCCTCTAAACAACCTTCCTTGCTTGCACAATTCATGTAGAATGAAATCCCTATTCCATAGGAATTTTGGCCTTTCTTGACTACACAAGAATCATGGGAAATCAAATGGGTGTTTGGTTGCATGGGTGCAACCCAATAATCCTACAATTGATAGTCAACATCCCTTTCACCTAGATCTCAACTAGGTCTCCACTGGAACTAATATGCATGCAGATAATAATAGTAAATTCTCAGTTACATGTGAGATCACTGAATGTGAATTAAATAATATTTAAAAACTTGATCTCTCACTAGTGTATCAAATAGTTACAACTAGCTCAACTGAATTTAACTCACTTAACTAAGTTAAAATGATTACAGCCTACATTAACTATTGCACCACTACACTTCGAACTCTGTTACAACAAGAATTACTTTGTATGCCTCACCAACTACCCTCAACTCAAAATTTATGAGTTAATTGAGCTTATCACACTCAGTTGACTATTACAAGTTATTTTGAGATTAGATTATAACTACAAGGAAAAGACCCTCTAGCGGATGTTTTTGAGAAACCCCTTATAAAAATACCCCAGAAATCTGTTTCTAGTGGAGGTTACTAGAGGAGGTTGGTAGGCAGAGGTTTTTGTGGATGTTTTTGTTCTAGTGCGCTTAAAATAGTAAACCGCACCGGTGCGCTCAACAAGAGAAAGCGCCAGTGCATAAAAAACATTGGCACACCGGACAGCGTGTGCTCTGTAAACACCTACCCAGTGTGTTGTATTACTGTAGCGCACTGGTGCTTTACAACTCTTCTGCATCAGTGCATCATAAAAAAGCGCGCCAAAACCGAAACAGCCTGATGCACACAAAACATTGGCACACCAGACACCGTGTGCTCCATACACACCCGCCTGGTGTGTCATATTACTGTAGTGCACTGGTGCTTTACAAATCTTCCGCATTGGTGCATCATAAAAAAGTGCACCAAAATTGAAACCGCCCGGTGCGGTATTAAAAAACCGCACCGGTGTGCCCATAAAAACCCCGTGCACCGGAACATGGTTAAATTAAAAAAAAAAAATATAGCCAAAGAACCACATTATTCACTTTTCTTAATGCTCCAGAGCTCTCAAGCACTGGTGCAATTTATCCTTGTCTGAGCCACCCTGACATTGGTGCTCCCATTGCACCCATTGCACGCACTGCTGATGTGCATTGCCCACCAATCTCTAGCTTGAATTTTGCAAAATGGTGGGAAAATTTTCTTTTGAAAATTCTACAACCAATATGCCTCCTCAACGGCCAAATGTATAGGTATTTTTCTTGTTTTTCCATAATTAATCCTTTTAGCGGATTATAATTTCAAATAACCTTAAAATTAACCATTTAAAAGAAAAAAAATTTGTCGTGCGGTGCACTTGAGCCGTTCGGCTCGCACTGGTTCGCAGTGCTGCCCATAAATTTATAGGCCACACCGCAACTGGTGCTAACGGTATCCGTATCGGTTACGGGGTGGTACCTATAGGCACACCATTTTATTTTAAAATTTTTAAAAAAGTGTGGTGCGGTCGTTTACCCGACTGCACCGTTGACAATGTGGAATAGCAGCAACATGGTGCGTTGACGGAAATTTTCACCCCAGGGCGAGTAATTTTGTCAGTGCACCACATTCCGCATTTCGACAGAGTCAACGGTGTGGCCTAATAAACCGGTGATAATGGTATACGCACTGGTTCCAGGGTGGTACCAATGCGCACTGTGTTATTTAACTTTTTTTTTTTTTAAAGTGCGGTGTGGTTGGTTACCCAGCCGCACCATTGACCTAGTGGAATAGCGGCAAAGCAATGCGATGACTGAAATATCCACCCCGGGACAGGTATTTTTTTCAGCGCACCGCTTTCCATATTTCGACAGGGTAAATGGTGTGGCTTGGTAAAAGACCACACCGTTGACTATGTAATGATGGTAAGAGGTCGGTCCACTGACTTAAATATATGCCCCGGGGCATAGATTTTATTTAGCACACTGCACTCCTGACACCATACATAGTCAACGGTGCACTACAAATTTTCTAGAGCACCGGCTCCGGTGCGTTTCATATTATTAGGTGCACTGTCTCTGGTGCGCTCATAAAAATACACACTGGTACCAGTGCATGCCTTTTTTTTTTACGCACTGACTTTTTTTTTTCCAAAAAAAATTATTATGTATATTTCTAAATACATGTCTCATTTAATAAAAAAAATTTGTTTAATATGTGAATATTTCAAAGATGTGAAAGGAGACAAGAGGGGGAACAACAACAATAATAGTTAGAGCAATCACTACAAGAAAAAAGGACATTGGTGAGGGTCATGCTTGTGACAGACCTTTAAGGTCCGTCACCAATGTCACATATGGTGACGGTCCTTAAAAAACTGTCATTGTAAGTGTATATAGTGATGGTCCTTTAAGGTTCGTCACTAAAGCCATTTTCAATGACACTTTTGGTGAGGGTCATTAAAGGCCCATCACTAATTCTCTCTTTGGTGACACTTTTAGTGACGAACTTTTAATGAACCTCACCAATTCTCTTTTTGTTACTTTTGGTGACGGTCAAAAAATGTTTGTCACCAATGATCATTCCAATGACGCTATATGCCTGTTAATATTTTTTTTTCAAAATATAACAATTTAAGGCCATTATTTTTTTTAATATGTCGAAGGCCATAGTGGTTAGAATTAGTCAATTTTTTAAGAAGTAATTAGTGTGTATCATTTCCCTCAAGTAATGACTAGTCGAATAGAGTTTTCCTATGAGTCAACACATGATTCATATATGTTAAGTTTATTATCTAGAAAATTCCCTTTAGATAAAGTTCCACTAGTGTGTGTAGGAAATATATTATTTAATACATAATCAAGCCATGAAAATTCTATTAATGAGAAATGCCTAACACTCCTCAAAAATATGGGCACACCTTAAATTAATGCTTTGTCACACACTAACATTTCTTAGCACCTCGCATGTCTTGGAACATATTTGTACCTAGAACATCTTGCCATGACACTGACGCCCAAGCACATGGTGGTATGTGCTAGCACAACATGGAACTCTCCTAGCATGTGTTGGTATGCATGTAGTCCCTAGCAATATGCCCTAGAACACCTTGGTTGAATGCATTGACATACATTAGCACTTTGCACACAATGCCACTTGGCATGTATTGGTACCTATTATTAGTGTGACTAGCATGCCCCTTTTGAAAAAGATAAAGTCCTGACTTATTAACCCTCTTATGTGTTCATTTCCTTGCATTTTATCTTGGTTCTTCCTTTTGTTGCCTTGACACTTCTTGACACATATTGACATACCCTGGCACCTTGCACATCCTTAGCACCTGGCATGTATTGGCATATATTGGCACTATCTGGCACATATAATTAGCACACCCTGGAACTCCCTAACACACTTTGGAACTCCTTGACATGCCTTGATATTCCCTAGCATGACTTACCAATTCTTAGCATACATTGTCACTCCCTCCTTGGCATGACAGCTAGCACTCATTAACACTAGTCCCTGGCACACGTTCCTCATATTCATTAACTTCCATGAATTTTGATCTAGTGCTCCCTTAAAATTTTGTTCTAGTACTCCTTAACAATCCTCAACATGAATGAGCACTCTCTAGCACACCTTAGCACTCTTCAACATGCCATTCCACTTCATAACATGCATAACACTCCCTGACACATATTGGCGCTTGGCATGTGTTGGTGCTTGGAAAGTCTTAACATGTATGGAACATGTTGATATTCCTTGGTATGATTTGGCATGGTTTAATATTAAATTTATTTGAGATCAATTTTTGGAAAGTAGATGAGAAGCAACAAAGGAAGACTTGGCACTTAGAATGCACTAATACTTTGCACTTGGCACCTATTGGTGCCTAGTGTTGGTGTTCCTAGCATGCCCCTCTTGGAAAAGGTAAATTGATGACCTGTTAACCTTACTATGTGTTCATTTCCTTGTAGTTTAACTTGTTTCTCCTTTTTGTTTCCTTGATAGTCTCTGACACGCATTGACAAACCCTTGCACATCTTGGCATGCCTTATCACTTGGCACATCTTATCATGTTTGACATGCCTTCGCACTATCTGACACATCCTAGCATTCCCTAGCACACCTTGGTACTCATGTATTTACAACTAGCCTTTACATTTTTTCATGACTTGGGAACCCAATCAAGTCCTTGGCTACTACAATTCATGTGAAAAAATTGGCCTGCTTCAACCGCAACAACTTGACCAATTGCACCTACTACAAGTAGATTGTGCCTTGTTCACCTAAGAACTACTTATAACTCATCTTATGCCACTCATGTCCAAGCTCAACTTGTCCCACTTAACTATTTGGCAAGACAAGGATCACATGATCTAGCCATGGCCATAATACAACTAAGCAACATAGCTTACACTAGAAATATTTCACATGTATGTTCAGTTCATATAAACAGTAGAACATTAACTGAGAGTTTTCAAGAACCACAAGATTCACAAGGCACACAAGATATAAACTGACACAATTCGAGTGCCTGAAAACTTATACACAACAATGTACAATATGCAATTATCTACAATATTTTAAAACATGAGCATGTAGCCAAAGTGTGCCACATCTCATATAAAAAAAGTAACTAAAGGCAAACCAATGTTGTGCCTAGCACAAAGTGATCTCCCTTTGTCTAAAACCGATATGTTGAGCCCCTTATAACAACCATAGGCTTGCCTCATGTAAATCCTATTCTAAACTTCTCCTAACACGCTTCGTCCCTAGCACACTTGAATTCGCTAACACTCCCTGGCACACACTCTTATTTGTTCCTTTCCATGCATTTTGACCTAGTTATCCCTTGATATGCTCGAAACTCCCTAAAACTCTAGTTTAGCATGCATTGACATTGTTCGACATATGTTAACATGCCTTTTCATTCCTTTGCATGCCTTGATCATCCTTAGCTAACATGCCCTCACAACTACCCTTACTTAATTTTCAACTTGGGAACTAAACCAAGGCCTCGCTTGACTACAAGAGCTTGACCAAGTTATAGTTACTACAACTAGACTATGTTGTTGAATTGTGTAGTTTGGGAGGTACTCCACAAGCCTAGTGAGATGGCCTTGTGTGAGTTGGATCAAAAAAGGCTTTGTGGGAATAGAAGCCAAGAAAAGGGATTTTGGAACCAAGATGGGGTTTAAAATATAAAAGAAAATTAAAAAGGAAAATTAATATTTCCTAAGGTCTAAGTGGATAAAACCCGTAAGTTTTAGAGGGTTCCTAAGAGGTCTAGTAAAAAATATTTAAGGAGTCCTTAGGATGAAGGAAATAAAATCAAGTGAGAAGGAGATCATTTGATCAAGGGGGAAAAGAGAGATGTAGTCCTAAAGAGGCCATGATCATTATCATGCCTAGCATTCATTAAGATGCCTCGGTATTCTTTGTCATGGTTTAATATTAAAGTTATTTGAGATCAATTATTGATAAGTAGAAGAGAAGTAACAGAGGATGATTTGGCACTTAGAATGCACTAACACTTGCCACTTGCCACTTATTTCCACCTAGTGTTGTTGTGCATATCATGCCCCTCTTGAAAAATGTAAATTGATGACTTATTAACCCTATGATGTGTTCATTTCCTTTTAGTTTAACTTGTTTCTCATTTTTTTGCCTTGATATTCTCTGGCATGTATTGTCACACCATTGCACACCTTGGCATGCCTTAGTACTTGACATATATTAGCATATTTGACATGCCTTTGAACTATTTGGCACATGTTAGCATTCCCTAGCATGCCTTAGCACTCATGCCCTCACAACTAGCCTTACATGTTTTCATGACTTGGGAACCCAATCAAGTCCTTAGCTACTCCAGTTCATGCGACATTGATCTGCTTCAACCCTAACAACTTGATCAATTGCACCTACTACAAGTATATTGTGCCTTGTTCACCTAAGAACTTCCTATACCTCATCTTAGGCCACTCATGTCCAAGTTGAACTTTTCCCACTTAAGAACTTACCAAGACAAGGATCACATCTAGCCATGGCCATAAAACAACTAAGCAACATAACTTACATAGGTAATATTTCACATGTATGTCCAGTTCATATAAATAGTAGAGCATTAAATGAGAGTTTGCAAGAACCACAAGGCACACAAGATATAAGTCGACACAAGCTGAGTTCCCCAAAACTTATACATAACAATGTACAATATGCAATTGTCTAAAATAGTTTAAAACATGATCATTCGGCCAAAGTGTGCCACATGTCATATAAAAATAATAGATAAAGGAAAAATAGTGTTGTGCCCACCACAAAGACTCCCTTTATTTAAAACTACTTTGTCGAGCCCCTTATCGCAATTGTAAGCTAGCCTCTTGCAAATCCTATTATGAAATTTTTCTAACACACTTCATCCTTGGCACACTTGAATTCACTGACACTCCCTGGCACACACTCTTATTTGTTCATTTCCATGAATTTTGACCTAGTTCTCCCTTGTGATGCCTCGACACTCCTTAACACTCCTCAACATGCATTGACATTGTCCAACATGTGTTAGCACACTTTTTCATTCCTTGGCATGCCCTAACCCTTCCTAGTTATCATGCCCTCACAACTACCCTTACTTAATTTTCAACTTTGAAACCCAACAAAGTCCTTGCTTGACTATAGGAGCTTGACCAAGTTACAATTACTTTAACTAGACTATGTTGTTGAATTGTGTAGCTTGGGAGGTACTCCACAAGCCTAGTGAGATGGGTTTGTGTGAGTTTGGCCACAAAAGGTTTTGTGGGAAAATAACCCAAGCGAAGGGGCTTTGGACCCGAGATGAGGTTTAAAATCTGAAAGAAAATTAAACAGAAAAAAAATAACATTTCCTAAGGTCAAAGTAGATAAAGTTCGTAAGTTCTAGAGCGTTCTTAAGAGGCATGACTAGGAAAAGCTATTTAAGGAGGCCTTAGTATGAAGGCAAGAACATCAAGTGAGAAGGAGCTCATTTGATCAAGGAAGCCAGGAGAGATATAGTCCTAAAGTAGGTCGAGTTAGAGGGTTGAGTAAGTGTTGCTAAAGGGAGGCCATGATCATCCACCAAGAGTAAGATCATCATGTGAGGGTTCACAAGAATGTCACATACATTAATGGATTCGAGATAGGAAGTAGGATGGCATATTGTTGGTTCTCTTAGGGCAGATCAAGCTCAAGAGAGGCGACTCATGAGAATTTGGGCATGTGATTTCAATGTTGTTTATGTGTGAAGTCCACATCAAATTTTGAAACAATAGAGAGGTTTGAGACCCTACCTTGTGGTGGTTACTTGGTTGCAAGGTTTGTGATAAATACCAACACAAATGGAGGAGGGTCTGCACTAGAATTTAGGGCCAAAACAAAATTAGTCACAAGTGTAATATTGACTGAGGTAACCATAGTTTGAGGGTCATTTTTATCTAAAGTTCGGGTTAAGATTCAATCAAAGAAATGACTAGAATCTATGGATCCATATGAGCTAGGCCGAGTCTCTTATGGAGGAAAGAGTTGTGATTTTTGATATGGG
The DNA here is from genome assembly GCA_034641835.2 of Pinus albicaulis. Classification (NCBI taxonomy): domain Eukaryota; kingdom Viridiplantae; phylum Streptophyta; class Pinopsida; order Pinales; family Pinaceae; genus Pinus; species Pinus albicaulis. Next base: position 378,566,452 of record CM076574.1, read on the forward strand.
TGGATATGGTTTGTTTTAAAGAAATTATAATAGAAGTATAATTCCCCATTTAGGGAGGTTTCCTTGCATGTTCAATCCATAAGGTAAGCCATCAAGGTTGTGACAAATCTGCATAGAATAAGAGGGGTTGTGACCCTTAGAAAGAGGTTTATCTCTGCAATATATGCCACAAATTTGGAAGATGGTTTGCAGAAGTATGTGCAGAGATAGAAAATCCAAAGGAAGGTGGAATCTGAGTAGAAGATGGAGTAGAAAAAATGTGCCATATGAGGAATGGATTGACACGAAGAGTAGTTTATTTTGTTGGAATGTCCATAGAGTTTTGGATAGAGATATGAAGAAGCCTATAAATAGTTATTTAACGGATTGTTAATGGATGATTTGTGACCCTGGTTCAGTCATCTACAAATTGTTAGAAGGATGATAAGATGAGTAGTTCAGATTTGTTCATAGATTGGAAAAAAAATAAACTGGTACACAAGAATAGTGATTTTGAGAGGACTCAAATCACTATTAGGTGTCATATTTGAAGAGCCCTAGATGAGGGCAGTGTTGTGGGCACTAGCTCAGTAAAATAATTTACTGTGGTTGGGAAAATTGATGGCTGTCCAAGTACAATTGGAGGGTTGTTAGGTGACTGTCAAAGAAGAGCTCTAAGTTATGAAATTGTGAAGGAAAACAAGACTGGTAGAAGGGTAGGTGTATTGGGCCTAAGGACGTATAGAATTTGAAGGACTAAAGTAGCAGTCAAGTGGGCTAGCCAACTAGCCCTATTTCACTGTATTGTAGAGGATTACATCATTGAGAAGAAGGGAAACCTCCATATCCATAGACTTGTCATCTTGGAGCAATAGTATGGAAAAAATGGGCAGACCAAAGAGTTGTTCACAATGGATTTGTGAACAACTGATCAAAAACATTAAGTTTTGTAGACCTTAAAGGGAAAAAGAGGTAGATAGAGGGCAACGTTTTTTGAGTGGAGTTCAGTAACATAAAGGAGTTGAGTTCATTGATAGAGGCAGATTGAGGAGTTGCATAATGGGAGGAAAGAGGACATGCCAGATGTGTTTAATACATGTGGATTGAAAGGGCTATGTGTGGCATCCACCATAAAAAATTGGGTCAAGTGTTGTCTTGTTCAAGGTAGATTGGTTGTCAAAGGACTAACACCAAGCCCTAGTTTTATTCCTTGTATCAGTGTGATTGTAAAGGGCCATCGTCCCTGGTACGAGAGCTCTAGCCTATTCTATTAAAGTTTGTAATTTAATGAATAAAGGTTTGAAAAAGTAAAAAATTTTCATGTGCACTAATTGATTCCCTTATGTTTGTAGCTTTCATTGTGAAAAGTAGATGTGTTGTGGCACTTGAGTGTGTTTGCATCAAAGATTCTAAGACCAAACCCAAATTCTCATGTGTCATGGAAATTCAACACATGCCTTGTTCACCTAAGAACTACATGTAACTCATCTTAGACTACTCATGTCCAATCTCAATAGATCCCACTTAACAAGTTACCAAAAAAAGGCTCATCACATCCAACTGTGGCCATAAAAAAACTAAGTGTTGGGCCATGAATACAACCACTTTGTAACACTTATTTCATCCATTCTTACCATTCTCTATTATATCATTTGTTATAATTTATCATTTAAATCCATTTTATAAATGATTTATGCTCTTATGGATGAAAATTATTTATCCTCCTTTATTTCTAATAAATTGATGATTATGAATTATTTTATCAATGATAGTTTTAATAAGTTGGTTATAACATTATTCACTATTTTTAGCCTCCAAGATAATTTCAGATTGAAGATTTGATCATTAAAAGTGCCAACTCAGAAACGCGCTGGAATAAGGAGTGACAGTTTTGCAGTTGAGATTCTGAGCAAATGAAGACGAATCTGGAAAATCCGGAACATGGGTTTTGTCCAGAACGGACCCAATTAACTTTAACAAAGAACGGTTTGCCCAAATTCGGTCTGTGTTGAGATATTCGCAGAGTTCTTTGAGCACGATTTTCTCAGTTCTGTTGTTGCGGCCGTCCTCCAAATCTCAGCTAAAAAGCCAAATTCGACTTGCTGTTGTGGAGAGATGGATGTAAATATATTTCTTGTTGATCAATTGGTTAGAATCAATCCAATTTTGTAAAAGAAATCATGTTGTAATTATCTATGTTGTAACTGCTCTCTGATCTTTCTCTATTTAAATGAAAACAAAGATCAGAGAGAGGAGGGACTTCAGGGATGGATTCGAATGATGGAATTGAGGATGAATTAGAGAATCAGAATTGAGGATGGAAGAGAGAATGGATAATGGCTGAGCGATTGAGAGATTTCTTGTTGTAATCCATTATAACTCTGCTTTGATATTTTAATATAAATCTGGTTTTCGTTCATTCTGTTCATCTGAAGTAACCCAGCAGCATTCGCTGGCGGCCAAGGGCCCAGCCTCTGGTGGATTGTGCTGCTGCTGTATATTCTTTGGTTTATGCGTGGTTTTTCTTATTAGCATTATTTGGTAATCTGATGTGTTGTTTAGTTTACATCACACGCTCTGTTATGCTTAATTCATTGAGGTTTCTAAAGACAGAACTATTGTATTGACTCTGCATCGTATCTCTGTTCCTTTAAGCATTGATATAATACTGCTAGTCTTTACAGAATACTGTTGCCGTTTAATTACAGAGCTGATGTGCTGTGCACTTGTTCATTAACATTACGGAATTTATCTTGGGAGTTATATTCTTTGCGATTGTTGGATCTATAAACAATGCTGTTCTACTTTGAAATGCAGTCGTACTCTTTCTAACTGAGATTGATAATTGGATCAGATTACTATTAATGTGTGCGTGTGTTAATTCATTGTGTATTTATATTTGACTTTCCAGCGTTGTTTCATATCCTCTCATTAATCAATGCTGTTTTATTTCCTTGTGCTGTTCGATTTATTCTTAGAGTAAAGATTGCTATTAATTTGGCTTTGCTATTGTTCATTTCCATTAATTAGAGTTTGCTGTCCAGATTCTTTTTATTACAGTTTGCTGCCCATTTACTTTGTTGTTCTATTTTGCTATCTGCCGTTCCATTTACTCGCATTTGTTGTTTTGGTGTGAGAGATGATCTAAGGCTGTAGTGAGCTTCGGCATTTACTGCCTAGCTCCCAGACCCGTGGTCCATGCTCTAATTTCCTTTCCATCAGTTTCCAAAGGGATGGGTTATCGCTGCCAAACCCTTGACTGATAAGTTGCCTCGTTTTCTGCATGTGTGATTTATTCTTTTGAAGTAACTTAGTTATAGACAAGCATCCGTTTACTTTTGGATTTTGAGCACTATACTGCAAAACATTACTCTTGAGTAAATAGCCGCCTCAGACTGAGTACACTCTTGGAACAAAAAGTCGTCCCTGGGTTGATAATTAATGTGAAGGTAATTAGAGGTGAAAGAGACCCTTTTTATAGCTCCACACTAAGCAACATAGTTTACATCTTGACATGCTATAACACCTGACATGTCTCAAATGCCTTGGAATTATGTGGCATGTGTTAGCATCCCATACATTCCTTGACATGATTTTACACTCCCTAACACACCATAGCATTTCCAGACACACCTTGGTAGTTTAACATACCTTGGAATTGTTTAGCATATAATCTTGTCACTCCCTAGGACTCCCTAACACTTCCTAGCATGTGTTGGCACACCCTGGCACCTGGCACATGTTGGCCACATGCCACTTTGGCACACTAGCATGACTTAACAATGCCTAACATATCATGTCACTCCCTCCTTAGCATACCTGGAACTCGCTAACACTCCCTGTCACACACTCTTATTCGTTCGTTTCCATGCATTTTTACATAGTGATCCCTTGTGTTTCCTTGGAACTCGCTAACACTCAACTCAAATTGGCACTTGGCACATCTTGGCATGCTTACCTAGCTCTCTAGCATGCCTTGGAAATATCTAGCATATATTGATAGTCCCTCCTTAACAAACTTGGAACTCCATAGCAAGCCCTATAATATACTGGCACATATTGGCTCTTGGCATTTAGTACTTGAAAATTCTTGGCATGTGTTTGGACGCCCTGGAATTCCTTGGCATGGTTTAAGATAATATTTATTTGAGATCAATTATTCAAAATTAAGAGAGAAGTAATAGAGAATGATTTTCCACTTAAGACACGTTAAAAGTTGGCCCTTGGTGTGTATTGGCACTAGTGTTGGAATGCCTAGCATTCACCTCTTGAAAAGGTAAGGTCTTGAATTATTAACCCTCATATGTGTTCATTTATTTTCATTTTAACTTGGTGTTCCCCTTTGTCGCCTGACACTCCTTGACATGCGTTCGCATACCATAACACCTGGCACATCTCATCATGCCTTAACACATGGCATGTCTTGGCATGCCTGGCATGCTTTGGCACTATTTGACATATATTAGCACACCCTAACACTTCTTGAAATGCCATAGCATTCCCTAGTATGCCTTGTCACTCCCCCATGCCACGCCTGACACTTGCTGACACCCCCAATACACCCTCTTATTCATTCATTTCCATTATTTTTCACTCAATGATTTATGTTTGATGGGGTGCATGTCTAGAAAGAGTTCCTTTAAGAGAATAAAAAAATGAACGCACCATTACTGACATAAGTAGTTGTGATATTCTACTTGAATGACATTAGGAAACTACACAATAGATTTTAAGAATGAAATTTGTATGGTTTTTTATTATGGTGAGGGAATGGTAAGAAGTGAGTGGTCAATATGGTGTGTGAATGCTTAGAATACCTTCTCACTCCCTCCTTGGCATGACAACTATCACTCATTGCCACTCCCTGACACACCCTCATATTCATTCACTTTCATGTATTTTGACCTAGTGCTCCCTTGTGTTGTCCTAGTACTCCCTAACACTCCTCAACATGCATTGGCACTCCCTACTTACCACTTTTCGACATGCCCTGCCACTTCATAACATGCATAACACTCCCTGACACTCATTTGCACTTGGCACATGTTAGCGCTTGGAAAGTATTAGCATGTCTGACATGCATTCATGAGATGACTTGATATTCTTTGGCATGGTTTAATATTAAATTTATTTGAGATCAATTATTGGAAAGTAGATGAGAAGCAATAGAGGAATATTTGGCATGTAGAATGCACTAACACTTGGCCCTTGGCACCTATTTTCACCTAGTGTTGGTGTCCCTAGCATGTCCCCCGCGAAAAAAGGTAAATTGATTACTTATTAACCCTCTTATGTGCTCATCTCTTTGTAGTTCAACTTGTTTCTTTGTTTCCCAAGCACGACTTGGCACTCATGCCCTCACAACTAGCCTTACTTGGGAACCTTACATTCCCTGGAACACCTTGGCACTCCCTAGTTGTCACACCCTCATATATAGCCTTACTTTTTTTGCAACTTGGGAACCCAACCAAGTCATCAGCAAAACAATGTTATGCCCAACCCAAAGTCTCCCTTTATTCAAAATTACTTTGTCCAAACTTTATCACAATGATAGACTTCCCTCTTACAATTCTTATTCTAAACTTCTCCTAAAACACTTCATCCTTGGGATACCTAGAATTCACTGACACTCCTTGGCATACACTCTTATTCGTTCATTACCAATAATTTTGACCTAATTCTCCATTGTGTTCCCCTGTTGCTCCCTAACACTCCTCAACATGCATTGACATTGTTTGCCATGTGTTAGCACACCTTTTCATTCCTTGGCATGCCTTGGCACTCCTTAGCTATCATGCCCTCACAACTACCCTTACCATTTTTTAGACATGGGAATCCAACCAAGTCCTTCCTTGACTATGATAGCTTGACCAAGTTACAATTACTACAACTATACTATGCCTTGTTTACCTAAGAACTTCCCATGGAACTCCCTAACACTCCTTGGCACACATTGGCACACCCTGACACCTCACACATCTTGGCATGTAGGATTGACACTCTAGCATTCCTTGGAACTACTTGGCATACCTTGTCACATCTGGAAGCAAGTAACTTGATAATCATGCCAACACAGTTGCAAACAAAACCTTATAACTTGGAGTATACCCCCCCCCATCGCAAGACACAAGGCATCATGGGAAATACTGTAGTAGAACGTGCCTCATCTGAAAGGAAATTTCGACGTGTGGAAAAAAGATAACATATCCATGTTTCTAGAACCCACTGCGACCACTACAACACTGCTTACATTAAGCTTAAAGATTTTGATTTGTATTCAGGCCCGAAAAGCTGGTGTGTGGTCGTAAATTCATTTCTCGCAGCTTGAATTCTCTAATGCATTGGTCACATCCACAACTGAAGAGGTTGTATGGTCGCACCAGTCGCTGACTTACTCCAAATATTATTGTGCGACTTGGAAACCTGGGTGGGAGTGCGACTTGGAAACCTGGGTGGGATTGCGACTCTTTGGAAGCCATAGAGTCATAATATGGATTGGTCACACTTATGAGCTTGTCCCTAGAGATCCGAGACATAACTCTGCAACCTATGCAATGATCACAAGTGAGATATGCAGTCAGTTTCACTTCTCAAGGGTAGCATGGGTCACACGAAGCTCTAGCCAACATTGCTACAAGATCGCTCGAAGATATTTTCTCACAGTTGCAAATTATGTGTTTAGAATCTCTAGCATATGAATGAGTTGACTTAGACTTTACACTGTGAGGAATGTTTGACATACCAATCTTGGTCTTAACGTAGTAGCAACAGGAATAAGGTGATTCCCCGTGCCACCGTATTTCGATGCTACCCATGGAAACTGTCAAAGGGACTGCTTAACTGCTGCCATCCAGCGCTGAATATTGGGGATTTTGAGATATGGTCGCTATTTCTCCTACCTCGAATTCCTCGACTAGTTGAAGATAACAAAGATCTATATAACTAAAGGCCATGTGAAGCAGAGGGAAAATCCTCGTGGTTAAAGTATCATCGCAGGTTTTCAATGTGTTATCGTTTCTGTAAATGAGTGGCTTATCAACAACCTTCACGTGCCTGATGTTACACATAGACTCAACATATTTTGATAATTTTCTTTCACTGCCGCTACTTTCACACCCAAATCACCAAAGGAATGCAACTTGCCAGGATTTTTAATAGTGAACAGTCAATCCTTGTAGATACCTTAATGTTCTGAGCATTATAAGCATCCAAACAAACTTGTGTTTCACCCAAGTGGATGTTAGTGCTAACACCTATGAAATCCTTTTGGAGCCTTAGCATTGTATTTTAGAAGTTATATTCCAATGATAACAAGTGCAAACTCTTTATACCCTTCCAACTTGTAGGTATTGTACCAATTAAACGATTGTGGTCCAAGTTAAGATATAATAAGCTACTCGGATTTTCAAATGAAGCTGGAACAGTTCCTATGTGGTTGTTAGATGAGAGAGACAATACCGAAAGGTTTTTCAGTAACCCAATCTCAGGAGGGATTTGTCCTTCCAATAAATTCTCTGGAAAATGTACTATAAAATAATAAATATGCTTGCATTACTAGGTGCCATGTAACCTATGGAGCACGTTTAAGACTCCCTTAGCACTATGTGGCATGTGTTAGCATCCCCTACATTTATTGGCATGTTTTTCACTCCTAACACACCCTAGCACTCCATGACATTCCCTAACACTCTAGCATGCCTTGGCATTGCCTAACATAGGGCCATTAGAAAGATTGGAACCATAGGGCCACTAGAAAGATTGTGTAAGATATAGCCCAACATAATCAATGCCTTGAGAGAAATCTATGGAGAGGGATCAAAATAAATTATATTTGTAAGTCCACCAAAAAATATTTACTAGAGAGTGACACCACGACGATCAATGCCACACATGGAGTCTTTTGAGCTAGGCATTTTATTTTTCTAAAAATTTGTTTGAAGTGTCACTGAATTAGTGGAATTCTCAAATTCATGACATTGTAAATTATGTAGGAACTTTGTTGCTTTTCTTATAGAGGCTAAGGCTTGCAAGGATAATATAGGGTTTGTAAAGTCTTAGGGGAAAATAAGCATCAATTTTTAGCTCTTTGACATACTAAAGAGTATGTATTATATCAGTAGTATATATGGATTATATGACATTGAATCCACCTTGAGATGGAGGTTGTTATGTGTTATAGAAATTAAGGAGATGCCAGTTAAAAAATTTCTCTTATCATGACATTTTTTTTTAAAACAAGAACGGGTATATTTATTATTTATAAAAATAGGTCGGGCCGCGGCCTAATCAACCTTTGATACATATTCTTTTTTCCCAAAATTCCCTTTGAGACAGGTTCTGCTCTTTCATAGCTGATTCTTAAGGTATCAGAAACCAAATTGGGACATCACCATTTTTTGAGAGATCTCCTTGGGCCAAGAGGCAACTTGCATTTGCTTTTGTGTTAGCTTCCTTGTTTAAATTTCAGAGGATATGGAAGAAGGAGCTAGAAGTGTATTTTTGTAACTCTTTTCCTAGGCACCTCATATTCCTACTTTGGCACACGTATCTCACTAGGACCACTTATTCATAAGGGGGGACAATTGATTCAATAGAATACCAGTAACCACCCACTTGTTACATTGATTCAACATTCCAAATCTTGGTAGTTATATTATAGTATTTAAGACCTCAAACTTCTGGTGCCTTTTTTGGGCATTTTCCTTGCTTTTTTGGCATTTGTCATAGGTTAAAGACACAAAGTATGGATTGTAATGGTCCAAGAAATGTCCTAAATGGTGTTGGCATTCAAAATTTGTAGCCTTAAGAAGTTGATATATCAATTAGCCTCTTTGGGCCCACATTCTTATTGGCACATCATTTCCTAGGGCTAGGACTTTGGATTTTAGGGTTTTTGCATCTTAGGACATCATACTTTGTGTTCAAAGGTAGTTTTGACATCTTGTAATGTTTTCTTGTGATTAAGAGTAGTTGACACTTCTCTCTTCATAGAGAAGCTACCCCCATTCCAATTAGTTTGTATCACTTTGCAATTTATAGTTTTTCTTTTTCTAACTCATTCATTAATAGAATTTGGATTTTGTTCTACTACTGTACTCTTTGCAATGTCTTTTCTATGTTTCCATTTATGTTTTTGCATAATAAAATCCCCTTCAAACATTAGGTCTATCTATGGATTTTTTTTTAGTAGAAGCTTCTACCTTTGGCTAGCCATGGGTCCTAATATTTGAATTTTGGAGCAAATTGTCAACATTTTTATATATTTACAGTGGTTAAGAACATGTGCTTCCTCATAAAAAGTCATAAGTTCAAATCTAAAAGGGTAGAGTATGTAAACCTTTGTAGAGTTTAGTGGACTCACTTCTTTTGTCATACAAACAATGATATCACAATAAAGTCTCACTCTCGAACTTAGCCATAAACTTAAAAATAGATTACTACTGATATATTACACATATTAGCTCTATTTAACATAGATTATCCTGAAGATATATTTTTCTAATAGAAAAAAATATATAGACTAAAGTTCTAGCATTTTTAAAGTAATAAAATTTTACAAATTGTTTTGTTTTATTTATTTTTTTAATATGACAAAACATAGTATGCTAAACATTTGAACGTGTGTTAAGCATTTGAACTTGGTTTATCAATTGGAGGGAAAGAAAAGGCACGAGCGCAGGGAGAATCCTACAGGAAAAGCAACGCAGCCTGCACGGTTCCTGGAGATTTGGAGATTTGAGGGTTGAGCAATTTTGGCCATTAATTTTTTTTGATAACAAAGCTTTTAGAGATTCTGTGCAGTGATGGTCTCCGGGGACCTCTAAACAGGTAGATTTGAGGGATTCTAGGTCATCGTAAGTGCGAATTTAGGCATTCTACCGCGCTTCCTCATGTTCTCAACTATCTCCATTTACTGAAATGTGGATTCATTCATCTGAGATTTTGGGGATAGTGATATTATTGTAATAATTTTGGATTGGTGTTTTATTTGGATCTTATATTATATTTTGGAACGTAGATGGTCAGGTCAGATGCTGGAAGGTCCTTCAAACTGGGGCTGGCATGCCAAAAGCAGCAATGTCACATGACCAACCGGTGAGGTGCTCCAGATTGTCGTTGGAATTCTAGTACCTGTTCTTTTTTCTTGTGAATTTTATCTAGAAGTTGTAATATGCTTGCAGGAAGCAGGGATGTAGCTGACTTATGGCAAGAACCATTACTGAAGTTTTAGAGTGTGCTTCTAAGTTTTTATATTATGCAATGCTTCGTATGCAGGTTCTCTGCTCGACATGGAAGGACAATGGCACTGCTGTTTCCTCTGTTGGCTGTGATAAACAAGCTAAAATGTGGCCATTGATGATTGGGGGTCAGCCAGTCTGTGGCTATGCATGATGCACCTATTAAAGAAATTGCATGGATTCTAGCAATGAACTTGCTTGGAACTAGAAGCTAGGACAAGACACTTAAGTATGTATATGATGGTTTTCTTTCATTCCATCTCTCTTTGATTATTTATGTATTTTATGAGTTTTCTTGTAAATGTTAGTGGAGTTGTGACCTTATCACTATTAAACCCATTGGAGCATAGTGCCAAAAATTTAATATCTTTTAGGCTTTGAGTCAAATAGAAACTTCTCATCTGGCCAATTTTTTTATAAAATTATATAAGATTAAAGGGAAAAAAAAAATGTTAGATTGACCCAGGTCCTAGATTAACTACTCAACATTCTTCTCTTACTGCCATAGCCTCGTACCTATGCAAACCTTGTTAGAAATAGAGACACCTGCCTTTTAATTTGTATCAGTATTATATCTACAAATCTTCATATAAATTGTGTTGTCTGTGGTGATAACTTTTAATGCCCGGATCTCCTGCTTGCAGTTGTCTATCACTCTCTCCCATCCATAAGGCAGGACCTACCTCCAACCCAAACAATTACAGAATGATCATGGTCAGGCAAACATTCTCCAAGTTGTATGCTACTCCCCTCCACATGGGACTCTCCAGCTTCCTAGAGCAGAGACATCTCAGGGCCAGGGGCCAAGCTAGTTTCAGACCGGACCATCAGACCATCAACCATATATTCACTCTTCGAGTGATGATCGAGGAGGCCTGACATCGGTCCTCCAAGGTGTACTGATGCTTTGTGGATTTTAGGAAGGCCTTTAATTCGGTCCTAAGGGAGGACCTTTTTCAGAGACTAAGAGAGATTGGCATCTCTTCGACTCTCCTGACTGCCATTATGCGCCTCTACGAGTCTGTTCTTGGACATCTCCGCACAGTTGGAGGGATGTCGGAGTTCATTCAGAGCACTATTGGAGTCAAGCAGGGGTGTCCGCTTTCCTCCACTCTCTTTGGGATCTACATTGATGAGCTGGAATCTTTCCTCCGAGAGAATATCCAAGCATCTAATGGGTGCCTTCTCCACCATGTCTTGATCTCCATCCTACTTTTTGCCGATGATATTGATCTCCTAGCCTCCTCCCCAGAAGGCTTATAGAGGTAGCTGGATGCCCTTGGAGCCTTTTGTGATCTTCGACACCTGATGGTGAACCTGAGCAAGACCAAAATTATAATTTTCAACGGGGTGAAGAAGACCTCGAGTTTCCGCTTCCTATTCAAGGGAGAAGAAATCGAGGTCGTCAGCAGTTACACTTACTTGGGAGTGTAGTTTATAGGTCCCTGTTTCAACCTTTGGCCGGCCCTTCAGCCCAGGGTAAACAAAGGATATGGATCCCTTGGCCCTTTTTGAGAGATAGTGCTTTCGTCACCACTTCCAGGACATTTCATCCAAGATGAACATCATGGATACCTTGATCCGCCCCAATGTGCCTTATGGATCAGAGGTTTGGGGCCCCTCATTACTGGAGTCAGATTGGGCCTCGGTAGAGTGCATCCAGACTCTTCTCTTGCGCTGCTTCATCTGGTGCAAGCAGACAGTTTCTCAAAACATCATCCTAGCAGAGTTCAGAGCTAAGCTCCTCTGCCTAGAGGCAATCTTCAGGATAGTCTCCTTTCTTCATCGGACCCATGGACTGGCAGACATGAGGGAGGGTTGAGACAAGTACCCATAATTTTCCTTTTGCTCCTCAGAGAACATCGCTCATACACAGGCAAGCCGCACCAAATGCTGGTTCACCGGGGTGACAGAACTCCTTGGTCTTACTGGTATCCAAATGGATCATCTCCCCCCGTTCCAGTATTCACTGAACGCTCCGAGGCACCTTCTACCTAACCAATAAGAACTCAACAAAATCATCAGGGAGAACATCTACACGCAGTACATTCAGACTACATGGGTCAATCATTTGGGCGGACTACGCCCAAAGATGGCCTTCTACGATGAGCACCTTCTAGAGATTAGCGATGGACTCATTATTCAACCCCCCTATACCCTCCAACATTGGATGCATGCTATTAGGATCCCTCTTGGGCAGTTTAGGGTTGGATCGCACAGGCTTCGAGTTGAGAAAGACCATCATATTGACAGGACGAAGAGGATCTGTCAACTTTGTCACTTACAGGAGGTGGAGACTGAGTTACACTTCATCTTCAGATGCCCGGTCTACTATGAGATATGAGGGCGTTTTCATTGCCTATTCAGGGCCCCCCAGAGCCTGGCCAGCTTCCTTAGATACACTGACCAGAGATGCCTGGCTCTTTACCTTTAGGAGACCTTCAGACACCGCTCGACTCTGCTCCAGCCTTCGTCTGTCCCAGCCTCCACACAGAGGATCACAGACTTCTTCAGAGTACTCCCAGCTTCGCGGGGCACCAAGAGAATCACTGATCGGTCCATAGACCTTGATTCCAAAGTAGTGCGGATCCGGGGGTCTCATCCCACTATACCCCATCAACGATCCAGGACCAGACCCCCCTCCAGGGGGCGCCCCAAATCCTCCAGACGGTAACTACAACAATCTAGTTCCTCCTCAGGGCAACATACATTGACAAGTTTCCTTCAGCCCTCTTCGATCGGCCTCGGATGCTAGGAAAAGGATTCCTCCCCCCTCTTCAGGAGGCTCCTCTTTCTCCTCCAGGACTTCTTCATCACATCTCATTGTCAGGATGCTTCAGTCACCTAGTTTTGCTTTACATTTACACTCTTTGTAGTTCTGTATTTCTTGCTTTTATAAAGGAAGGGGACCATTTGGTCCACCGGTTGGGCATGTTGTAATCATTGTAACCGACAGTCCCATTGACCTTTTTGTGGTCATTCATTGGACATTAATAAAATTATCTTATTAACTTATCTTATCTCCTTTTATTCTATGCACTGCTCCACAGGTACAGGACCAAAAGCTGACTGGAACATCGGAAACTTGAAGTTATTTAAGACTGCATCAACCTCTCCTTCAAACTTGAAGAAAATTTTGAAAGCTTCCTAAGCCTTTTCCTCTAAGGCTCTAACCCTATCGAGACATTTCCAAGCTTCAGAAAAAACAAATTATTTTCTCCAAGTCGTTGAGCTAAGGAATGTCTACCCCCTCATCAGGATACTGTATTTGCCATTGAATGATGTCATCTAACATAATTATAATATTCTCCAATTCTTCCTTGACAGGCCCCATCTTCTTTATATAATCATCAACCTTAAGAGTTTTATCTTTGATGCCCTGAATGCTCCTGTAGAATTATTTCTGAACCATACTCAGTTCCTCTTGGATCTCAAGTGATTTCCCTTTGAACTATTTAACTGAATCTAGTTCACCTTGCTGCTGGAATTATAGCTCTGTAATTCTTTGCTCAGAAGCATTGAGTTCCAAATTCCAATTTAGCATCATAGACCTTTCTCTTCAGCTTGGAAACATTATCACTTGCTGCTTGGGCCATGGTAATACAGGCAGCTGCAGTCATCTCTGGATCAACTGTTGTTTCATGAATGAGAACCTCCTTAGTAACAATCACTGTACTTTATCCTTTTTGGAAACTCTCTTGCTGACTTTGTTCTTCTTGTATTCATAATTGAATGTTTTCAATACCACTACTGGGTCAGTCACGGTCATGAGGAAAAATTTCTCCTTCTCCATTTCTTCAATCTGACATGGTTCCATTGGAGACTGAGAAGTGGTGTTTATCTTCGGAGATGATTGAATATCAAGGTGTTCAATCCTTTTATCTTTCCACATCGCTTATTCCTTCTTCTTTTGGAGTTCCTCATCTCTTTTCCTCTGAAGCTCTTCATCACTTTTCCTTTTTTTTTCCTGTTGCTTGACTCTTTGTAAGTTTGTTCAGTTTCCAAAGCCAATTGTTTCACCAGGTCATCTTGTTCTGCTTTCCTTCTCTATTCTTCTGCCTCCTTTGCTTCTTGCTCTTCTTCAATCCTCCTCTTGAGTTTGTCTGCTTCTTTTTCCAATGCTTCCTTCATCTCCTTCACTTATTCCAATGCCCTCTAAAGCTTTTCAACTTCTTCCTGGAGGTTGAAAATAGGTTAAGCATGGGTCTATTAGACCTTCTTCTGAGGTCCTTGACTTAGCTTTTCTTTAACCTCAGATGGATAAATAAGTATCTTGAATATTTCCTCATCAGTATCCCTCTCATGAGTATAATACTACATCTGGTTGACAACAACACAATGACTAATAATCACAACTTCAGGATCATGTCTCCTGAATCTTATCTCTCCAAAATGATATGATTCAATTTCATTGGCCTCTTTCATGGCTTGGATGGTGCCATCAACTCCATAGTATCTGATCTTGATAGGCAAATTAGGCCATATTGACCTCTTTTCCCTCTTAAGAGTACCTGTCACTCGATGAGAAATGTCTGATATAATATTTCCAACAAAACCACTCTATCCGGAGCATATAAAGGTAGTAGACGAGGAGCTCTTGATGCACCATATGGCATAAAATCTGATGTAGATTCCCTTTTCATGCAAATACCAGTCTCCAATGCCTCCTATGACTGCCTGTTCTTGTTACGAGAGGTATGGATGCTCTTTCTCAAATAACAAAGAGTACACTGGAGCAATAAAATGGTTGCATATTCTTGTCATGTCTGATTTATGCTTGTAATCCCATAAGAGCTTGCATTAAACATGTACTGGAGGAAAAGGCTTGGACCATTTCCATTCTAGTTCCGGAAATTCATTTTCTGAACAGATGGAGTCCAAAAGGTAGCTGGACATAAAGTAACTAGTAGGCTTGGCACTCTTCAATTCCTTGAAAGCTTTATATAATGAAGGGGACATGATTGCACTCAAATTGAATGTTGGCCCATGAGTACAAATTTCATTCACCATAGGCACCCATGATTCATGAAACATGGTTCCATCCTTTTCTCCATATAGTCTTGCCAGCAACAACATGACTATTCTGAAATGATGCTTCAATATAGCAGTTGGATACACCTTTGATATCTTGGTCTTAAAGCTTTTAGCATAAAACCACCATTTTTTAGTAGCATGCTAGGAGGTACCTCATCCATATCCCTTTTCACCCATTCCTCAGATAGACATACTTCAGGCTCTAGGAGGAACTTTCTTGACAATATGTTGAAGGTCTGGTAGCCTCCAACTGGGCTCTGGTGTTGTTTTAGGATCCATCTATTGGACAAGTCCACTTGGCCTATGAGCTAGGAGATTACCTCCACACAAGGAAGAACAAGAGATATGGCAGCAATCCTATGGAGGCATGATTTGGTCACATTCTTGTAAATGTTGATACTGATGTCATGTTCAGGATCATTGTGGATGAGTTCTGAGAAATCCCCTGAGTTGAACATTTGATAAACTCTTCCCCACAGGAGATAATTCCCATTGCTTATCTTGCATTCTGTGTCCCCCATGATTAAAGGACGATGTTCAGTAATCACCACCTCTGAAGATTTATTTGTTCAAATTTTATTTGCATCTATCTACATCCTTTTGACTTTCTTATCAATTCTTACACTAACTCAATACAAGAAGCTTAATGTTGTACAGGTTGTTCTACTCCATTCATAGTACAGATACAGTAAATTCATAATTATACACAATATACTTGTTCTTGATTACAAAACACACTTAGCTGATAAAACAAACTAGTATTTGACATGGAATTCGATCTACGAGTTGTTTTACATTACTCTGCATAACAAGCAGTTGAATTGATTATGAAATAAACCACATGTTTGATTTCACTATGTATTGGTTTCACTTACCACCTAATGATAACCTGTTGTATAAATGATGCTTGTTATAACTCCATTGCTTACGCTATTGACATAATAGAAGTAATCATCTTAGCTTTCTTTTGTTTCCATTGTTATAGTAGACTCAACATAAGTAGAACCATAAACAAACTAGAGTTAAGCTGTTATGAATACTAATGGTAACCACGCTCATATAGATTGACTTGTATTACATAGATCACAAAGCTTGATCAATACTACTACCTTATTCTAGTTATATTGATGGGTATTATTCTATAAACCATGTATTAGGGAGATGCTTATTATGTTCCCTTAGTGTAATTAGGTTACATGTATCTGTTACACTGGATACTGAATATTTAGGCATATAACATAACAACAAAACCAACACTCTACCTTGACTATGCGTCTAGTTGGCTTTATAAAATGACCCTCAAAAATCAAGCTACCCCCTTGACCTATGCCTTTCATAGTACTGCTATTGGATAAAACCCAACTTTTACGTGCCTTTGCAGGGAGGGAATGACAAAGTAACTGGAAAATATGAACTAGCTCTACAACCTTTTGGTCCTCGATATTTATCTCCTTCATCACCTGCTTAACCCACTACATCAAACACTGGATCTAAGGCTGATCGTGTTAGAGACACAATCAACATTCACTATGCATACAAGCCAGTTCTACCATATGAAGCAAGCGTTGATTGAACCAAGTGTAGTAAGGTCAGTAAGTGTAGTCAGTGTGAGTAGCAGGAGTGATAGCGGTAGTGGGATAACTTGTTTGAAGACTATTGTTTGTGAGATTGTTTGAAGGAAGTTCTTATTCCCTTCTCCCTCAGGACATTGGTTGCCGTGGGGATAGGAAAATTTGTCGAAGCTATGCTGTCTAGGACCACCGTACCCACTAGCTTTGAGAAGGTCCTTAAATAAAGGTGTATGTTTGGGTGGGGAACCTTGCTATCTGTCAGTAATTGACTCAATCATAGAATAATATCATATACAAGGATATATCTCATGATATATGTAATTGCACCTTTATTTTTGGCATCAAATCAAATGGGTTTCAATAGGTTCTTAAGTCCTAATCTCCCCCCCCCCCCCATCGACACAGTCATAACTTCAGATCAAGTTGCTCGATTGACCATAGGGTTTTAATGTGAAACTCATTCATATGGATGAGGGTTTCTCCCCTAGCACAAGGTTGGGGGATGAGAAGCTCTTTCGATCAATTATTCGAGAGTGGAATTACATATATAATAATTTCAAAATTAAATATATAATAGTAGCATTTTTGCTAAAATGTAATTACGTAAATAATAAATCATAATTACATCTATAATTAGGGCATAAGTTCATAATTACATATATAATATATGCAAGGACCAATGGAAAAAGGAAAAAGCATAATTACATATATAATAAAGCATTGTCGAAGAAAAGAATCAGAAAAGCATAATTACATATATAATAAAGCATCGATCGAACTAATAACTTTGACATAATGTTCACAAGAATCATCCTCTTCAGCATTGAAATCCACGTGGGGGAAAAGGACAAGAGGAATGGCCCCCTCCTATAACAACGAAATTACTGTAAGAACTTAATTGTTCCAAAGTCAAACTCTTTGGGCAGAGGAGCAAGAGAGTCTGCCCTCCCAGCTAGATCGTTGGGGTGACTCCATGAGAGGGAACCATTAGAGAATTGATTGGTCGGTTTGCCGATCGGTCAGAGCTATCTCTGATTTGAAAGATTCCCCTACCTCTCCCCGAAAAGTGTGCAAGTGAGAGGCTTGAGGCTCTACAAGGAAGGCGATCAACCAGGCAACCACCTTCCTGAAACTAGCATCCACCTTACCAATCAATTCACACATCTCACCCTCTAACATAAGCAGTAATATTAGCATGGCATGAGAGACAACATGGGGCTGTCAAATCACCTCTACCAACATCGGTCGCCATAAATATACGAAGCATCTTACCTTCATATAAACAGATAGCATGGGCAAGGCAAATGATATTGCTAAAGCAAGCATAACAGTAATAAACCTTGCCAATACCACCCATCCTTAGGACTATAAGATAAATTTAAATTCCATCAAAGAGTGAGCACAAAACAACCTTGTATCACAGCTAGGCACCCCCTTGATGACCCCCAAAATGAGGAGCATAAGGATTAAGGATAATGCCTAATGAGAAACGAATTTGATTAATGCACAAAAAATTGGAATGAATCTTCACAAGAAGAGGAATTATTCAAGGAAAAGGAAGTATGATTCATATGATGTTGAGACTAGACAGGAAGAGGGTACGACTGCGTATATTGAGGTTACTATGCCGCGAAATCCGTTTTTCGCACAGAGTGGATTTCGATGCATTGGTTTTGGCACAGACTTTTTTAGTTCAATCAAATGATGACAGGGCAGTGGAACGTGGATGGGGTTAGGGTTCCAACAATTGAGCTAGATTATTCATAGATTGAAAGCCATTCAATCACTAGGTAAGCAGGTCAAGTTGCTTGCCTGTATATTAGCTTTGGTGTGGAGAGTCTGTCTAAGTGGTTTATACCATCCCTAGGCATGGAAATCAGTCAATGATAATTTGAAAGCATTGAGTGAGTAGAGCTTCACCCCTGCCTGATAGTAATGTATCAAGATTGGTTAGGATGTTTCCCACACACCCGGTTGAGTGAAGGAGCATCAGCTGGACCATCCAAAGTTGTCTATTCTAGTGTCTCCGGAATGAACCATGTTCGCTTAGGAAAGAATTGGTTGGGCTATTAGCTAGCCTTCTCCAGCTCACACTAGCCATCCTATTGAACCCCCTGTAGGAGGCAGTAGTGATTCTTTCTTGTCATCATACATTTTGATATGCATCATGTTATGTATTTAATACTAGATAATCCCTTTAGATATCATGAATGAATGGACCAGCTTCTAGAAAAGCCCTTGAAAGTTAAAATCCCATTAATATTTTTTGTGTTGGTTGATAGTTTCTTATCATAGTCCCATCTAATAAGTCTTTCAAGCTAAGATAAACTAGATCAGAAGTTATGCCATCTAAGCATACATGGTACTCCTTTCAACTTATTATATACATATACCTTATTATCCCAATACAGAACCATGTGCTCAATGGCACTGACTTTGTTTGCACTGGCTTAGCCAATCTATAATCCTGATGGTATGCATATTTTTCTAGTGACTGTCATTCTTTTTTTTCTCCAACACAGTTGAAGAATGCAAAAAAGCAGTAGCTTTTAGTGTAGGCCACCCATTATTTTTTGTTGTTGTTATCAAAATATGTCTTATATTTACAGAAAAGTATTTACAAACAACAAATTAAAAGGTGGAAGTGTATATACGATGGAGCTTATATTAGTATCCTCTTCTGTAAGACTAGCAATGCAGAAATAAAGCTTGTATAGGTTACCAAATCTAAAGTTTGAGCATCTCTTATCAATAATTCACCCTCAGTTAACAGCTAGTGATGTACCTCATCACACCGCATGGAACAAAAAGTGGACAATTACTAACTTCTTGCTCAAAAATAAACTTAATCATTGCCAAATCCAATGAAGGAAGAGTGGACAAGATAGCTATAATTGCCAAACAAGGCAGCACACTAGTAGCCCTGCATTGAAGGAGAACTAAATATTGGTCCTGATTATCCTTCCAAACAGATTAGAAACTGTGTAATTTTTTTGCTCACCTCTCTTCTAGACCAACCGACACCGCATCTTGCATTGAAAGTTGGAGCTAATAGATTCTGCTAAAGCAACAAAGGTTAAAGTGTTTGTGGTTGATACTACTGCAAGGAATGACCAAAGCTCCACCCCACATCCCTGCCCACCACGTAGGATGTCCTTCACTTGCCCCTGAATGCCAACAACTTCAAATAGGTGATCCAAGACATCCATTGTCAAACATACAAATCAGGGGCGAAGGAGCACACTTGAAAAATAAATTGATTCAAAAAAATTTGAGGGGATAATGAGTTATTAACAAGGAGAAATGTTGATGCATTAGAGAATAGTGTGTTCACCATGGCCACATATCACGGTCCAAAGGCAAAGCAAAACCAACATGTCTGTGATGAAGCTCCAATCTGCAGAAAATAAGCTTGCTAGCCACTGTTTGGAGCCCATTCCAAAGTCTTTCAAGTCTAGATTACGTGTCTAGAATAATTGGACCCTGTACAAAACTTGTCTGCTCTTGTTGAACTACCTTCCATGCAATTGAGTGTATTTTCAGAGCATTTCTTTAGAAATTATCTTGTATGAAATGCAGAGGAAAGTAATGAGCCTCCAACCTGCATTGTCCAATGGTTCCCCTAGCTACATTCTTGGTAATGAGTTTATTAAGGCCTTGATTAAGAGATTTAGATAGCCTTTCAGAAGAGAATTATTCAGTTGTCAAACATTAGAAATCATCTTATATTGTGTCCAACGTGGCCTTGTAGAAATCATAATGAAGGGCACCCATTCCTGATGAAAAAATCACAACATCCATTCACGATGACTTACCCTGGTAGTCATTGATGAATCAGTGGCTCGAATAATACCAATACTTATATTTGTTTTATAGTTAAAACTAAGATCAATTGAGAATCGATAAAACGAAAGTTCAAATGAAAAAAAGTGATGTTAGATAGAGAATAATGTGCATTGCTTATTAGGAATTTTTCCATTGGTTTCCTTGGGTTATTGGCACCTACAATCTTGATTGGTTTGTTATATACTCCTTGATCTAGAATATCTCGTTTGCTAGATATACACAATTCCATCTATTTAAGGGTTTATAATGTTGTGTGCTTGCTCCTTCTAATCTCTAAAATACATCCAATAGTCTAGTTCGTTCCTTCTCTTAAGTGTTTTCTTCCTTCAACTTGCTAATCATATAGATTCAGGCATTGAGCTCCTTGACCAATTTGTTCAAGATTTGTTCCAATAGTTGTTTTTTCAAAGTTTCCTTTTCTCCACATTTATTGTTAGAACAAAATTGTTACTTGTTTGTTTTGGAGCCTTAGGATCTCATAAAAACACTTCAATTCCCTTTGTAACTACTCTTCTCATTTATATGTGTGGGAGGGTATCTATTTTTCCAAAGTTACCCAAGGCTTACTCTATGCCCCAATTGGTTCAAGCTAACCCACTTTCCACATAGCTTATTCATGGACATGAGCACTAAAAGCAAGGGTTAGTATGAGTAGACTTCATAATTTGAGAACCTATGATCACTACAAGAAAGGGTTAGTGTGGGTAGATTTCATAATTTGAGAACCTATTGATCAACATCAAAGAATTTTTTTTTAAGTGTATATCGACAGATTATCAACTAAAACACTTTGCAATGATATATTAATTAACTAATCATTGAATATCAAAGAGAATGAATAGTTTTTCATGGTTTGTGGATTAATTGTGTTGAGAGAAGTGAGATGTTCTATAGCCTAGGTAGGGTTGATGTGCAAGGGTTTGTGCTTAAGCCTACACTTTTAATAATTTGAGGGTTAATTATAGGGTTAATATGGATTTATGCTATGTTACAGTATATATGGTCTATCCAAGGAATAGTGAATATGCATTGGCCAAAATATCAAAGTGACATTTCTGGCACTGTCTCTTGTATTTCCCGCTTTTTTCTGTCTTTTTGGCCCAGTCTGTCTTTCTGGAAAAATTAGTGGCCTCTTGTCTGCCAGCCAAGGGAAGCTGAATTATATAGGGTCTATCCAAGGAATAATAAATATGTATTGGCAAAAACATCGAAGTGACATAAACTGATTTATAATGGAGCTAAGAAAATCAATTCTCATCATAACATAGACACTATACATTTCCAACTTAACATATTTTAATTAGGTCCAACTAGGTGATAATATTTAGAAGCATAACTAGAAGGAGATGCACATGCACACATAACTACTAGCCATACACACTCGACACTTCTGTAACTATGATATTGTCTTGACGAAGATAATGGAACTTTTTGATTGCTTTGAAGTTTGACTTCATTGGACTACTATGAAATTGCATCTAGCTTAACTGTTGGTTTTTTTTCTATCTTAGCAAATTGGATAATAATTGTGTGCATGCAAAAAGATCGAATAGGCTGAGATAAGTTGAAACTATAAGAAATAGGCATGTCAAATTATGTGTTGAGAATGCTTTGACATTCTGCCATTCAATTTTCAAAATCCAACTATTACAAAAGCAAGAGGTGGGTATTTTCAGGAATATTCTCATCGGTAACTCCAGTATAATTATTATCTTGTTATGTACAAAATATTAAAAATGTCAACCATGAGTCCAAGATAATATCATGGACTTGAATTTGTTTTAAAGAGTGGTTGTGAAGGATCATACCCAACATCCATACTTAACATAATTATTGATTATTTTGTCATCCTAGCAAAGGTTTTGTGCTTTTCATTATTCTATTTCTACACAAACACTTGTCGAACAACATATGGGTAGAGGCTAATCTTATCTTGTCAATCCAATCCAATATGGGTTCCACCTAAGAATCCCTGAAGGACATTTCATGGTAGTTTTGATGCATCTCTAGCTAAAAATTAGGTGGTTTCTGTGCAAGTAGAGCCCTAGGCTCTTTTTAATTGTTGAGACTCATATGTATCTAGAAGGCTAGGTGACAAGAGGCTTATCTCTTGGCTCAAGCAGTAATAAATCAATACCAAATGGATGGGAATTTGTTGCATAAAGTTACTGATCCAATATGGTTCTCATCAATAGATTAGATTGGATAATTTTATAAATATCAGGACAAACGATTATGAAAGTGGGCCTGTGGGACTCTCATCAATAGATTAGATTGGATAAAATTATAAATATCAGGACAAATTTCTACGAAAGTAGGTCTGCGGGACTAAAAGTGTACATCCATTGTAGGCACACATATTACTATGTCAACGTGGTTTTCATTAATACATAATATATGACAAGAAAATTTTAATTAGTGTCAAATGAATAACTGTTCTTCTATAACTATATGGATTTTAGAACCCAGATACTCTCAGTATTCGTAATGGTTAAGGAACATAAACATAGTTCAGTCTGAATCTAAGCCCAATTATGGCCTCCATATCCCCTTTGAAGGATTTTAGCTAACATCTTGAAACAAAATTGAAAGAGAGTCACCTTTAGTCTTCACCTTGACTTTTTGTGTAACACAAAATTATCTGTTTCAAATTCGATTCTGCGAGTGACCCTAGGTCTAGAATTGCAAGTTATTTTCCTTAAACAAATCTGGAATATAGTCTAATTTTTGGTGTTTTTGTTTTATGCATTGATGTGGGCATTCTATGCAAATAATAATATATCGCATGTTCTTGTAACTTCGACTGATATCTTCTGTTAATTTTTTGGTGACGAAAGTCGGGTGAAATCTCCAGTTTGAAGCCTAAACCCATTATCACTCTCAATTTATGTGATCTAAGAAGCCATTCAAAATGATTGGATTGTATAGAAATTGTAGGATTCGCATTGTCTTGGATTTTTTAAATAAAAAAGGCAGCTATAAGTCCTTAAATCTGATTGGCTCTACAAAATTTTGAAAGATGTAAGCCTTGAAGATGCGGAGTTTTGTTTCTTCTAGATATTTGCTTCCCTCTTGAAGTAATTTTGCGTTCCTGAAGAGCTTGGTGCAGTTGTTTCCAAAGTAATTCACTGTGTGAAAGGTTTTTGTTTCCCTATTTATGTTATTTGTGGATGTTTTCTCTTATTTCTCAGCAAAGGAGGCGACCATAACCATCATTTAATCTACCTGTTAAGAGTTGCTTGGGCAGATCTTCATGTAACTTCTCAAGTCAAGCGTATGCATTATTTTTACATATATCTAAAGACAGAAATAGGTTATTTGCAATTTGGGTTATATCAATCTTCCTTTTCGACTAAAATTATACCTGAGCCAACTTCAGGTTTGCTCTCATTAGTTTGGTGTTGAGGCAATCATCACATCCCAAAATATGAAATGATTTGTTGAACAAGAAACATGAAACACTTATCTTTTACATGTCCAGTCTATGATGAGGTTTGTTGTAGATATCATTTCCCATTCTGGGATTCATGGATATGTTTGAAGCTTTAACTCTTCGGTAGATTGTAAGGTTCTCTTTATTCATGAAGTGACTTTAAATGAAAAGTGTAATAGAAACACCCAGGCTTGTTATGTAATTGGACAAGCCTGATGATGACCCCATATGAACACATACATTACATGCATCTATGTACATATTGCAACTCCTTATGGAGGAGCTCCACCTGATCTTCTCAAAGACACTATATAGTATGATGTAATCTTTCTTTGTGGGTTTTATGATTTATCCATATGTTTAACAATTTTGGCTTAGTATCTTTGCTCTAGAAGGTCAAATTCCCTAGAGTTGGCCACTAAGACACCCAAAACTGCTTACCTATTCCCTCTAGATGTATATGGAGCTACATTGATCCTATTTTGTCCTCAAGCAAGGACCTGTAAGATATGCATTACCTTGGCCCCACCTTCTAGTCCCAATTACATGAACTTTATCTTCCCTCAGGATTGCTAAGTGTTGTCTTTCCATGTGAATGCACAACTTGACCGTGATGTCTGCTACAGAACGTGGTTACCTGCAGGGTCATGTAGTCCATGCGGGGTGACACACTTCTATTTGTGACCTATAAAAATAAAATCCCTTCTCACTTCTCCACTTAAAAGAGGATCATTATAAGGGTCTCCTAAGACATCAAAACTAAATACTTGAAGGTTTATTAGGAAATAAGGTTTGTTTTGGGTTTGGTAATAGAGGAAGGGTATAAAACAAATCCATTTGTACAGGTTGCTAGTTCAGCACCAAGCTCTTGCACATCAATTTGTGTTTGTCTATTAAGCTTTATCCTCTCTAATTTGATCAAATAAAAAGGCATTTATATTTGGGTAGAATTTGTAACAATGTTGTAAAAAAAAAATACCTTGTATCATATATTGGGTAGGCTGGGGCTTTGTTGGACATTAAAGTTAGACTGTACAATATGTGTATTGATTTTTCCGGACAACTGAAACATTGTTCTCTCAACTCCAGCAAGGTTATTACCAAGTCTGAAACAAACAGGGGACCTATTCTATGATTTCCAGCCAAAATACCAAGGTGTAGATTTTGCTATGATGCCCAGAACAGGGGTAACAGTGTTACTTGCATGCCAAGCAACACAACCATGCTTCTCAACAAAAGGGATTGAAACAGTAAAACAAATTGGTTAAACCATCATTAACAGAGTAAGTGAAAAACATAGTGTTGAACTTAGTTTCCCTTCTTATTAGCTTGCATGCGTTTTACAGTAGACCTTGCACTTTCAACAATAAAAAATACTTCATTTTATGGCTAACCTGAATGTATTCACTTAGTATTATATGACTTGGAGCAAGCTCATTAACAAACTAATTGCCTCATGACTAACATACTTCAAAAACATGATTGGTATGTGCCTTGTTCCTAGTTGAATTCTAAGTGGAGGCATTGCTGCTCTTTTGAGTTTGTATAATGTATTTCAGTTGGTGAAATGTGGGAGTATTTCCTTCTAAGCATTTGTAATTTGGACCAAAACTCGTTTAACTAGGTAGTTTTCAAGACATGCCTGGATGTGAAATCATTTCATCATGCAAAAATGGGGATGTTATCTTGGCAATTAAAAAATGGCATGGAATTTGAAGTTGTCCATTAACCATGACTTCGTTGCTATGAATAGTGTGCTTGATTAATTAAAACTGGACTTCATTTATACTGTAGAGCTACAGTGCGGCAACATTTTTAGGCTTGTGCTTTGATGTCCTAATTGTAGGATAAGGTCACTATATCTAGAGCTCCACACATCAAAAGAATGCTCAGATTTTTGTTGTAGAACAGAGGTCGGGATTATCATTTTATTCTTACAGTGATACTACAATCATTCCAGCAATACTTCTTACTGATTTTTCAGAGAATAGGAATCAAGTCACTCAATCTTCCACAGTACTGATGAATTCAGATCATAGTAAACTCTGAGTTGTCTTAAATCCACCAGGCCAAGGGATTAGGAGTTCTTGACATATAAATTATTTTATGTATAGTCGAGGCAGGGATCTTGAAGGGAAACATTTCCTTCTGAAGTTTTACTGCTAAACATACCTCTGAAAATATATTAAAACCACTTAAAAGCACACCTCATAAATTCTGAAACATACCTTGATGACTTCCAGCTTTTGTTTGTGATGACTGAGCTGCTCTTTGAATTTGTGCCCAAGTTCACTGATCAGGGCTTGTAGAAGGATTTAAGAGAATGTCACAGATTGTCCTTTTTGAACTCAGACTTGTCCTACCACAGAGCTTTGAAGGTGAATTCTGCTGAAATTCCTTAGGTGCTTCTTGGAGCTCGCAATATCTTAAGCTTGGGCTTGTCCTCACCTGGCTCTGAAACCATGTTAATTTTGAGTTAACATGTTCTTAGCTTAGGTTAGTTACATCATTTTCCCATTAATGATTAATCCATTAGCAATCTTATTAATCATAAGTGTAACTAGTGAAAGAACATAAGTAATAAAAACTGAAGCCAAGACAAGACAAGACAGAGGAACACACGAACATGGTTCAAGCCAGGGAAAAACCCCAAGATGGGGAAAACCATTATCAATTCTTCTTATCATTAATGTCAAATGTTCAACAGAGAGAGAGAATACAATACTTCAAATTCAAAATGACTTGCAAATGAGAAGGTTTAATACCACTTCCCTTAGACAAGAGGATGGTTCCAACAAGGCTGCAAATCTGATGTTTGGTGTAGGCTCCAAGGACTTGTGTCTTTTCTGCAATTCTGGTAGGACTGACTAGGGCATAAACACATTCAGCAACTACCCCATTCATAGCCTTAAAGACCTTTACTAGACTGCGGATTATCTTCAACCAGTCCCTTCAAATGCTCGTAGCCCACAAGCCTTCTTCTAGGCTTCAAAACCCACTACACAGCCTCATGATAATGCAGCCCTGACTGTGGCTTTCTTGTTGTAGGTTCTCGGCCTCCAGGACAGGGTTCTTAAGCCCTGTGGCCTAGCTGTATGTGACCCAAACTAGTGCGGATTGCTTCAAGGAGAATGAAACCTTTAAAACAGTCCCAAAATTTCATCAAAATCACCCTTAACAGGTGTGGCTTCTATCTACTTGAACTCAGACCTGTGATGAAGATAAAATGCCCAAGACAAATCATAAATGTGCCCAAACCAATCTCGTCCTCCATCTTATGGAACTCTTCCCTTGAAGATGACTAAATTGAACCCAACCTTGCCTTCATCTCCTTCGCTGGAAATCACCTTCTTCTGTGGCTACTTCAGAGAGAAGAATGAATATCAAAGTACCTAGGATAGGTTATTTATATCCTTCTTGGGTAGGCCGACTTGATTACTTGAGGAGGGAAATTCAAATTTTCGATTTTCGATTTTTCCTTCCTAAATAAGGTCATGCCTTTTGAAATTTCATTTGAGTGAATGAATACTTTTCCTTATCCAGATTTAGTGATCTTTAGGTCAATTTTGATCATCTCGAAAAGAGAAATCCAATGATGTAATCATCTACCTCATAGGAGCAGTCCAAAGTGGAATTTGGCCCTAGTTGCCAATTTTAACACTGAATCTCTTGGCAATCAAAGTAAAAGCATTATGTTTTGAGTGTATATCTCTATGAAGCTTCTTTAGAACCTTCATTATAGCCTTGCAGAAAGTTGACTAGGTGCGCTAGAGTGTAGATGAATTGCTAATTTTGAATATGTTGGGGTCATATAGGCCCAGTTTGGCTTTGAGGCAATTCTAAGTCATTTTATCCCCATGAATTAATCTTACTAGGAGGATATATTCCTCATCAGTTGGAGCTTCAACTATCTCAAATTCTCCACAAACATGAGCCTTAAGTTCGCTATCATCCATCCAATTAAAAAAGGGCACTCTTTCTTTTACATTTTTTGAAGCTTAAATGTTAGCTAGTTCCCAAATCTAGCCATCTAGATTCAATAACATCTCCCACTTAGTTATTGGTTGATAACCCTCTAGTCTAAGTGTCTTTGTATAGATTTCCCACCAAGTTTAGGTATGATCCACATGCTTCAATCAACCAAATAAATGATGTAGCAATACTTACAAACATTCTGGCCAATGCACCTACTGGAGCATTATTTCCCATTTTTGGAAATGGACTCTTGGAGCTTGTCTATTTTAAATGAGTGTCTATTCCCAAAGACTCCTCACTTCTAAGAGGGCCCACCACCTACTTCGTTGATATCTTATCCGATTTATATTTGCTATACCTTTTTCCTTGAGTAGAAGAAATAGGTAGTAAAAACACACACAGTGAGCTATTAGAATGTCATATGTACTTCATAAACTGATGAAACCTGGTTTGGTTAACAGAGTAAACTAATGAAACCTAGTTGCGGTCGCGTATTACCAAAAATCTTGAAATATTGATCTTTTTACAATGAACTCTACTGACAACATAAACAACATTTCTATATGGTTTGTCATTATTAGTAATCGGCAATTGCACGAGAACATAATCACTCAGTAATTTTTCACTTGACAATTTTAGAGATGAACTTGATGGTATTGTGGCAGTCTCCACAAAAAAAAAAGGTTCTTTGTGATCTAGATAATTCTTTAAACTTTCATTTTTACAAAGATACATCACTAGATTCTCTAAATCCATCTTTGTTCCTGACTGCTGCAATATTCTCTCCTTAACAGAGCACTTATTTATCACTGATATACAATCACTAGTTTGTCTTGGCCTATCCTGTGAGATCACAATTGAGCTCATAAATAAAAAAAAGGGACTGAAATATAGATCATAAATAATAATTGTATCTGCACTTGGAAAATTTATTCCAACCCCAACCCTGCCTCCCACCCCCCCTCTTGCCTAAGTTGAAATAAGGAAAAAATTTCATTATCTGGGCTACTAAAGTTCTTTATTCAATGATGCTTTTCTAATGTTGGAGTGCTCCCATCCATTCAACAATATACAAATTCTAAGAAATTCAAGAAGTCTTCCTATATATCAAGCATCCATGTCCACCTTGTTTCAATTGTGGAAGCGCCTTTCCAATACCTGAAGCTTTCTAGACGATCCAACTAGCATCTCAAATACCTTTCTTACAAAATCACTCCTTGTCCTGGGAAATGATATGATGATTTACAACCTGGAAGGAGGAGAATTTTTGGAATTACATATTCAAGTATTAGTTGTAACAGGATCTAGTAGGACTCATTAATCAGGGTTTGCTGAACAACTGACTCTTGAAAAGAAATTCTGGCACCTTGTCAAATAGGTACGTGAAGCCTTCCATATAATGCTCAAATAACAGAAGAAAGTGATGATTTTACTTGACATGAAATTCATAGAGGAAAAGAATAAAGGGAAAGAAAATAATGTTGTGATTATGTTCCTCCAATGTTCAAGCATATATGAGAGTTTTGCAATAGCTACAATAGATGTGAGGCAGCATAGAATTTCTTTCTAGAGGTGCATGAGGTCTCCATTTTTTTTGTTTTATTTTTTATTTTATTTCCCTTCTACACCAGAAACCATCTTTATTTTTAAGCTTGGTCACATTTGAAGTATCAATAAAAAGCATATTTGCATTTCCATAGTCTCCCAGACCTTACCAGCCACTAATCAAATCCCTATAACATCCATGCAATTCATTGTCTTCTCAGCGGAGTCTTGAATACAGACAAACAAGCCCACAAAAATATGCAAGCTTGAGGCAACTTTTCATGTTCCCTTGCTGGCCCCTCCTTCATCCAATTTGCTTGAAATTGAAATTCTTGTTTTCAAATCAGTAATCCAAATTTTGGCCTCTATTAGGCAGGCCTGTTTCCGGGAAAATGTATTTTTTTTTGCTTCACTGATTTTCTATAACCAAACACTGTAGAAAAATTGAGCTAATTTCGAAATTTGCAAAAAATCCTCAAAGAAGTCCCAAACTTGGTCGAGGACTTGCCTGATCGATTCATTTTTTACAACATAAGGCTTCAACAAAGACTTGTCCAATGCTTGGAGCTTGTCATGATTATCTATTTCCAGCCACCTTGAGGGTTGTTGAGGAAGGATGCATGGTTGTAACTCATCCATGTCTCTCCTTTCCATGGTTTTGGAGAGGCAAAATTCAAATGAAGAGGGTGTATTATCATTGAAACTCGAGAACATTGTCAAAGAGTTTACATGATATATTTCAAAACATCCTAAGTTAGCAGCAGCTGGAACTGCCTGTGAAAATGAGATGTTGGTTCCTTTTTTTAAATTCCCTTATCTAACATTAGCTTTCTCACATTGACTACATCATCCCATAGAAGTAGCATGGATGTTCAACAACATCACATATACTCCATTCAAGTGTCTTGAGTGGCCGAGGAGGTCAACCATGCACGCATAATGTTCCACTCTAGGCTTCATGCCAAACTTTCTACTAATTAAATCAAAATGATGCTAGTCTTCATCTACTATAGTCCTGCATGGCTGTGGGCAGATAAAATAACAATGAAGATGATATGGCCTACCTTAATGCCTGCTTCTTTTATTTCATAAAAGAGTGTCAGGGCATCATGCCCATGCATTTGATACCCACGCTGCAGAGCCACTAAGTCAGCACATGAATGAAAATAATTATTATGGTAATAGAGTTAGGCTTCACCTTTGTAACTTGCATTCAACTGAAGAGTTTCAAGGATTAAACACTATGACCAAATTGAGTATATCTCACAATGACCGCACTCCATGTAATTACATCTAGGTTCATTCCTGTCATTTTGAAGTTGATAAAAGAGTCCTAGCACCTCATCACAATATCCATTCAATGCATAACAAAAATTATTAGATTTCATGAGA